>ML789306.1:72096-99586 GCA_009831015.1 Picea engelmannii
TGGTCAGGTTTGAAAGCCTTACAGATGGGTGCTCTTCCCCATCCCCTCATTAACTCTTAAGGAGGTCTTCCCACCTACCATCCTGATTGTAATTCATTTTTGGGTCAGAGGACTGTTCTGGTCCTGAGTAATTAAATCCAGTAAGGTACTGGTTTGGTGAAGGTTAACACAACCATTCATGTTCCCCCTCACCATTTCTTTCATAACATTCATGGTCTCTCTTAGTGCACCCCCCCTTTGTAGAAGTCATGCAACACTTATCTATTTCTTAGTAAATAACATAATTTACATTCATTGACCTTTTATGCAAAGGTCCATCCAATCAAATATTCACACATATTGATTTTCCATAGTCTCTTGGCTAATATAGTTATATTTACAAACTGGGGGAAACAGGGTGTTACACAATGCTTATCAATGTTGACCTAATCACAGCTATCACTGGGCTACCCACAGATGGGGAGAAGCCAAAGAAGTAATTAGAGGATAAAAATAAAGCAAAAACCATCTCCGACGAAATCAAGGAAAAGTATGGCATCGAGAGAGGAAATAGGGGAATCAAGATCAGTGACATAAATGATCCTATGACAATATTTTCTACAAGGATGCTAGGGTGCAAGTGCAGAAAGGAGGAATTACCAGCAAGAGTGGTAGCAACTTCAACACAGTGCGTGAAGGGGAGCTCGATGAGTTGGGTCCCTTATCTGCTTAATTCTTCCTTGGAGGATTGCAAGGACACACAAGATTGGGGATCTAAGTTCCACTACTTGTGGTTACTCATCCTCGTTGCACTTGTAGGATGGAAATAACCGACGTACAATATGTCCCTGAAGAGAATAGGAAAGTGTGGCACAACTCGCTACATGCTTGTTGGAAGAAAAACAGACCCAAAGTCAAAGAAAATAAACAACGATGTATTTTCTCTGTACTTGTTGGATATCCAGAACCGCTTAGCTGACACATGGAGGATTTCCCCAGAGACTGTGCAGGAGTTTGGACAGATATCAAATTTTCAAACATCGCACCATAGCATGTGGTTGCAGGAGAAGAAGGACCAAACCAATGAGTGGATACAACTGAGCTACTTCATGATGAAACGTGACATAAAGATGGAGGTCTAGGAGTGGCTTGAGGAATTGAAAGTTCTAGTAATCCCAAAAATAGTGCCAATAGTACAAACTCAAACATAAGACAGAAAAGTCCTCATGTAGTAGAAAGGAAGAAATGGCACGAGTAATAATAAGGAGAAAACACAAGGACCAGTTGGGGAAAGCAACCCCATACAAAATAAAAGAAGGACATAAAATAAATAATAGCCTGGTTCTACACAGGATCCACCGGGCATAGAGCATGCACCAAGAGGAACAACAGAAAAAGGGCGCACAAAATAAGTACAAACAAAGACACAGGATATAGTAGTGGAGGAAAACTTTGGGTAGGATACATGCATAGATACACAGATTCCAAAGGAATATGAGCCATCAGAAGCCCAAAAGAAGAGAACATGGGAGCAAGCAAGTGGCTCCAGGAAGAAGGAGAAGTCCCACATAACACCAATGCACACATCATTGACAACAGATGATGTGGAACTGGTAGCCACAACAGTCGAATATCGACTGTCAGAGGTGTGGGAGAATGATGAGAAGCATAGGGATTCAATTTTTGAGTAGGTGCAGGAGGTAAAGACTGCGCTGGAGAAATTAAAAATCAGGGTAGAGTAGCAACATAAAGACACACCAACGAAGACTATGGAAGGTGTGACAAGAGGAGAAACAATCTAGATCACGATGCATGGGAGTGTAAAATTTATCATAACGCCTGAGATGTTTTTCATCGACGAGGAGATAGCACAGAAGCCCCTGAAGGACATTGAGACATTGGACTTGGCATTTCCCAATATCTAGACAAAGGCGTTCTATAAATTACAGATTGGTGTCGCGCAAGAAATTCAGTCCAGGGCAAGGTATGATGGATAACGCAAGAGGAAAATATTATATTGAAGGAAGTAATCAACCAAGAAGGATAGGAAAAGAAGATATCACAAAAAAAAGTTGAGGATATGGAGAAGTACATTGGTGCAATATTTCGAACCATCCCAGACAACGCAGACTCAAAGGGAGTATCTACTTAAGAAAATATGAGGAAACCAGTGCAGGCCTTGGAGCAATACAAGGACTAGATAAAGGAGTTGTAGGAGTGCACAATACCCACTACTCCTCTAGAAGTTAGATCGCAATGATAGAAATATGCAACAATGTCTACATAAAGCATAGCGTAGGTGATACAAAGAATAACAAAGTTGTTGTAGAAGAGCGCCCAACTATGGACACAACTCTTAGAAGATGAGATCTTGCAAGAGCTACAAGGAAGGGAAGATAAACTGCATGCAGTAATGGAATATGTAAAACATTGACATAAGACAATGTCACTGCCCGAGAAAATCAAGACTGCGATAGAAATGAAGAGACTACAAGCAGAGGAGAAAGCAGTGCAACTGCAGAAAATTGCAAGACAGGATCAGTTGGACCCCCTGCAGGAAAAGGAAGAGAAGTTGGTCGTGGAGATCAACGCAAAAAAACTACACATAAAGAATATAGGCTTGGAGGGGAGAGAAATATTGAGACCTCTAGTCACCGTGCATATGGTGGAAACCATGACAGAGAAGAGAAACCAAACTAAGGAGCAATGCCAACATATAACAAAGATGTATGAAGCATTGGCACGTGCAGTAAAAGATGAAAGAGTCTGTGAGTGACTCGGGATGAGTCACGATGCCAGTGTTGGGGCCCATTGGTGTAGGACAATTTTGGGGAGAATCAAGGAAGTTTTGAAGGAATCAAAGCAGTGATGAAAAATAAGGGAGCGCACTAGAAATACAGGAAAAACAACGTCGGAAACAGAGGAAAACTCGTGCTGATAAAAAAAGTTACAAAGTGGCCAAACTGTTGCAGAGCAGTTGGAAAGTGGACAAGCGTCGACTTGGAGAATGGTTTGATTGTGTACCAACAAAAATTAAGTCAAGGAGAAAGTGGAAAAACCTAATCCGCTTAGGGTTAGGGTTTTTGTAAGGGTGTTGTCACAATTTTGTATAAGTAGAATGTATTAGGACGACGAGAGGGTTTCCCTTTTTGTTGGAGTGTGTATTATTGAGGTTGTAGTAGATCCTTTATTTGAGTAAGAGGTCTTCTTGAGAGATTAGTGTGATCTGTGGAAATCTAATGTAATGGGGAAAGAATTGTACAATGCACAACACTAGATTTTGCAAGAATATGAATAAAGAGAAGAATTGACAAATATTTGTGGACGTATCCCATGAGGGCTTGAACGAAAACATATCTGTGTCATGTGTATGAATGTTTGCATTGCTTACTCTTATGTTAATTTAACAATCTTTATGATGAATATGTTAAGTGTTAAAGGTTATATTACTACGCACTAATAATAAGCTAATGGAATCTGCATAATAGCTCTAAATAATAGAATGTTATAGCTAGTGGTTAGATTAGAATACTGTGTTATAGTAGATAAATACTTGTCATTGAACACATGCAACTATAATGGTTAATGAATTACTATTAGAATAGTTGTGACAATGGTTTTGAATAATATCTAATGAGTGTTTGAAGGTTAACAATAAGTAGGTTAAATGCCTCTGAGAGATACACATCCCATCCCATGGTTGCAGACATGTGAGTCCTGCGACCACCCATAGAATCCATATCGGGTGAGACTGTGCAGTCCACTCTGTGCACTGTGTTTCCTTCTGGTATCTAGAAGAGCCAATGGTAGCAGGGCATGTTGGTAATATTATAGTTAGAACCTAGGTCATCCAAAGAGACCAAACCAACAATGGTTTTGTTGTTGGTTGGAACTCATAAGATTAGATCGAGAGGGGTGTATCATGAAATATAACGTGATGGATTAAGAAAGGGGATGTTTTTAGGTTGGAACCCCATGAAATCAGAGATTGAAATATGGTTGATAGTTCAGGAACTAGAGTTTTCCCACAAAGATAATAAAAGCTCTAGGTTTAAGACAAGACGATATTTGTAAAGATATGTATTTAGCGAAATACACAAGAGTTTATTTAGTGAGTTTCCCACACTATTGCAGGAGTGGATAACATGGTTGAAAGATACCTATCAGAAAAATAGAGTTATATCAGTGAAGTGGACTATATCACTGAGTTCACAGTAGATACATTGAAGTCTTATAGTATAGTAGAGTAGGCGTTTCTTAAGGTTCCAAGGGGAAGGTACACCAGATCGTTGTACACTTTGATCAAGATATTATTGCATGATAAAAAGGGTATTAACCATGGAATCAAACAACTAAACTACCCTGCATGCATGGGGGAGTTAGGGGAAACCCAAGGAAGGTCTGACATGGAGGGGGAAATGAATAGAGAAGAGCGTAGTAAAGAGAAATATCCCATTATGATGGATCAATGGAAGACCCGAGAGGGAAGGCTTGGAGAGTGATGAACAAGAGGTAGAGGATATATGTGTTGTGGAGCACATTGAATAAATACTGTACACCACATATACAATAAAGAATAGAGGAGAGAGATATAATGAGGAAGTAGATACCCATCTCTAGATTTGAATCAGTGTAGAACCTACAAATGCATGTGTTATTAACACATCAACAAAGAAAGAGTTGTTTAGAGAGCCAATGATTAATTGTCAGAGGAATCTAGGAGATCATAATAGAAGTGAGGATACAAGTGGAAGTACCAACAACAGTACAGGTAGTGGTACAAGTGGAAGTATCAGTAGCAATACCAATGGGAGTTCAAGTCCTAACAAAAATACACAGATAGTAGTACAGTGCGAAGCAGGTACAACACATTCGACAATGGCAGGCATAGATCCAACGATAATATTACTAGAGTTCCATGGGGATGGAACAAAAGAGCCATAGAAGCACCTATTCATGTGTGAGATAATATGGGAATAAAAAGAAATAATTTTTGAGGCAACAAAAGTAGCGTAGTTAGCAATAACATTCAAAAACCGCGTGTTAGATTGGTACATGAACCTAGCAGTAAAACATCCACATGGTGCGTCGATAACAGTAGTAGAGGTCAAACATGCACTGATTACTGAGTTTCATAGGCCTAAATCAGAGGATCAATTTATGAATGAGATGATTGAGGTTAGAAAAAAACCAGGAAAATCCATATGGGACATTGATCTGAAGTTCAAGACATTGAAAGGTAAATTGAAGTATCCCATTTCTGACATGCAACATAGACATATGTTTATAAATTCTATGTTACCACATTTTGAATATCCATTGAGAAAACATAAATTTCAAAACCAGACAGAGGCACTACAAGAAACAATGCAGTTAGAGGAGAATCAGTATAAACAAACATATCCAACTATAGAGGAGATGAAGGAAGACTTGCAGAACCTAACAGTGAAATTGAACCAAAATAAAAGTAGGGAGAAAAGAGAAGCAATGTGGTGTACCTTGTGTCGATAAGAGGGACATCATAAGAACTAGTGTTTGACATTTGTGTAGTACCTAGGGGTAGGGATTCCAAATCCATTTCCTACAGAAGGGCCTTAGTGTGAAATATGTAAGAAACATGGGAATGATCCTTATCACTTCCCTATGATGCAGAAGTACAAGACATAACCGAAGAGTACTTTCTGTAATTTTTGTAAGTCAGTAGGACATGAAGACATGGCATGGCATGGAATAGCAGGGAAAGGCATGGCATGGCATGGAAAGGAAAGACATGGCATGGAAAGGGAAGGAAAGGCATGTCATAGAAAGGAAAGAAATGACAAGGAATGACATGGCATGTCAAGTGAAGGAAAGTAAATACATGGAACAACAAGGAAAATCATGACATGGCAAGGCATGGCATGGTCATGTGGGCGTGGCATGGCATGGAAAGGAAAGGAAAGGAAATGCATGGAATGACATGGAATAGCAAGGAAAGGAAATGAAAGACATGGCATGACATGGCATGGCAAGGCAAGGCATGTCATGGCATGGAAATGAAAGGAATGGAATTGCATAGCAAGGCATGGCATGCCATTGCATTGGAAGTGGGAAAGGAAAGGCATGGCTTGGAATTACATTGGAAGTGAAGATAAGGTAAGGAATGGAATGGTCATGTGGGAATGGAATGTAATGACATGGAAAGGCAAGGTAAGTCAAGGAACAACATGGAAAAGAAAGGCAAGGCATGACATGGAAAGGAAACACATGGCATGGAATGACATGACATCTAAAGACAAGGCAAGGCATGGCATGGAATGACATGGAAAGGAAAGGCATGGAATGGAATGATAGGGAAAGTCATCACAACACAAGGCATGGAAATGAATGGAATGTCAAGGCTTGGTAAGGCATGTTATGTCATGGAAAGGCATGGAATATCAAGGAAAGGAAATGCAAGACATGACATGGAAAGGAAATAAATGGCATGGAATGACAAGGCAAGGCATGGCATGGTCATGTGGGAATGAGTAACATCCCCAACTACCTACTGGGCTATGCCACACAATTTTTTTTTGAATTGTATAAAAAATTTAAAACATGCAAATACTATGAAAATACACATATCCATACAAAATAATAATATAAATACACATGCAACATACACAATAAAAACCCATAAAAACAAATGCATAAATAATGATGCAACACATAATTTAACACACAATTTACACTTATCTTTGATAAAAATATCACCAACCGCGTGAAAACCTTCCAAATTCCTCCCAACCATAGATCACATTGCTCGTAATCTCAACAGTGGGTCACCCCCGAGCTGGGGATAAACTATACCAGGGAAAAGGGAATACTAAGCCAGTCTAAGGTCCGACAAGTAGCATAATTGCTCAGTCCAAGGTGCCCAACTGCTGCAACTAGCCTACAGTCTCTCATTCCCCACATGCTTGTCCCACCCCAAGAAGTGTACCCCTTCTCTACTCAACAGTCTATCAGTTTCCTCACTTCCTTTCTAGGGCTTCAACAATAGGCTAGAGAGGAAGTCTCAGAGCCCGGTATCTATTTCCCAACGCACTAGGGAATAATTTTGAGTAGTTTCTTGCCTAGAGAAAACTACTCACGGGCCTAAAATCCCGCTTCTTCGACAGAGAAAATATCTCACTTGGAGAGAAATGCCTACTGGACTGAAAACCTACTTCTTTGACATAAAAAATCTCTCACCTAGAGAGAAATTCCTACGGTCCTGACAACCCGCTTCGTTGACCATGGGCTTGAAAACCCGCCTCTTTAGCCTGCAGTCCAAACTAGGTACAAGTACCAGTGGTAGCATGGATGAGTGGATGGAAGAAAAACATGAGTGAATAATCCTGGAATGATGGGAAATACACTAAATCTCCCTATTATATATATGCATGTACCTTTTATGACACATGGCACCCAAGGGATTCTCTTGTCCCCCTTTTAGAAACTTAGGATATAATATGTAAATTTATATCCATACTTTAACTTGTTAGGAATATTAATATAATATCCCGTTAGGATTAAGCCCCCTTTAGCTTATCCCCTTTACTAGAATCTTATCTCCCTTACCCATTTCTATTGGAGTTTATCCCCCCATCTCTTTTTTTTGGTCGGTATGCATGCAGTGGTATACTTAATTAATAATATGAGTATGATTTACAATTACAATATAGGCACGACAACCTTTAGCATTCCAGGCTCCCTTGCCTAATAATCATATAAGAATTCTAGCCTATATTAACCTGGCTCACCAGCCTATAAAACACAACATATATACAAAGGCTCCATGGCCTTACGATCACACACTCAATCTGGTGTGCGCAAAACTCTAGAATGTGCGCACTGTTCTTTTGGTATGAGATTATCGCGCACTAACTCAATGCGAGCATAATCGGACCAAAGACCCTGTATCATGAGATCACCAAATTATAATCATATTTTCATTTACATTTATAATTGGGGTTCAGTCTAGGGGTATTACATTCCCCTCCCCCTTCTTTATGCATTGTCCTCAATGCATTATATACCATGTACAAATAAAAATTCCTTTAACAACTCCATGCGTTTTCTAATGAAGCTTGTTATCCACCTAGTGCTATGATTTCAAGCACTAATTCATGTATTCATACCACAACTGGAAGTCATTTTCTCTATTCCATAAAGTTGCTTCATGAAAGAATTAAACTCATTGTTCCCTTTGGCACACCCTCATTATGACATGTACCATGCCATAAGCATCCTTGAGTTGCATCTTCCTTGTTCCACTCACCCTTATAGGCTCAGGTATCCCTTCACTGCTACATAGTCCCTCATCGATCCATCTTGCCAAGGCTTTCACACACAAGGAGAGCACTAACTCATTAACAAAACCCCACCAAGGTTCTACATTTATTGGGCTCCAGCGTTTCCAACAACAATTGTTCTTTCGAAGCATGTCATCTATAATAAATATTAACTCACTTGTACCACCCACATACAATTATTATGAGAGATTATTATAAAAACTTCATTTTAGAAATTCAAATTTATTCCATAAAGGAAATCCATTGTTCCCAAAATACAAAATTATGTCTCATATTTTTCTTGGTTGTTGCAACAACATGAAGTAATTTTTATCATGGCTTTCTACAATATCATAGTTGAGACCACTTTTCCTGCAATCTTTTCCATCTTGCATTCAACCAACAATTTATTAGTATGTCATGCACCATAAAATTCCATTGTAATACTTACAAAATCTCACAAGTAATTCTAAAATTGTCCACACTTAAAAAATTTGATCACCAGCTATCAAGTAATTTATTAAATATAATAAAATTACCACTCTATGCATATGCATGTTCATAATTAATATCAATAAGTTCATTACTCTATTTTCTGAACATAAATATCCCGTAGTCAATGCTCATGTGACTACTTGACTTGCAACTTTCTCGTTGCAATGTCTAACAACCCTTGAATTGTATTCAACTCTGTGAGTGATTAATAATTGTAACAACTGTTAGCATATTCATTTCCATTAAACAACATGTATGCATGAACTCACAAAAATGCATTCAATAATGCACTCAAGTATAACAATCTATTATTCATACATGTAAGTCTACTACTTACTATGCATGAGAGTAATTCTCAATGCATATCTATTCACCGCATCTTTCCATTGATTCTCATAATGCTCTATATCTAAGTCATGTATCTCACCATTGGTAAATTGGAAATTTGGCCAATACCTTGACACATTCTCCATACACCTCCTATTGTCTTCTCAATTATTTGTATGCCTTCCTTTTCGACCCAAACACTACACCAAGAATATAATTTTGTGGTTTTCATTAGTGTTAGAAAAAAGGTTGCAATCCAAATATTATTTAGAAGTATGAATTTCATTGGATATTTATTTGGTACATAGCCTTTCCATAACCATACCTTTCCATAATCAACCATGTCATGGTCTCATACATGACTATCTTTCCTGGCATCCATTCCTATAGCAGGTTCCTACCTTTTATTTCCTTGGTTATTAGCTCATAACTAATTAACATAACATGCCTCTATGTCAGTGTATGCATTCAAAAGAAAAAAATATTTTATAATTATTACAGGCCTCCAACCTTTACCACACCCAGTGGTATTTTATTCACATCAATACATTCAACTAATACAATAATGTGATTTTATAAAATAAAACTGGATGAGGAAATTATTACTTAAATTCCCTTCATCAATTATGCATTAAGAGTACATAAAACTCATACCTGCATAGCTACCATTAAATGAATTTAATGCTACGTAGATAGTTGATAACAATGTAATCTCTCGTGCTTCTATTATATGACTTATAATCCACTCTTCATATTTATGTTTCTTCCTTCTATATGTAGCAACATTAGTAGCAACACTTGCAAACATACAATAATTCTCTCATTCTTGGTACAACAACCACCATTAGCAGATTTCATATTAATATATATTCAACAATAGACTAATCCTAATATTATTATGTTATATATTTATATTAACAAATTGACATTCATCAATTCATATTTGTGAGCACTAATAATGCATGATTATCATGCTCCTAAATGTATTTGCATGTCAATTTCCTGTACTATGTATGGATGTCCGAAAATCCATAACATAATTGCTACTACAGTAATTGCAACAACCTCTTTCTCCCTGCATCACTTTTTTTGTTGTTCCTATAAGTCTTCAATTCTTCCTGGATTCCTGAATCTTCTTACAAAAGAAAACAATGTGCCTGATTTCTCTCTATCTTGAGTACTTTTCCATCCCAACCTTTTTTTATCTACTTTTCACACTTGTAGCCATATATTATGATGATATTAATTTTAAGCATTCCACTATTACTTGGATCCCTCTGATCCAACTCCTACATGACCAAATTACATTTCCAACCATGCTCTCTAATTAACCTTAGATATCTAATGACAATTTCTTTATTGAAACAAATTGATTCGGCCTTTCCTTGATTGAACATATAAACACTTGGATTTTCTTAATGAACCATTACTTTCTCCTATCCTGACCCATATGATTTCAACCTGACTTGCATAATCAACTTCCATCATGCCATATTGATGCACCTATTCCTTCTTCTCCATGTTTGAATCCTTTTGGATTAACATCCCATTGTACCCTGTCAATGCACTCATCTCTTGGGAATGTACTCAACAATCCTTCCCATTGTTGTTATAGTTCCTCGAATGTTGCAGAAGACTATGTCTAACTTGGTATCCATCTATTGGTACCTTTCAACTATCTTAATTTACTCATGAACTTCATTCAGTCTCTAATACATTTAGATTTGAGTAATTCCTCTGCTAGGAGTTTTATTGCATCATTCTAGATCCAATGTTTCCATAGTACATTTTTTTATGCCTCAACCAACACTCCTTACTTATGTGCACCTTCATTTCTTTACCCTTGAAGTGATTCCCTTCATACCATGCTTCCACTATGCACTTTGATAAACTTAAGGGAATAATTACTTTATAATTTCATAGCTAATCCCTAGAGATGATGCACTCTTTATCCAGATATGCATTAAGCTTCTCTCTTTATATGATTACTATCATTCCGATAGTCAATTTATTTTATAATAGATTTGACTCCAATGTATTTCTTAATCTGTATATTGGTTTCTCTGGGAGTGAATGGACTTTCACTATTTCATTCACTACAATATATATTCCTTTTCCCAGATTCCATTGAGTACTTGACTAACATGAGTGGACTTCCTGTAGTGGCTTCCCAAGTTTTTATGGCTGCACATAGATTCATACCTTAACATTTTGTAGTCTTGGATTTTGATCATCTTATGAAAGATTTTTGTCATAACACTCTTGCCTTGAGTACCTCTTCTTATATTTAACTAAATTTCAACCTTCTCACCTTTTATGAACTAAATGTTGTTAACTCTATAAAATTTGCAGCCAACAAAATTTGTTAGGCTAAATAATTTAACAAATTTATGAAATTATGTAAAATTTTGTTCCAATAATGCATCATAATTCCTTCTTCTGATCTCTTGTGAAAATTTAAATACCCAAGTCAATTTTTTGGGTAGACACTTAGACTCCCCTGTCCAATACCTTTCCATTGATTTCTCCCTTTCTCAATTCTGAGTCTTGAGCAGAAAGTTATGGTCATTTGAAAATTTCCCATTAACTTCTCTTGTTCACACTTCAACTGGGTGAAAATTGTAACGTCCCCGACCATCCATGTTGGGCCACACTATGTCAGAGAACTCTTTCATTCTCTCTGCGGAACATACTGTAACATATCCAGTATCCAAATGAGCTACGCCACATAAATTTTTCGAACTGCATGAAATTAAAATATATACACACAGAACTCTTGCAGAAACACACACACACACACACACACACACACACACACACACACATATATATATATATATATATAATGTAAACAACCAAATACATCTATAAATGCATAGATTCGCACTGAAATAACAATAAAAATATACATGCAGCATATACAGGAAATACCCATAAAAATAAACACAGTTATAACCACACATATGATAACCTATAAAAATAAGCACATAAATAACAATGCAACATTTAATTTATCACACAATTGGCACTTATCTTGGTAAGAATGTCACCAACTGCGTGCAGACCTTCCACAAACCTCCCAACCTTATACCACACTATTCATCACTCTCAATAGTGAGTCACCCCCGAGCTGGGACTAAACTCCACCTGGGTAAAGGGATTCCTAACCAGGCTAAAGGCTCATAGACAACAGGAAAGACTCCGTCTCAAGTGCCAACTCAAACTAACAACCTATAGTCCCTCATTCCCCACATGCATGTCCCACCCAAGAAGTGTGCCCCTTCTCTGCTCAACAGTCCTTCGGCTACCCCACTTCCTTTCCGGGATTTAGCAACACACCAGACAGGAAGTCTCAGAGCACTGTAGATGCAGTTTATCACCTTCAGGAAATCAATTCCCATCAATTCTCTCACCCGAAGAATTTCTCATGGGCTTGAAAACCCACCTCTTCAATATCCAATGGGACTAACAACTCGCTTCTTCAGTCCAAATCCCAAGCTAACCAATTACACAAACAAGTATGGCTATGGATACAGGTTCAAGTATTGTCACGAAGATATAAAATATAGCTCAATGGGTGTGTGCATGCTCATGGATGATCAACTGGATGGCTGAATGATGGGAAGAATGATGGAAAAGATGGGAAAATGAACTAAGTCCCAACAATATGTATGCATATCCCCAACTTGACACTTGTCATGTTGGGAGCTACTTTGGCCCCACTTGTACCCAAATTTAGAACTTAGGATAAAATAATTATCCATACTTTATGATTTAAGAAATATTAATATAATATTCCTTTTTGGCTTAAGCTCCCTAGCTTATCCCTTTTCCTTAAATTTTAGCCCCACCCTTTCCCTAACTAGTGGATTTTAGTCCCCCATACTCTTTCATCATGGTCGGTTTGCGCGCAACGATGTATCTATATTAATTATGAGACATATACAAAAATAGCTACACTGGCCTTTAACATCTAATCTCTCCGGCCTAATCAAATCATAAGCATCTTAGCTTATAATAACTGGCTCACCAACCTATAAAACACAACATATACACAAAAATACCCCTGACCTCAAAATCACGCGCACTCAAGTTGCTATGCGTAGTATCCAGGAATGTGCACACTTCATCATTTTACTGAGCAATACAAGCGCTCACTATGCCATGAAATGTGTATACAAAATGATATCAAACAACTCACCAGCTTAAGTACATTTTCATTTACATTAGAATTGGGTTCGGCCTAGGGATATTACACAAATTTGAACTGTAATTATGCATTTTTTCACCTGTTCCATTGGAATTTTGGTAGGATCCCAATTGGGTTTCTTCATATAAAAAATTTGGACAGTCTATCAAAGTTTCACCTCTTTTTGGGTTCTGGTTTGCTAGTTACAACCTATTGAAGTTCTAAGCCAATTAGTGTTTTTGACCTTGAATGCTACAGGCACCTTTTGTGCCATCTTAAACATTTTTAACATGCCCAAAATTTCAATTCATATCCATGAATGTGTTCTATGGTTCAATATATTTCGTGATAGTCTTAGTCAAAATTCTGTGATGCAAACCCCCACCCCTCCTAGGAGGATCACATGAACTCTTGGTCTTAGGATCTTCTTCTGGAGACGAATTATCTCTCGGATCCATGATGGATCCTCTCTTAATGTACACAGGACCTTTTCATTTCTTTATTCAGGTCCAAAAATACTCATGGGAGCTTTACTCTAAGCCCCTTTTCACTTAGAATCAAAACCACAAGTGCTAGCGCCTTTTGTTCGGTGGAAATCTCATGTGACCGTGGGCTAGAACCAAATGCTCAACTAAAAGGAACTATATGGAGCTCTGAGACTTCTACACTCTGTGAACATTCACCTTTTCAACACTCCAATATCCCAGAGTGGTTACCGATCGAATTTGGTCATAAAGTGACTTTGACTGACGGGTGTAGGTCTTCTCCCAACCATCGTATCTCCAAACTCTTATGACCATATTTGATGGCTGGAAAGAATTATCTTCCCTCCTCCACAATCTATGGTGGATATTCACTTTGGGACTTTGGGCTTCAAGATTTTCTATGAATCCAACATGCAAATCTTCCGGACTGCCAAACTGGTGAACTCTTGAAGAGTTCAAGGATCATTGGTCCACACTTTGCTCCTTGAACTACGACTGAGATCAAATTCGAGACTTCAAGAATTTGGGCTTAGGAAGTTTCCTGACTCCAACACACGATACCTCCCAGATAACCAAACACCGAACTGAAATCGACGACTCACACTCCTCCCACAGCCAATGGTTGTAATTATTTTCAGGCTTTGGGCTTCGGGGCTTCTCACTCCAAACGACCATCACACTCTCAAACTGTCGAATGTTGAATTGGCGAAGGGAGGAGATCTACGATTGAGACTCTCCTTTGATAGATGGCTAGGATTAACTCTGATACTTCAGAGCTTCGAGAATTTTAACACCAAAACAAATTTCACCCACAATCTTCCAGATAGTCAAATTTATGATTACTTGGAAATCTATGAACACATGTACCCAACAACCGACGGTCAGGATTTACTCCGAAATTTGGGACTTCAGGGAATTCTCCACTCTGCACAACCACAACCATTTTATATTGGAGTGCTAAATTGCTGAACCACTCGAGGATCCAATGGCTCACACTCTTCTAGTTATCTATGGTGTATATTCACTTTGAGACTTCATAGCTTCGGGGATTTCTCCTCCTGGCAACACAAGGGTCGATTTTTCTCGAAGTTCCAAATATCCAAATTTTGAGATCCATGGCTCATGTTCCATGATGGGATATATGGCTGAGATCCACTTTTCTTTGTCCAATACTTACAACCCGATAACTCTGATTGACATTTCTCGTTCTCCTGCGCTCTGATCCAACGACTTGGATCTGATATCCTCTACCATGTTCTCTCCTCTTGTCTGGGTTTGATCCAACGACCCAGATCTAACCTTGTAGCCCAAATCAATGACTTTTTTTATTTCTCTCCTCTGCGGCTCCACTTCCCTCCAATGAATGATTTCTTAATCTTTCAAAGGCTCGACCTTTGATCTCTCCACTGCAGGGTCAACTCCTTGGCCTCTTCTTTCTTTCTCAAACCGCTACATCTCCTGAGCTTGGAACTTATAATAAGTTCTCCTACGCACACTTGCACTTCTATTACAGTCTATAACTTAGACTGCTCTTTCCCTCTACAATCGTTGCATAGGCTCCGCACACACTAGTGTTATCTCTCCTGAGATTTCAACTCTTCAAACTTCAAATGGGATCAACCTTTTGTTCTTTCAAATGACTTCTTGTGCCCTCCTGGCACTCCCGCTCTTTCTCCTGAGATTTTGAACACAGAAAAAGTTTTTTATTTGCACCCTCTTGGCACCCAGTAACTTCAAATTCGACCAATTCTAGGTCTGAATTTCCTAGAACAAAGATTAAATTAAGAATATCTCACCACTTGGACAAATTTCTCAAATTTCCCATGAATTTAACAACAGAAATTGGGAATTGTTCCCAATTCCACGCAATTGATTTTGATTTTTACCATGGACGTACTACAGCTTGAAATTTGGCAATTTCAAAATCAATTCTCTATGAAATTCTACTTCAATTCAACTTGCTCGACTCATCCAGGCTCAGTGTTGAAAACTGGAGCTCTGATACCATATTGTAACATCCCCAACCACTTGCTTGGCTATGCAACACGAAAAATGTTCGAACTGTTAGGGACCTAACCTTCACATAGGTAGAATAATATGTTCGGATGTAATAAAGGTCAATATTAATAAGGCCTTGCAATAAAGTAGAATAGTCAAATGTAAGAAGACCTAATAGAAGCTTCCACTTCTAGAAGGATCTTCCTCTACATGGTTCTTTTGATAGACATATTTAGTATAAATAAGAGTCGAGGGTATGAGAACCCTAGCTTGGATATTATTGTAATAGAGCTCTGCTCGACTAGAGGTTGCCCCCTCGAAGAGGCCCGTGAACATTTCTTTCAGTAATCTAAGTGCTCTTTCTGGTGTTATTCTATTATCATTTCAACATTATTGTGGTGCTATTCTAGTTATATTATTGTTCATATGCCATTTCTCACATTTTATTTTTGTTCTGCATACTTTTTATATCTGGAATATTACAAGTGGTATCATAGCACTTTCCGTGGCAGAAAATTGTGGGTTAATTTTTTTTCAGGGTAGAGATGTATTCTGACGTCTTTAAGCCACATAGATATGTCATTACGTGCATAAACTTGCGGTTGAGGGACTCATACATCCAGGAAATACAAGTGGTTCTTAAGAGCACATCTGTTGGCCAACCTTGTAACCCCTGTTGGTACCCCTTCGAGTGGTAGCACATCAGACAACACCTGTGTACGGATCAACCTAGATTTTATGAAGCCCTCTTTAGACAAACCGATCGGCTGCCTGACTGCTATAGTGCCACCGAGAACATCACTCGGGAAGATACTCTCTAGTACCTGGGAAGTCGGGTAGTATGGCTAAGGGCACATTATAGCCTCCTTAGTTAGTGCCTTGAGATATTGGGCTGAGTACTATTGTTGGACCCCGCACGTATATTAGAGAGATATATCACAGGGCAAACCCTTGTCTGTAGAACCCTTGAATACCTAACCCTTGGGGAATAAAACTAAAAAAATAAACTAGACAAGATATATTGTCGTGCAACCGTGTTCGAGTTGCCAAATCACTACACATTTCTTCCTGGTTAAGCATTTGGGCATTTCATCACTGCAGTATTCTTCAAACCGGAGTCTAACTCCGTAGGTGTAAAAAAAAAAAAAAATCTGGAAATTTTTGCACCATTATTTGAGACCTATTCCATTGGATTTATCTCTTCACCCTTATCACATTCATACATATCATTTTTCATCAAAAATTTTTGACCCCACCCGCCTCGTTTCAATTCACTAGTCATCATGGCCCATACCCATAGCCAATATTTGGAAGCTTGCTTCAATACCTTGCACTCTAATTTCACACAGACCCAACAAGAAGTGAAACAACTCAGTGCTAATGTTGTCTCCCTCAATACAAACATGCATTTCTCCATCGCTGCCTCAATCAAAGAACTCAAACAAGACATGACTTCCTAGCTTGAATCTGTCATGTAAATGATCTGTACCATGATGCATATCCCTGCAGATAACCCCTTATCTGACCCACTCCCACATACCGAAGCTGAAACTTCCTCTTATTCCCATAATTTTCAGCACCATCACTTTCAACGTGACCTATGACTTCCGCGGGTGGATGTGACCAAATTTGATAGCTCGGATCCCATTGGTTGGGTAACCCAAATGGAGCATTATTTCTCTTTATACATCATTACAGATGACTTGGCCAAAATCCGATATGGTGTTCTCCATCTAGATCAAGAACGTTGGCAATGGTGGAAATGGAGAAAAACTTCTCATCACGGGTATATTTCTTGGACACACTTTGTGGCAGAGATTTATGAATGTTTTGACACTGACACCAACCATTTAGGTTGTTTGACAAAGTTGAAACAATATGGAACAATGGAAGACTTTATAGCTACTTTTGAGTGCCTAGCTTTTCGGACAGAGGGCATGTCTGATGCCTTTTTTCGAGAATGTTTTATCAGTGGCCTCAAGGATGAGATTTGTGCCCATGTCCTCATGGCTCGGCCTCAGAGTTGTGTGGAGGCTACTAAAAGAGATAAAGAAGCACAACATGTTGTATCTTCTCAAAACCGGAAACCCCCCTTTATTCCTCGCACTAAACCCGTCAATCCCACTACCCCCTCTACTCCATTAAATATCCAAAAATTGACCAGGGCTGAAATGGTTGAACACCAACTCAAAGGACTTTGTTATAATTGTAATGAAAAATATTTTTCGGGCCACAAGTGTAAGGAACAAAATATCTTTATGGCCATCTCGGAGGATATTTTGGAAGAGGATGTTGAAACTCCCCTTGTGTCTGAGTCACCTGAAACCACTGACATAACCCCTCCCTTAGACCCTCCCGAAGTAGAACCGGTCATTTCGGTAAATGCTCTCACTAGCTTCTCTGCTCCCCAAACCCTCAAGCTAATCAGTTACATCAAGCATAGGAAGGTCATTATTTTGGTTGATAGTGGAAGCACCCATAATTTTATCCATCGTCGCATTGTCCAAGAAACTCATTGCTATATCCATGCAGTCAATAATTTCCAAATCATGATTTCCAATGGAGGCTCCATAAAATGTGGCGGGCGTTGTGAAAATGTTCGTCTCCAAATTGGTGACTACCACCTGAAATATCATATGTTTTCTATCGACATGGGCGGTTGTGACGTTGTGTTGGGTGCATACTGACTAAGGAATTCAGGTCCCATTCTCATGGATTTGAAGGAATTAACCATGTAATTCGACCAGGAGGGCCAAAAATATAAGTTCCAAGGCATCATCGTCGGTTCACCTGAGATTCTAAAAAAAGGTCATTCTACCATTATTGCCCAACTCCATGCCATACAAGCAACTGAGACACCCTCGGTGCCACAAGAACTCCAATCCATACTCTCTAAACATCAAGTGGTCTTTTCCACTCCCCAGGGAGTCCCTCCTTCCCATGGTGTTCATGATCATTCCATTGCCCTTGTACCAGGAAGCCTTCCTCCCAATATCTATCCCTATTGTCACCCCTTTTCCCCAAAAAATGAAATTGAGAAAATGGTTCAGGAACTCCTTAACGCAGGCGTTATCTGCCCTAGTATGAGCCCCTACTCTTCTCCTGTGGTCACGGTCCTGAAGAAAGAACATTCTTGGCAAAATTGTCCTGACTTCCGTGCCCTCAACAAACTCACCATTAAAGACAACTTTCCCATTCCTATCATTGATGACCTCTTGGATGAATTGAGTGGCGCCCAGTTCTTTACTAAACTTGATCTTCATTCTGGCTACCACCAGATATGTATGAAAGAGGAAAATATTCCTAATACTGCCTTTAGAACTCATTAGGGCCACTACGAGTTTTTGGTCTTTCCCTTTGGCTTGTGTAATGCCCCCTCCACCTTCCAAAGCCTCATGAATAATATCTTTCATCCTTTTCTCTGTCATTTTGTCTTAGTTTTATTTGATGGTATCCTCATCTATAGAAAAACTTGGATAGACCATATTTCTCATGTGGATCGATTTCTCCATCTACTCTCTCAGCACCAACTTTTCCTGAAACAATCTAAATGTGCTTTTGGAGCCTTAGAAGTTGAGTACTTGGATCATCTGGTTGGAAAAGATGATGTCAGGGTGGATCCTAAAAATATTGAAGCTATGCAAGCCTGGCCTCACCCAAAGACTCTCAAAATCTTGCGTGGATTTATGGGCTTAACAGGTTATTATCTCAATTTTGTGAAGAATTATGGAAAGATTGCATCACCTCTCACTGCACTACTAAAAAATAACTCTTTCACTTGGACTCCAGCAACTGCTCAAGATTTTCAAACCTTGGATATGGCCATGTGCACAATTCCAGTCCTGGCCCTTCCTGATTTCACAAATACCTTTGTCCTAGAATGTGATGCTTCAGGGAAAGGAATTGGCGCTATCCTTATGCAAGAGGGTTGTCCCTTGGCCTTTACTAGCAATCAACTGTCTGAATGAAATATGGGAAAATCAATATATGAAAAGGAAATGTTGGCTATTCTGCATGACATTGATCCGTGGTGCCCTTATCTATTGGGGCAACGCTTAAAAATTAAGACAGACCATCAAAGGCTCAGGTATTTTCTGGAACAACGCATTTCCTCCCCAGAGCAACAAAAATGGGTGACTAAGCTCTTTGGATATGATTATGAGATCATTTACAAGAAATGAAAAGACAATGTGGTTGCAGATGCACTTTCCTGAAAATATGAAGATGAAGGATCCTTTTTTTCTCTCTCCTTCATTGTACCAGATTGGCTCCAAGATGTTCGCTAGGAATGGCTACAATATCCCAAAAGTTTGCATATGATACAACAATTGCCGTCAAATTCTCTAGTTTCTCCAGGTTACTCTTGGCTCCATAATAAGCTTCAATATAAAGGCCGTTTGTATTTAAGTAAACAATCAAAACTTAAATCCATAGTACTTTCTGAGCTTCATGCTACACCCACAGTTGGGCACTCCGGGTTTACAAAAACCAATGACAGGGTCAAACATTCTTTTTTATGGGATGGTATGAAACAAGACATTCATAATTTTGTAGCTGAATGTGATGTGTGTCAACGCAATAAGGGAGAAACAATCAAATCTCCTGGCACACTACAACCGCTTTCGATTCCACCTGCTATTTGGAGGGATATCTCTATGGATTTTATTACAGGCTTACTAAAATTGGTAAATAAATCAGTCATCATGATGGTTGTTGATCGCCTTTCCAAGTATGTTCATTTCTATGCTCTTCAACACCCATTTACAACATCCACTATAGCTCAACGTTTCATGGATTAGGTCTTCAAGCTTCATGGCATGCCGCATTCTATTGTTTCTGATTGTGACCCAACTTTCACCAGCATTTTTTGGCAAGAACTATTCAAGCTACAAGGCACCCAATTGCATCTAAGCACATCTTATCATCCACAGACTGATGGTCAAACTGAAGTTGTCAACAAGTGTTTGGAAACATATTTGAGGTGTTTTGCATCGAAAAATAAAAATCAGTGGGCTCAATGGTTACCCCTAGCTGAATGGTGGTACAACACTTCATACCGTATAGCTACCTGCATGACTCCTTTTGAAGCGATATATGGACAAAATCCACCTTCAGTTCTCTCATACTTACCAGTTGTCTTGAAGGTCTAGGCGGTTGACCAAATGCTTATAGTTAGAGAGGCTATTCTCGGTACCCTCAAAGAGAATTTTGTCATGGCACATAATCACATGAAGAAACAAGCATATCAAGGTCGCTCTGAACGTCGATTTGTAGAAGGGGATTAGGTGTTTCTTCGACTGCAACCTTACAAGAAAAATTCCCTCAAGGCCAAGCATTGTTAGAAGTTGGCGCCCAAATTTTATGGTCCTTATACCATTCTCAAGCATGTGGGACAGGTGGCCTATCAGTTATATTTTCCCAGTCATTCTAAGCTACATCCTATTTTTCATGTTTCATGCTTAAAGAATGTGATTGGAACTAAGTGCCAAATTCAAACCAACCTTCCCGAGTTGGATGAAGAAGGATCTATTTGGCTACAACTGCAAGCTGTTTTGGACCAGCGTGAGTGTCGCCTACGTCAGAAAACCATCAAGGAAGTGTTAGTCCAGTGGAAAGATACAACTCCAACAGATGCCACTTGGGAACTAACTACCATTTTGTAGAAATTTCCACATCTCAAGCCTTGTAGACAAGGTTGTTTTTAAGGGGGAGGAAATGTTAGGGACCTAACCCTCATGTAGGTAGAACAATATGTTCGGATGTAATAAAGGTCAATATTAATAAGGCCTTGCAATAAAGTAGAATAGTCGAATGTAAGAAGACCTAATAGAAGCTTCTGCTTCTAGAAGGATCTTCCTCTAGATGGTTCTTTTGATAGACATATTTAGTATAAATAGGAGTCGAGGATATGAGAACCCTAGCTTGGATATTATTGTAATAGAGATCTGCTCGAATGGAGGTTTCCCCCTCAAAGAGGCCCATGAACATTTCTTTCAGTAATCTAAGTGCTCTTTCTGGTGTTATTTTGTTATCATTTCAACATTATTGTGGTGTTATTCTGGTTATATTGTTGTTCATCTTCCATTTCTCACATTTTATTTCTATTCTGCATACTTTTTATATCTGGAATATTACACGAACTATATACAAAATTTAAAACATACAAATACTCTGCAAATACATAGATTCATACAAAATAATAATGGAAATACACATGCAACATACATAGGAAAACAACATAAAAACAAATGCATAAATAATTATGCAACACATAATTTAACACACAATTGAAACTTATTTTTGATAACAATATCACTAACTACATGCATACCTTCCACGTTCCTCCCAACCATATACCACACTGCTCTTAATCTCAATAGTGGGTCACCCCCGAGTTGGGGCTCAAAATCTACCAGGGAAAAGGGAATACTAAGCTAATCTAAGGTCTGATAAGCAGTATAATTGCTTGATCCAAGGTGATCAACTGTTGAAAATAGCCTATAGTCTCTCATTCCTCACATTCCTGTCCCACCCCAGGAAGTGTTCCCCTTCTCTGCTCAATAGTCCCTCGACTGCCTCACTTCCCTTTCGGGGCTTTAACAACAGGTCAGACAGGAAGTCTTAGAGCCCGGTAGCTATTTCCCAATGCACCAGGGAACAATTCTGAGTAGTTTCTTGCCTAGATAAAACTACTCACGGGCTTGAAAACCCACTTCTTCAACACAGAAAATATCTCACCTGGAGAGAAATTCCTACGGGCCTAACAACCCGCTTCCTCAACCATAGGCCTGAAAACCCACCTCTTCAGCCTACAGTCCAAACTAGGTACATGTATAGGTGGTAGAATGGATGAGTGGATGGAAGAAAAACATGAGTGAATAATCCTGGAATGATGGGAAATACACTAAATCTCCCTATTATATATATTCATGTGCCTTTTATGACACATGGCACCCAAGGGACTCTCTTGTCCCCCCTTTAGAAACTTAGGATATAATGTATAAATTTATATCCATACTTTACATTTTTAGGAATATTAATATAATATTCCATTAGGCTCAAGCCCCCTTTAGCTTAGCCCCTTTCCTATCCTCTTAGCTCCCTTACCCCTTTCTAGTGGAGTTTATCCCCCTATCTCTTTTGTTTGGTTGGTCTGTATGCAGTGGTATACTTAATTAATAATATTGGTATGATTTACAATTACAATATTGGCACAATGGCCTTTAACATTCTAGGCTCCCTGGCCTAATAATCATATAATCATTCTAGCCTATAATAACTTGGCTCACCAACCTATAAAACAAAACATATATACAAAGTATCCCTGGAATTAAGATCACACACTCAATCCAATGTGCACAAAAGTATAAAATGTGCTCACTTTTCTTTTGGTATGACATTCTCACACACTGACTCAATGTGTGGATAATCAGACCAAATATCATGTATCATTAGCTCACAATATTATAATCATATTTACATTTACATTTACAATTGGGGTTCAACCTAGGGGTATTACAAAATGGCATGGCATGGAATGCCATGGAAATCCAAGGCATGGAATGGCATGGAAATCCAAGGCATGGCATGGCATGGCAAGCCAAGGCATGACATGGCATGGCATAGCAAGGAAAGGCAATGAAATACATGGCATGGCATGACGTGGCAAGGAAAGGCATGTCATGGCATGGAAAGGAAAGGGATGACAAGACAAGGCATGGCATGAAAAGACAAGGCATAGAAAGACAAGGAAGGGAATGTCTTATCAAGGCAAGGCATGGCTTGAAAAGGAAAGGTAAGGCATGACAAGGAAAAACAAGGCATGGCATGGCAAGTCAAAGGATGGCATGGCATGGCATGACATGGCCAGGCACGGAAATGCAAGGCATTTTGTTAAGCCCTAAATTGTGGCACCTTACCCCTTAATTTGGGAATATTACATTAGTATTGTTATTTTATTTATGTCAACTTGGGTCCATTAGTTGTAATTGTACCTCCTAATCTCCTATATATACCAAGGAGACCTTTTCATTTGGAATCATCTTGTATTTGTGAATTCATGTGATGTATAAGGAGGTTTCCCTCTCAAAGAGGATTGTTATCTGAATTTCTCTGTTTTTCAAGGTCTGGAGTAGTTATTCTTAGGTTTTTATGCTATTTTGATATTTGGTTCTTAACATTTAGGATCATATCTAGACAATCCTCGGGACATGCTTCTTCAAAAAAACTCTTCTTGAAATTTTCGCTACAACTGATTTCGGCTGGTTTCAGGTTCTGAAAATTTTATAGTAAAAATATGGAATAGTGTAGTATATTGTGTAAAAATATCATCCCTTGATTCACTGTACTCAAAAAGGTATTTTATGAAGAAATTAAGGTTTTTGGCTGGTCCATATTTCAGTCTAAAACAAGTGTTCTTGGGAAAAATGTTATATCTGAATCTATAGACCTCTAAATTGATTGATACCTATTCCATTGGTTAGGGTACATCACTAAGTTTTACTGGTAAAAATTTAAAGTTCTAAAGTGAAGACAATGACATGCAACAGGTTGTACAATTTCTCTCTCCTGAAAGGGAAAAAATCAGTACATCTTGGGAAATTTATCATAAACTTATATTGGAGAATCCAATCTTGGTCTAATATGTGGGGTTGGAAAGAAGACACATTAGGATACCTCATTCTGAAATTTAATACTCAGAAGGGCCTAAATTGCAGAGCTACTGCAAAAGAAAGGCCGGCTAGCAGAACAGTCTCCAAATGAGGGTTTTAAAAGGTGCATTTTTTTTATTTTAGGAAATTTGCATATCTTTTGACTAGAAGATCCAATTGGGGTGATTCAAAAAGTGGAATAAAGTGGGATAAAAGGAGTATCACATAATTTTGGGATAATCTTAGGGATTTTTAGGTACAAAAATATTCCGACGTCTCTAAACGTAGGAGATGTTGTTGCTTGTTAGTGCTACAACCCGAGGACAGTGTGGTTCTTCCATGTACCTATAGTATATCAGAATGCCCCTTTTGAAGGGCTGGTGAATTAGAAAACACTACTATGGATTTGAGCTCCCATGTACCTGTTGTATATCGGGAGACCCCCTAGAATCCCGAGACCAACCGAGTAAACCATTTGGTCATCTTGTTGCTATAGTACATGGAGAAAAACACTTGGGGAGATCACTCTTTAGTACATGGGTAGTCAGATAGTACGACTAAGGGCATGGTCAATCCTTCTTAGTTAGTGCCCTAATATATTGGGATGAGTACTATTTTTGGACTCCTCACGTATATTAGAGAGCTATAGTAAATCAAACTCCCTTGTCTGTGAGCACCTTTGCCTAATCCAAATAGAAATTCCTACCTTGTAGTGATACTTGGCCAACATGCCACCAAAAAAAGGAAGTTCTACACCAAATAATCCCTCAGATATTCCTACATGCACTCTTGATGAAGGTGAAAAAATTCACAAGGATATAAATGATTTACAAAAGAAGGCAATAACAAAATATGAATTACAAGGTATGATGGATTAAATTGAAGTTAAGCTGGAAGTGATGATGGATCCTAAGATGGATGACTAAAAAGGGGAGGTCATGGAAGGGTTAAAAAAATTTCTAATAGAGAGGCCACCTGAAAGTGACAATGTATCCCATGAAATTCATGATGAGGACATAAGGAAGATGAATCAAGACTTGAGAAACTCTATCTTTGGGTTGAAGACCAACCATTTTCCTAAGATAAATATGAGAAATTTTGATGGAAAGGATCCAATCACATGGATACTCCATATGGAGTAGTTCTTTGATCTACATGATGTGTCATACACATAAAATGTATGAATTGCATCCTTATATTTAGAACCTAATCAGTTTGTGTGGTATCGATGGCTTTGTTCTCGTAAATCACTTTCCACTTGGAAATTTTTCACAGAAGAAATGATAGAAAACTATGAGGATACAAGGAGAAATACCTTCTTCAACCAATTGATAAATCTCAAGAAAAAGGGTTTAGTTGCGAAGAACATTGAGAAATTCCAAAGATTGAATATAAAGGTAACATATGTTCCAGATGAGCACCTGATTAATGTCTTCATAGGAACTTTAAAGGATGACATTCAACATGAGGTTTTCCTTTGGGAACCCATATCATTGGAGGATGCGTTGAGGGTGGTGAGAAATGTTGAAAGTAAAAATATGGCTATGGCTACTAGAAGGACCACCCATAACATCTATCGAGAGAATTATGTTCATTCTTCCAAACCACCTCAACCTACAAGGTTGACACCTCAAAAATTGGAGGATATAAAAGAAAAAGGTTTATGATTTAACTGTGACATCAATTACAATAAGGGACATAAGTGTGGTGATAAGAAATTATTCTACATAGATTGTGAAGAGGAATAAGAACAAGAACGAGAACAAGAACCATCTCAAGATGAATATGTAGAAGATATTTCTTTTGAAGAGTTGACTCCCACCATATCATGTCATGCATTGGCTAGAATTAGCACTCCTAAAACCCTCAAGATTGAAGGATATATTACAAAGAAAAAGGTAATAGTACTAATTGATTGTGGTAGTACTCATAATTTCATTCACTGTAAATTATCCAAAGGTCTCAATTTCCTTATATATCTAGGGACAAAGTTTCAAGGAATGATTGCAAATGGAAGAACTATCAATTGATCAGGAAAATGCCATAATATCAATATTACTATGGGGGAGTATGTAATGAATAGTCCAATGATTTCTATACCCATGGGTGGTGTTGATGTCATACTAGTGTTACCCATGATTTTGGTCATCGTGATGATGTATCGATGATGGTGTACTCAGGATCTTCATAAGAACTTTCTCCTGAGAAAAAGTTATTTTCATCTCTTCCAGAAAACTTATTTTTGAAGTCTGTTCGCAGGCTGCTAGTATATTTGCCTGCGAGACTGCCTAATTCTCGCAGGCTGCCTTAAGCTAGGGTGCGAGAATTTCACACTGTGTTGAACTGCTAGGGTGAGAAATCTTCTTAAAGCAAGGAAAAAGATGAATTCTCGAAGCTTCTAGAAGGGAATCTTCTAGAAGCATGGGTTGGCATTCGAATGGTTATCCTAGTACTGGATTCCATGATATTTTTGGATCATTCTTATCCAAGTAACCAATTCATTCTCTCCTATATATTGAGTGAATTCGCATGGAAAAGGTTAAGCAAGTTAGAAGCAAGATTCATTGGAGAATTGGTGAAAGAATTGTGTGAAGGACTGATGCTACAACAGCTAGGAGACTCCAGCAAGTTCATCCATAGGAGTTGATCTTCTTCATGCAAGTGAGCAAGTGTGTGTGTCAGAGACAAGAGCCATCAAAAGGAAGTTTGTGACATCAAGGCTTAGGTTGTAATCTTTACTTTCCATTAATATGATACAATAATATGTCCCTTTCCCATAAAGCTAAGTCCACTTTATTGTATAACTCCTTGATCATATACATAGATTGACTGTTGAATAGATTGTGGTTTCTTCACTTTGGTTGGTTTGTGTTGTCTTGATCTTGGCTGCACAAGAGCACTGGAGCAAAGAGGGAGAAACAAAGATCAAAGGAAGCGATAATAAGGTATTTTCTTTGTTCTTGCCTCCTATTTAATTCAATAGTTGAAATCTAGGGAAAGAGTCATATTCTGTCTTGCTTTGTTCTAGATCCAGGTGGATCTAGGGAGATCGGTTTGTGTCCGCACTTA
>ML789306.1:166942-192486 GCA_009831015.1 Picea engelmannii
TTACAAATCAGATTTGGATGATGAAATTGATGAGGGATTTTGGTTGAGGTACATGTTGGGTACATGGTTGAGACAAGTAGTTGATGAGTTGACACATACATGAGGTGTATAGTTGATGATGTTGGTAGATATTGATGAGACATCGTTTATGTGTATTTGATGCATTATTGGTACATATTTGGTGCATGGTTGATGCACTCATTGATGGTACAAGTTTAGGTATAGGTTGGGGTATGTTTGATGCACTTGTTTACGGTACATGATGACTACAGGTTGTTTGGTACAGGTTCGTGCATGGTTGATGCACTTGTTTATGGTATAGGTTTATTACAGGTTGATTGGTACATGTTTACAAAAATATATCTCACAGTGATAGTGTGACAATGGTTCCATCATTCTACTTATATTTCAGGTCGATTGGACGGGGCAATTAGGAAAGGTGGTTGTAGCCACCTTCCGGTTGTAGCTGAAGAACACAGGGGGTTGTAGCCTCCTTCTGGTTGCAGCCAGAGAATTGGGGAGTTAGAGCTTCTTTAAGGTTGTATCCTGAGAAAATAGAGGGTTGGAGCCTCCTTCTAGTTGCATCTGGAAAACAAAGGAAGTTGGTGCTTCCAATGAATGTAATTCTTAAAGACATATAAGAAAAAACATTATGTAGTTTTCTCTCATTTTGGGTTTCCACGTAAAAACACTAGTGTACTATGTATGTGTATGATTTCTCATTTTTTCATTGTTTATTTACTATGAAACTATTGGATGCTAATGCTACATTGATATAACACTTGCATTTTGTGGTTAAAAAAGATTATTTCTCTATTACCGATTCACCCCCCCTCTCAGTAATCCAACAATTCGTATCAAATCTGGTTCCTTCAAGAATCAGTTTAACCATTGAAAAGTATATCATGGAGAGAAACAACATGTATAAACATGGAATACCACAGTTTGATGGACAAAAGTATGCATTCTGGAGCAGAAGGATGAAAACATATATATATAGGCACATGGATTTGAAATTTGGCAATCTATAGTAGATGGATACAAAGAACCAATAGTTCTGCCAACAAGTGAAAGAGAAATAAACTCGGTCAAAATAATTCCAAAGCCACAAATGCACTTCTGAATGGTCTTGGTGAATTGGTATACACCAAAGTTATGCATTGTAAATCAGCTAAAGAGATTTGAGACAAACTTCAAAATATTTATGAAGGAGATTCAAAAGTCAAAGCAACAAATATTCAAACTTACATAGGCTAGTTTGAACAACTAAAGATGAAGGAATATGAGAATATTGCGTTTTACTTCTTACGAGTTGATGAAACAGTAAGTTCAATCATAGGATTGGGAGAAGAAATTAAAGAATATGTAATTGTTCAAAAGGTACTAAAATCTCTTCCTATGAGATTTAATCCTAAGATATCAAAACTAGAAGAAAGAGTAGATCTAGACTCAATAAACATGGATGAACTACATGGAATCTTCACATCATATGAAATGAGAACTGAACAAGAAAATCTAGATATAAAAGAAACATCTTTCAAAGCATCCAAAAGGTTAAAGAAAAAGGGAAAGAAAAAATAAAAATATCATAGCAACAACAATGACATCTCGAAAGATGATTAAGAAATGGACAATTTTGTTAAGAGATTGAACAACGGAACCAACGACAGATATAAAGGTAAGATTCCATTGATTTGTTTTAATTGTGATGGTATTGGTCATTTTGCTAACAAATGTCCTCATAAGAAAAATAAGGGGAATGATGAAGATTACTCAAATAGAAAACAAACATATAAAGGCAAAGGAACCACAAAGAAAGTTTTCAAGAAAATCTTATGCACCAAAGAAGACATCTCCTCATCAGATGAAGATGAAGTCAGTGATAGTGAGACAACAAGAGTTATATTCATGGAAGTATAAGACTCCGATAAACAAGACACTGAAGAAGAATACGAAGAGATAGAAGTTGACTACCGAGAAGAATTATTGACTGCCATAAAAGTTATAAGAAGAGAAAAGAGGAAAAATAAGAAGCTACAAGCAGAACTAGACAAGAAGGAAGACACTCAAGAACTAGAGAAGATCATCATGGAATTGAAGGTTCAAATAGAAGAATATAAAAGAATTGAATAAGAACTCAAAGAATAGTTGAAGAAAGAGATAAGATCATTGGAAATTTGGAAGTAGAGATTGTCACATTGAGAAAGGATCTTCAAAATCAAAATATGCATAACAAATCAAAATTTTTGGATGATATTATCATCAGTCAAAGGCCTAATCATGACAAGTATAGACTTATTTTCAATCAGAAATAAATTGAATCAAGCTCCAAAGCAACAGAACAAGAAACATATTGAAAACATTATGCATAAACAATCAAAGGGGATAGAAAGACCTACAAGGAAGATTACAGGGACACTCCTCAACCGAGAAGATTCAATTTTCAGAATCAACGATCGACATAAAAAATAGGCCTCAGGAAGAAGAAGGATTCATAAGATTAACTTATTTCATAAGATCTTCAACTCCCAGGTATCAAACTATCTTTTTTAGTTTATGTTATGCATGCAATAATTTTGGACATAAAGCTGTAAATTGCAGAGCTAATAGTAGGAACATAAACAACATTGGAAGTCATACACAAAATGGTTATCCAAGAAGGCCTAGTGAAACACAAAGAATAAGCTACAACAAGTTTGAATCATTTAGCACTAAAGTGGAATGCTACAAGTGCAATAACTTTGGACACATGGCCAAATATTGTAGAATGACAGTCCCTCCTAGAGAACCACAACAAAACAACAACAGTCACAAACAGGAGCCTCAAAAGAGAACATGGATAAGAAAGCAAAAGCAATATAGTAATGAATAATGAACACTCGCTATACAAGCTAAGAATAAGGAGCATGGTTGGTATGTTGATAGTGGTTGTTCAAAACACGAAGAATAGGTGAACAAAGACCAGGTCCCATAGATCGCAAGATTGGAAATAAAACGAGATGAATAAAATTATACAGAGAAAAGGAAATATGTCAGATATAGAAATATTTGGAAAATAACTAAAAGAAAAGAAGGACATGTAAATAAGGAACAGGTTCAAGAGATTGTACTTTCAGGAACTATAGTGAAATATGAATCCACAGATAGAAAGAAAGAAGTCAGAGCTCAGAGAGATGATTAATCTACTAATGAAGATGATGATGAATACACTTCAGAGCATGAATTGTTCTGAGCCATTCAGCTTAGAGACTCCCAGATAATATGAATAATAGACAGAGGAGTCTATGCGGTAGCTGAGACAGACTAGAGAACCATCTTTCGAGCAGCTTGCAGAATTTGAGTAGAGAGATTCATTGAATTTAGTTAGCAGAAGTACAATATCATAGATTAATCAATTGTAGTAGTACTTCATGATAATACAGTGACATATGAGTCAAAATTATGGACAATTGTGTAGCAGAGTCTTGAATAGTATGGACATATATGGATGTGAAATTAGCTTTTCTGAACGGGGAACTTGAAGAAGAAGTCTAAATTGAACAACTAGTTCCTAGAGCATGGTACTCTAGACTGGATAAATATCTACAGTAGGAAGGGTTCAGAAAAGGAAGTGCAGACATCAACCTCTACATCAAGGTAACTCAAGATGGTATTTTATTAATTGAAGATTATGTTGATGATATTATTTTTGGAAGTAATGATGACAGGTTAAGACAACAATTTGCAAAGGATATGCAAAATGAATTTGAAATGTCATTACTCAGAGAACTATCCTTCTTTATGGGTCTTCAGATATGTCAAAGAAACCAAGGAATTTTTATTTCTCAAACTAAGTATTTCAAAGAAATGCTAAAGAAGTTCGGAATGGAAGATTGCAAACTAGTTACCACTCCTATGCAAAACAATTGCAAGTTGAGAAAATATGATGATTCAAAGTATTCAGACCAGAGGCAATACATGTCAATGATTGGTAGCTTACTATATGTGACAACATCCAGAACAGATGTAATGTAGGTAGTTGGATAGGTGGCACGATTTCAAGCAACACCAAAGGAATCACATGTCTTAGCAGTGAAAAGGATTTTCAGATATCTCAATGGAACATAAGAATTTGGATTATGGTATCCAAAATGAAATGATATATCACTTATTACCTACATAGATGTAGATTGGGCAGGTTGTATTGATGATCGATGAAGCACTAGTGAAGCAAAGTTCTACTTGGGTGAGTGTTTATTATCTTGGCTAAGAAAGAAACAATCATCAATATTTTTATCTATAGTTGAAGCATAGTATATTGCAACAACCACATGTTGTACAAAGGTTCTATGGATGAAACAAACTATGACATATATACAGGTTGATTATGATGAGCACATTCCAATCTATTGTGATAATACAAGAGCCATTAGTATCTCAAAGAACCCGATGATGCACTCCAAGATGAAGCACATTCCAATAAAGTATCACTTTCTATAGGAACAGGTTGTAGAGAAGAACATCAAAGTTGAATATGTGGTCACAAAAGAACAAGTGGTAGATACATTTTGATGCAGGAGAATCACCAGCAAAACATGCGTGGAAGACAGTTGGGCGCACTAAGCGCGTATTATGAAATATTTTGAATTCCAAAGATTAGTGTATTAATGTAATATATGACAAAATATTTTTGAGTTATGAACATATTAATGATCGGAGGCTGAGCCATTGCATGAGATAAACGGGGGAATGCATTTTTATTTAATGTGGAGAATCACAGTATAAATTTGGAGCTTTTGCTCTTATCTGTCTGACTCAATATTTATTGTAATAAATGTTAAGTAGTTGATAGCATTTAATTTCGATAGGATAGCCTAGAGTAGCTGGAGGGAAAGAATCGAAGAGCATACCTTTGTATAAATCTTTGTATTTTTTCTGAGAAGAGGTTGTTGAATCTAATGTGTAGATTTCCATTGTAGTCAATAGATGGGAGATACAGAGAAGTAGTGTATGGATATATGTAAGTTTAGTTGAATGAAAATAGAAGATGAATATTGTACCAAATGTGTGTTACTATTGTTTCTATATGAATGAATGAATGGTAGACCTTTATTTGCTTTCAATTCTCTGTTATTCTCTATTTTTGTATCCATGAATGCATTACAGAGTTGAATATATGATCACAGTGGAGATTGAATAAGTTTCAACTATTTCTCTTCTTTGAGTAAGTGCAAGGAGTGCATCGACGTATGCAAGGAGTGTGCGATAGAGTTTTCAGACTCGAAAGCTCAGGAAGGGTAGCGTGATTTAGTCATAGAAGGCAGAAGCAATCAAAGAATAGTCGCAAGGAGTGAAAAATCATCCACAAAAGAGTTGATTGTGGAAGATAACGTATCACAAGGTGTGCACAGGTCGAGATTTCGACTAAGTGTCGAAGAAAGTGTTAAGAGGAACCAAAGAACATGAAGGAGAAAAGCTCAGAAGGGAGAGCGGTGGAATTTCTTCAAGGAGAGAAGTCCCCGAAGTTTCCATAAAAGGGCAGTGGACAAAATTCGTTCTAGGGAGAGAGACGAACGATTCCATATCGTCAAATTTGGGAGAACTACGTGGGTGTTGGTCGTAAGGTGTTTCGACACTTCGAAGTTTGGGAAATCTGGGAGGAGTGCAAGTGTAGAGTCACGAAGTCTGAAATCATGATTATATCTCAGCTATTGAATGCGAGAAGAGCACGTGGCAAAGGATCAAGGAATTTGAAAATCCAAAGTCTAGAAGTTCATGGGTGAGAGACCTAGAGTTTCATGAAGTTGCGAAACCCAAACCATAGTGGGGTCAAGAAACTCGAGGGGATGCGTGGTAGAAGCTCAGATATTAGAAGAGTCGTGCTATGGGAAAATTCGAAGGACAAGCTCAGGATATCCCCGAAGTTGGAATCATGAAGGGATAGACCCATGGTCATATCCGTGGTCACTTGGGGAAAAAGGGGCCTGTGTATGTATAGTGGTTTTGGGCAGCTGTAGAAACCCGAAGAGTCTCTTCGACTTAGTGTTTCGAATGATCCAAGACTGGGAGGTCGAGCATCTCTTTTGAGGAAAGGGTTATCTGCGCCAGGAGTGGTATCAGAGCAGAATACAAAATTGATTTCTGTAGAAGGAGAGGTATCAGAAGCGTCAACACAATGCCGCCTAGAAGACGTGTTGAGCCACCCATAGAAAACAGAGCTATGGAAAGGGATATGAGAGAATTACGTGCAAGGTTGGATGCCATGGAAATAAAAAAAAAGGATTGCGCTTGATGTTGGATACATCAGCGATGCAGAAGTTGAAGAAGTAGAGGTCGAAGAAGTAGTAGCTGAGAATGTTGCGGAGGAACGCTTGCTGAAAGCAGTTGTCAAGTTGGGAGCTAGAGTGAAGATCGACGTCCCAATGTATGAAGGTAACTTAGAAACACAGGAATTGATTGATTAGATATGAGAAAGGACAAGTATTTAGACTATGAATATGTCGAGGAGGAGAAAAAGGTGAGACATGTTGTCATTAGGTTAAAAGGACATGCAACACTGTGGTGGGATGAACTGCAGGATGACAAGAGGAGCAAGGGAAAATAAAAGATTAAGAGTTGGGATCGAATGGTAGGCAAGCTAAAGGAGAAATTAATACCCAAGGATTACCAGATAAATATGTTCAGGAGAATGCAGAACCTGAGACAGAAGGGGATGACTGTGAAGGAGTACACAGAGGAGTTCTACAGATTGAACATTAGGGCTGGACAAAGAGAGAGAGACGAAGAGAAATTTTCCAGATACATCAATGGCCTAAGATATGATATTCAGGATGAAATCAACATGGCGATAGTCAGAACAATAGAAGATGTGTATCAAATTGCACTGAAAGCAGAAGAGAAGTTGACCAGGAAGCATAGTCAACAAAACAAAGGGCGAAGCTTGAATAGAGGAAAAGGAGTTGCCTAGGATAAAGCGCATAAGCCCAAAGATGAGGTAGATAAACCACATAGTCACTCTGAGAGAGGAGGAAGTTCCCAAGGACAAAAAAATAGTGGTAGAGATTCTTTTCCCAGAGGAAGAGGAAGAGGAGGAGAAGTAAGGTGTTATGCATGTGGAAAAATAGGACACGTGTCTTGGGATTTCCCCGAGAGGAAGAAAGGAGGAGGTGAAGGTCACATTTCAGAAGCGATATGTTGAGGTAGAAGGTGCAGAGGATGGGAAATCCTTTATGATAAAGAAGGTTCTTTTGAAGCAAGAGCCAGAGACTGAAAAGCCAACATAAAGGAACAATTTGTTCAGGACAGCTTGCAAAATGAAAGACATAGGTTGCAAGGTGATAATTGACAGTGGAAGAACTGACAACTTAGTATCCACAGATATGGTGGAGAATCTAGAGTTGGAGACGACTACACACCCGACACCATATAAAGTCTCATGGTTGCAGAAAGGTCATCAGGTAACAATCACTAAACAATGCTTGGTTGAATTTAAGATAGGAGGATATAGGGATGGAATTCTGTGTGATGTGATTCCCATGGATGTATGTCATGTTTTTTTGGGAAGGCCATGGCAGTAAAACATAAATGTCATTCATGATGGGATGAGAAATACTTACACCTTAGAGAATAATGGTAGGACACACATGTTACTGCCAATTGAAGAAAAGAAGGTGAAGGATGAAGCAATGACGAGCATACTTCTCATGAGTGGGAAGGAAATACTGAATGAATTAAATAAAGAACAAGAGATGCAGTTTGCTGTAGTGAGGAAGATGAGGGTTATCCTTAGCAGTAATTCGATGGAAGATTTACCTAAGGAGGTTTAGGAACTGCTAGAGAATTTTGTCGATATAGTAGTGGATGAATTTCCAAACTCATTGACACCTATCAAAAGCATCAGTAATCACATTGAATTGATACCAGGGGCAAGCCTACCAAACAAAGCAGCGTACATGTTGACACCTCAAGAGAATCAAGAGGTGAAGAGATAGGTTCAAGATCTGTTAGACAAAGGATTGGTCAGAGAAAGTTTGATTCCATGTGAAGTGTCGACTATGTTGAGTCTAAAGAAGGATGGAGGATGGAGAATGTATATGAACTTGAGGGCCATAAACAAGATCACCATCAGATATAGGTTCCCATTTCCAAGGATGGATGATTTGATGGATTGTTTGAGTGGAACACACTATTTTTCAAAGATATATTTGAAAAGTGGATATCACCAGATAAGAATGAGAGAAGGTGATGAGTGGAAAATGACATTCAAGATGAATGAGGGGTTGTATGAATGGATTGTTATGACTTTCATCTTAACGAACACCTCGAGTACTTTTATGAGGCTGATGAATGAAGTGTTAAAAGATTTCATTGGTAAGTTCGTGATCGTATATCTAGATGATATACTAGTATTTAGCCAAACTAAGGATGAGCATTTGAGACACTTAACACTGGTGATGAAGAGGCTGCAGCAAGAAAAGTTGTTGATTAATCTGAAAAAAGTCCTCTTTCATGAGGACAAAACTCATATATTTGGGTTTGGTGATTTCTTCAAATGAGTTGAAGATGGATCCCGAAAAGGTGAAAGCAATTAGAGAGTGGTCATCACCAAGGAACATCTTTGAGGTGAGAAGCTTACGTGGATTAGTAAGTTTTTATCAGAAGTTCATCATAAATTTTAGTGGGATTAGTGCTCAAATGATGGATACAATGAAGAAAAGACACAAGTATTTCAAATGGACAGAAGAAGATGAGAGAATATTCAACATATTGAAGGATAAAATAACAGAACAACCGATTCTGGTTTTACCGGATTTCAGAAAGACGTTTCAAGTGAGATGTGACGTGAGTGGAGTTGCAATTGGAGTGGTCTTAAGTCAAGAAAATAGACCCATTGCATATTTCAACGAGAAGCTGAATGAGGCCAAGAAGAAGTACTCCACATATGACAAAGAGTTATATTCCATAATTCAAGCCTTAAAGAAATGGAGACACTATCTCGTACCAAAGGAGTTTGTTTTGTACAATGATAACCAAGCTTTGCAATTCATAACTAGACCGGAGAAGTTAAACCAGAGACATGCCAAGTGGATAGAATTTATGCAAAATTTCAGTTTTGTTATTAAACAAATTTATGGTAATGCTAAAAAGGTTGTTGATGCATTGAGCAGGAGAATTTTAATTCTACAGGAATTTCAGGTTGGAACTTTGGGTTTTGATCACCTTAAAGAAATGTACTACAGTGATCCAGATTTCGAAGAGGCATATGAAGCATGTGTGAATCCTGTACTCAAAGACAAAAGCTAGTGGGCTAAATATCTAATTCAAGATGGTTTGTTGTTCAAAGGATGCTAGTTGTGCATACCAATATGTTCTATGAGGGGGAATTTGTTGAAGGAAAAGCATAGCGGAGGTCTAGGTGAACATTTCGACCATGAAAAAACATTTTCCCAATTAACTAGTTCATATTATTGGCTAGGTATGAGAGCAGAGGTGGAGAGGTTTGTAAACAAATGTAAGAGTTGTCGGTATGTCAAGGGAAATAAGAAGAACACTGGTTTGTATCAGCCATTTCCTATTCCATAGAGGCCTTGGGATGAAATAAGCATGGATTTTGTGTTGGGATTGCCAATAACACAAAGAGGCAGTGATTCCATATTTGTGGTAGTGGAAAGGTTTTCGAAGATGGCACACTTTATCCCATGCCAGAAGACCAGTGATGCAACACATGTTGCAATTTTTTTTTTCAAATAGGTTGTGAGACTCCATGGATTTCCTAGGAGTATAGTTTCAGACAGGGATACCAAATTTTTTGGTCATTTCTAGAGAACGTTGTGGAATTTTTTTGGGACAGAGCTATCTTTTAGTTTTGCGTATCACTCGCAAACAGATGGACAGATTGAAGTGGTGAATATAATCTTAGGATATTTTATGAGGAGTTTGGTCACTGAACACCATAGTCAGTGGGATCAGATCCTAGCACAAGAAAAATTTGCGTATAATGACTTGATGAATAGAAGCACTGGGAAAAGTCCATTTCAAATCGTGTATGGAATGAATCCGAGAGGAGTGTTGGATTTAAGAGACCTAAAACAGAGAAAATTTAGTAGCACGAGAGATGAATACTTTGCTACAAAAATGCAAGAACTTCATAATCAGATCAAGGAGCAGTTGAAGAAGAGCAGCATCGAATACAAGTGAAGAGTTGATCAACACAAAAGAAAGATTGAATTTGAAGTTGGAGATCAAGTTCTAGCACATCTAAGGAAGGAAAGGTTTTCGAGGGGAACATACAATAAGTTGGAATTGAAGAAGATAGGACCATATAACATATCGAAAAAGTTATGCATAAACAATCAAAGGGGATAGGAAGACCTACAAGGAAGATTACAGGGACACTCCTCAACCAAGAAGATTCATATTTCAGAATCAATGATCGACAGAAACAAATAGGCCTTAGGAAGAAGAAGGATTCATAAGAGTAACTCCTTTCAGAATATATTCAATTCCTAGGTATCAAACTATCTTTTTGGGTTTATGTTATGCATGCAATAATTTTGGACATAAAGTTGTAAATTGCAGAGCTAATAGAAGGAATATAAACAACTTTTAAAGTCATACACAAAATGGTTATCCAAGAAGGCATCGTGAAACACAAAGAATAACCTACAACAAGTTTGAATCATTGAGCATTGAAGTGGAATGCTACAAGTGCAATAACTTTGGACACATGGCCAAATATTGTAGAATGATAGTCCCTCCTAGAGAACCACAACAAAACAACAATAGTCACAAACAAGATCCTCAGAAGAGAATGTGGATAAGAAAGAAGAATCAATATAGTAATGAATAATGCACACACTCTCTACAAACTAAGAAGAAAGAGCGTGGTTAGTATGTTCACAATGGTTGTTCAAAACATGAAGAACATGTGAATGAAGAACATGTGAATAAAGACCAGGTCCCAGAGATCGCAAGATTGGAAATAAAATGAGATGAATAAAATTATATAGAGAAAATGAAATATGTCAGATACATAAATATTTGGAAAATAACTGAAAGAAAAGAAGGACAAATAAATAAGGAACAAGTTCAAGAGATTGTACTTTCAGGCACTGTAGTGAAAGATGAATCCACAGACAAAAAGAAAGAAGTCAGAGCTCAGAGAGATGATGAATATACTAATGAAGATGATGATGAATACACTTCAGAGAAGGAATTTTTCTGATCCATCTGACTTAGATACTCCCAGCTAATATGAATAATAGACAGGGGAGTCTATGCGGTAGCTGAGACAGACCAGAGAACCATCCTTCGAGCAACTTGCATAATTTGAGTAGACATATTCAATGCATTCAATTAGAAAAAGTACAATATGATAGATTAATCAGTTGTAGTAGTACTTAATGATAATACAATGACATATGAGTCAAAATTATGGGCAACTATGTAGTAGAGTCTTGAATAGTATGGACATATATGGATGTGAAATTAGCTTTTATGAATGGGGAACTTGAAGAAGATGTCTACATTGAACAACTGGTTCCTAGAGCATGGTACTCTATATTAGATAAATATCTACAGCAGGAAGGGTTCAGAAAAGGAAGTGCAGACATCAACCTCTACATCAAGGTAACTCTAGATGGTATTTTATTAATTGAAGTTTATGTTGATGATATTATTTTTGGAAGTAATGGTGACATGTTAAGACAACAATTTGCAAAGGATATGTATAATGAATTTGAAATTTCATTACTCAGAGAACTATCCTTCTTTATGGGTCTTCAGATATGTCAAAGAAACCAAGGAATTTTTATTTCTCAAACTAAGTATATCAGAAAAATGCTAAAGAAGTTCGGAATGGAAAATTGCAAACCAGTTACCACTCCTATGAAAAACAATTGCAAGTTGAGCAAAGATGATGATTCAAAGTCTACAGACCAGAGGCAATACAGGTCAATGATTGGTAGCTTACTATATGTGACAACATCAAGACCAGATGTAATGTAGGAATTTGGATAGGTGGCATGATTTCAAGCAGCACCAAAGGAATCACATGTCTTAGCAGTGAAAAGGATTTTCAGATATCTCAATGGCACATAAGAGTTTGGATTATAGTATCCAAAAGGAAATGATCTATCACTTATTACCTACACAGATGCAGATTGGGCAGGTTTCATTGATGACCGATGAAGCACTAGTGAAGCAACGTTCTACTTGGGTGAGTGTTTAGTATCTTGGCTAAGTAAGAAACAATCATCAATATCTTTATCTACAGCCGAAGCAGAGTATATTGCAGCAACCACATGTTGTACACAGGTTCTATGGATGAAACAAACTCTGACAGATATACAGGTTGAGTATGATGAGCCCATTCCAATCTATTGTGATAACACAAGTGCCATTAGTATCTCAAAGAACCCAGTGATGCACTCCCAAACAAAGCACATTCCAATAAAGTATCACTTTCTACGGGAACAACTTGCAGAGAAGAACATCAGAGTTGAATATGTGGGCACAAAAGAACATGGGGTGGATATCTTTTGATGCAAGAGCATCACCAACAAAGCATACGTGGAAGACAACTGGGCGCACTAAACACATATTTTGAAATATTTTGAATTCCAAAGATCAGTGTATTAATGTAATATCTGAAAAAGTCTTTTTAAGTTATTAACATCTTAATGATCGGAGGCTGAGCCATCGTGTGAGATCGATGGGGGAATTAATTTTTATTTAATGTGGAGATTCATAGTACAGATCTGGAGCTTTCGCTCTTATCTTTCTGACTCAATATTTATTGTAATAAATGTTAAGTAGTTGATAGAATTTAATTTTGATAGGATAACCTAGAGTAGTTGGAGGGAAAGGCTTGAAGAGCACCCCTTTGTATAAAGATTTGTATTGTTGCTGAGAAGAGGCTGTTGAATATAATGTGTAGATTGCCATTGTAGTCAAGAGATGGAGATACAGAGAAGTAGTTTATGGATACATGTAAGTTCAGTTGAATGATAATAGCAGATGAATATTGTCCCAAATGTGTGTTACTATTGTGTCTATCTGAATGAATGAATGGTAGACCCTTATTTTCTTTCAATTCTCTGTTATTCTCTGTTTTTGTATCCATGAATGCATTACAGAGTTGAATATATGATCACAGTGAATATTGAATAAGTTTCAATTGTTTCTCTTATTTGAGTAAGTGCAAGGAGTGCATCGACGTTCACAAGGAGTGTGCGGTAGAGTTTTCAGTCTTGAAATCTCAAGAAGGGTAGTGTGATTTAGTCACATAAGGAAGAAGTGATCATAGAACAATCAAAAGGAGTGTGAAATCATCCATAGAGGAGTTGAGTGTGGAAGAGAACCTATCAGAAGGTGTGCGCAGGTCGATATTTCGACTAAGTGTCGAAGAAAGTGTTCAGAGGAACCAAAGAATGTGAAAGAGAAAATCTCAGGAGGGAGAGCAGTGGAATTTATTCAAGGAGATAAGTCCCTGAAGTTTCCATAAAAGGGCAGTGGACACGATTCATTCCAGGGAGAGAGACGAATGATTCCAGATCATCAGATCTGGGAGAACTACGTGGGGGTTGGTCGTAATATGTTTCGCCACTTCATAGTTCAGGAAATCTAGGAGGAGTGCAAGTGTAGAGTCGTGAAGTCCGAAATCGCGATTGGATATCAACTGTTGAATGCTAGAAGAGAATGTGGAAGAGGATCAAGGAATCCAAAAATCGGAAGTCCGGAAGTTCATGGGCGAGAGACCTAGAGTTTCGCGAAGTTGTGAAACCCGTGAAACCTGAACCATAGTGGGGTCAGGAAACCCGAGGAAACACATGGCAGAAGCTCGGAGATTAGAAGAGTCACGCTTCGGTAAAAATTGAAGGACAATATCAGGATATCCCCGAAGTTCAAATCGCAAAGTGATAGACCTACTTTCACAGCCGTGGTATCTTGGGGAAAAAGGGGCCTGTGTATGTATAGTGGGTTCGTGCAGCTATAGAAACCCGAAGAGTCGCTCTGACTCAGTGTTTCAAACAATCCAAGACTGGGAGGTCGAGTATCCCTTTGGAGGAAAGGGGGGTCTGCACCATCTTTACAAAACCTCTTCCACGGGAATCCTTTAAGTATATTTTCTAGAGACTCAGAGTAATTTCTACTCCAAAATGAAGGTTTCTGAATGCTTATCTTATATGTATTAGATTTACACGAGGAAGTACCATAAATAGGACAATTTAGGTTGGGAGATCAGTTTCAGGAAGAGTTCAGTCAGTGAGATAAACCCTAGATGGAAAGATACATTTTCCATTGATGACAAAGGGGGAGAGATTTATCAGATGAAAAGGTAAATGCTTGGAGAAAGAGCACACAGGCATGGTTCCAGGGGGAGCGATGGTCACAGGGGGAGCATGAGTGATATGAATTCAATATTTCATTAGAGTGTTGCCATAAATTCCAAAGGGGGGTATTTTTGATTAATTGGGTTGGTTGTCATTGATGTCAACCCTTGAAGAAAGTTCGATAGTGAATTCCAATAGCTCAAAGTTTTGGGCAATGGGCCCAAGTTTGTTTGATGTATAATGGTATGATTTTTAATATATTTGAAGGTAGGACTATTCTGGATGGATAGTACATGCCATTCCATTTCCGATGGTATGTTGAACGTCACATAACTCCTCACGGTTAGAGAGTTATGGCGATGTGAAGTTGGAGAACCCTCATGAGTCATCTAGAAGCCCCAAATGATCAAAGTAGTCAAAGTGGTTGCAAAGAAGAAATTATTTAAATAATAAATTTAAGTGATGAGTGTACTATAAGTCAAAGTGGATACAAAATAAATTATTTAAATAATGAAGTTAATGGAGAAATTAGTAAGTGGACAAGTGGTTAGAAGTGGGTTAGACCTAAAATAAGGAAAGTGGTTTAATAGATTTTAGAAGGTAAATAATAAAGTGAAGTGATGAGTGTACTATATGTGAAAGTGGATAGAAAATAAATTATTTAAATAATAAAGTTAATGGAGAAATTACTAAGTGGAAAATTGGTTAGAAGTGGGTTAACCCTAAAATAAGGAAAGTGGGCTAAGATGGTTAAAAGGTAACCCCTTGAGAAAGCTACATGAAAGTATAAATAAGAGGCTAGGATCTATCATTTTAATCACACTTGAGCATATTGAATATCTACAAGTGACTGAGGTAACTAAAGGATATCTAAGTCGAATTTCAGAGGGAAGGTGAAGTAAAGAAGGCCAAAATTCAAGGGAGGATAAATTCTTTTGATGATGCTTTCTAAGGTATGTTATTTAGAAGTCATCTCACCATTTTCACAATAATTTTTTTTTCTAGAATGATTCAGACTGTGAAATTGGGAGGCCGTTGAGGAAACATATCCAGGTAGTTGTGATAAAAATTTCAACTTGTGGGTCATTGTATTTGTGGAGTTACACTTTGTGGAAAATAGGGCTTGTGGCTAGTTCTGAAACTAGTCTAAAACAAGTGTTTTGGGTAAAAATGCCATAACATCTTCAAAACATATCCAAATTCAGTAAGACTAAATGTATTGGTTAGAGTAAATTCTATAGTGTTATGTGTACAATTTTTAGATCCATACAACAAATATTTCATATGTGGCATGCTCTACAAGTTCTCTCTCTAGAATAAGCTAGAATTCAACAAGGTATGCCATTTTTCTATAACTCATTTTTTGAGAGGTTCCAAGTAGTGAAATCTGGAGGAATTGCATAAAAGACACTGAAGAACATTGTGTACCATTTTTAGATATTTCTTCATTACAGGTACATAGTTATGCTTATTTCAAGTTAGGGTTGTTGACTAATCCAAAATTAGTCATGTAAGACTAAAATAAAGTTTGATGAAAATGATAGTCTCTTTTTGTTAAAGTTAAGGAAGGTTTGGAGGTATGTGATCATATACACAATGTTTATTATAGAGTTACAAATCAGATTTGGATGATGAAATTGATGAGGGATTTTGGTTGAGGTATATGTTGGGTACATGGTTGAGACAAGTAGTTGATGAGTTAGCGCATACATGAGGTGTATAGTTGATGATGTTGGTACATCTTGATGAGACATAGTTTATGTGTATTTGATGCATGATTGGTACATATTTGGTGCATGGTTGATGCACTCGTTGATGGTACATGTTGAGGTATAGGTTGGTGCACGGTTGATGCACTTGTTTACGGTACACACTGACTACAGGTTGGTGCATGGTTGATGGACTTGTTTATGGTACATGTTGATTACAGGTTGATTGGTACATGTTTACAACAATATATCTCATAGTGATAGTGTGACAGTGGTTCTATCATTCTACTTATATTCTAGGGAGGTTGGACAGGGAAAGGACAAGTGGTTGTAGCCACCTTCCGATTGCAGCTGGAGAACATAGGGGGTTGTAGCCTTCTTTTGGTTGTGTCCATAGAATTGGGGAGTTAGAGCTTCCTTCAAGTTGTAGCCTGAGAAACTAGGGGGTTGAAGCCTCCTTCCAGTTGCAGCTAGAAAACAAAGGAAGTTGGTGCTTCCAATGAATGTAATTCTTAATGACATATAAGAAAAATCATTCAGTGGTTTTATCTCACTTTGGGTTTCCACATAGAAACACTGGTGTACTGTGCATGATTGCTCATTTTTTCATTGTTTATTTACTCTGCATCTATTGGATGATAATTCTACATTGATATAACACTTGCATTTTGTGGTTAAACATGATTATTTTTCTATTACTTATTCACATCCCCTCTTAGTAATCCAACAATAGTGAAGGAGTTAAAAAACAAATCACAAATTGAAACAACAACCCTTGTAATAACAAAAAGGTTGGGAAAAATAATTGAACATAAAGATAGGTTGATTGAAGTTATGGTAACCTCCAATGAGCATAAATATGACATACTTAGTAAAACTCAAAGCTTAAAAGGGTCTGGAATATCTAGCTAAATTAAGAAAGGATGTTCAAAAGGTAAACTAATAATTAGGAACAAAAAAACTATAGGAATCCAAGAAAACATAAACCAATTTTGATCTCAATGGATGTCAACCATCATCATCATCATTATATATATATATATATATATATATATATATATATATATATATATATATATNATTATATATATATATATATATATATATATATATATATATATATATATATATAATTTGAGTACTTCTTGGATTAACTAGGAAGACCCACAATTAAGTAAAACTAGTTGAAATGTGGTTGTTGCTATTCTTATGTAAATAATTTTTTCACCAAAATTATATATTTACTTTCCTTCTTAATTATTAATTAATTTTATAGCAAATGTTTCAATTATAAGTAGGGTATGTATACCTTCATAGACTTTAACAGTCAAAGCTCTTATAAATATTTTAAATATAGTTTACTTTATATTTCTAATTGATATAAATTGATTATATATATATATATATATATATATATATATATATATATATATATATAATTCTTTATTATAAATTGAGTGACATTCATGTTTCAAATAATTGATAATTAAAAGAGCGGGCAATGGATTTCTCTAGTTAATTTGGGAATTGGAATCTATACTATCTAATTTGTTGAGTCTTTTAAAGATATTTTGAGTAGTTTAAATATTAGATTTTTTTTTTTGGTGGTTATTTTGTGTTTTTTTAGTTTTTTTTTAATTTTTAAAAATTAATTATTGAGATGGTGCAATTTCACCAACAATTAAATAATTAAATTTCAATAATAATTATCCAAAAAATAAAAAATGTAAAAGATAGAATACTCTTGTGGAGGAACTCTCCCACCACCAATGTAAGAGATAGAATGTACTTTTGGGGAAGTGTCCTACCATAGGACTTGTCCACTATTCATTATCAATTAAATATATGACTAGCTATCAAATTCGCTACTTCTTGTTTTATATGATGGAGTTTAACGATGAGATCAATTTTCATGTTACCCATTTGGGCAATTAATCCTTTAAAACCTTTATGGTTGAATGCAAAAACGTGCGGATATCTCCAATGGAAGTCGTTTTGGACTGATTATTTTGATATTTCATACTCCTTGACTTTTACCTCCGCATCGACCCCCACTTTAATGGCTTGGATTCCTTGAAAGTTCTTTTACCTTCCACCATATCAATATAACACTGAAAAGTAGATTTTCTCATTCCAGTGGAGCATCTTCCTCAATTCTACTCAAACATATAATTTCGACCTCTCTTTTTCCAACGAATTTTCCTCTTCTTTCGATTTTTTAATGTAAACTTTATATCGTTCGGACCACTCCGACAAGTTGAGGATCTTCAATGTCAAAAAGCAAGTTTATATAAAATTCTTCTTTTATTTGATTTGATTTAAACATCTTCGGACATTCTCCTTTTACTTGTTCACCTTTATACCATTTATTTTTACTTATGCAAGTGTGTACCACTTATAGGGCAGGTAGAGACTATTAGTAATTGGTTCCTCGCTGTTCTATTAATCTTTGCACACAAATATATGTAAATTAACCATTTTAACCAAAACATTTTGAAAATTCATACAATTTTTGTGTTCATGTTTAAGGAAATTTATTTTATTGTTTGGATTTAAACTTACGAAACATGATATTTGTTTATAGTATATATGGAAAGGTCGATTAATGCTAGGCTTCAAGCTAGTATTAATTTCAAACATTTAATTTTTCATCCATATTTGTTATATAGTCCATAGTTGTTACAAACATCTCCAGTGGCAACAATTTCACCTAGTGGAAGGGACTTCACCAAGTGTGTAACATGCATCATTGCACTGGCATCACAATTATGCTCTGAAATTTGTGCTCAACACCTGGCCAGATCCTCAAACCCTCACCACCTCATCCTGCTCACTGTTTATCATTAGATTGTATGTTTAAACTAACAATACATTACATTATCTCCATGGAAAACTTAACGTTGGGGCGCCACAAAACTCAGTCAAGGACATTACATGCAACATGAAGTTAGATGCAACAAAAAGTTACATTATCTCCATGGAAGCCTTAGTGTTGGAGCATCACAAAACTCAATGAAGGACATTACATGCAACATAAAGTTAGATACAAAAAGTTACATTATCTCCATGGAAGCCTTAGCATTGGAGCACCACAAAACTTAGTCAAGGACATTACATGCAACATAAAGTTAGATGCAACAATATTTCCATCTTCTATAAACTGGTATATGTTGCATATGTTGTAGATATGCAGTGAAATTTTTTCATGTTTAGAATTGAATTGATTATTGATTTTGACAAAAGACTCCATTAGTTCACACAAGCAATCTGTAAAGCAGGATAGATGGTAGGGTGCACCACTTCATGCACCGGCCTTGGGACGCCTAAGACCTCACCTTTCCCTTCTATTTGTGCTCAACTTCGCTTGGTTACCTCCTGAACCCTTCTCTTCTTGGACCAAAAATAACAAGGATAATGATAGAGCTTACCACTCTTTCTTTTGAATCTATTACTCTAGAGAGTAAGACTAACCATAGTGTGTGCAGGTAACAACATTTTAGATGCAAACATTGTGTATATAGGGTAAAATAAAGACTCATTGCTAGCACAACTAGGATTGACAGTAACTATCTTTTATGATAGGAACTTTGGGGATGGATTGTTTATGTTTTAGATAAATGATGATAACAAAATTTTTATAGCAACATTTTTTTTCAAAATACTTGTTTTTTTCTATGAAAATCTATTGTATTATGAAAATCTACTATGTTAGGGACTTGAATATAGAAAGTAATCCCACAAAATACCTTGGTTCAGTAGTAGACCCAGATGAAGCACCACCACTAGTTTCAGTCGATAAGTATCTGTAAAGGAAGAGACTTGCTTTTGAAGCAAATTGAGGCATAGAGGCTCAACACCAATAGACCAAGCTATTACACTAATAATAGGCACTCACCCTCAGAACTGTTGCCACTACCTTTGCCCCTAGAACCACATGACAAAATCCCAACATTATAGAATAAATGGAGCCATAAAAGGTGATATTCAAATTTCTCATGCTATTTTCCTCTCCTAGACATTACCCTATCCTTCATTAACTCAGGAGAGTTTGAGAGCAAGGCACAATGATCAACGAACTCTTCCAATAGATATGCAGTCTCTATCCTTTCTTGATTGATAGAAAGGATCGATCAAAAATCCATTTCTGATTCCAATGTGGGATGTTAGTGGAAATTCGTTGCGAGGTACTTGGAGCACCAGGTGATAGAGTTGTTCAAGTAGCACCAGGTGATAGAGTCGTTCAAGAACAGGAAGGAGGAGGTGGTTGAAATTTGTAGACATAATTAAGGAATGAAAGGAATACTTTTAGCAATACATGCGCGAGAAAATGTCACAGAGAAAGGCAAAGCATATCTGTGAGAAAAATGAAACACAGAAAAAGACAATCCAGCCTGCTCAGGCCCCTCGCTTTAGGGACACCTTGCATGTGAGACATGTCCAGTGTGTGCATGGAGCGCTATGCATGTGAGACATGTCCAATCTGTGCATGGAGCGCTACACATGGAAGGCCATTATAAATATCATCTTCTACAAGGTTTAAAAAAATTCTTTTGATTTGAGCACATACCAATACAACTTTTTAAAAGTAGCATTACATAACTTCTCACTTATAATAAGAAAAAAATAAGATTATTTTATTTTTTAAGTTTAAAAAATTATGAATTTATTAACAAAATTGTGTATTTGTGCACAACTGCATTCTACTTTCAAAATATTTGTATGGAAACAAGTTTGGTCACGATTTATTCTGATGATTTTAAACGAATCCAAGGGACCTGACCAGTTTTCAAGGCAACTGGCTGGAAAAATAGTCCCAAAATCCATTCCCAAAGCATCAAGACACATACTAACTTTGCTTTATTCTCAGTCGTTGAAGTTATCTTAACATTTGTCATCGCAATTCCTGTGCAGACAACTTTTTTACTGCATGAAAAATTCACAGCCACATTTGTCGATGACATTCTGTGGATGTTTCTATACATGACATCATGTATTTGCACTGCAGATGGTTGCACACAACATAGATTCAATTGAATTTTAAAAGGGACAAAAGGAATTTTATCCCCAATTAATTAAGATGTATGTAGTATATATATTTCACTTAGGTATGTTGGGAACTTATGGAAATACACAAAGAGGTTAGTTGATCACCTGAATTTTACATGGCGACATCGAATCACAATAATATTGATCAATGATAATGAGATTCCTAACAGTATCAACAACTATGTCCTCAAATATGATATTTTGTGCATATCCATAACCTCCCTGTATATTTAGGAAAGCATGAGTGATATTATAATCATCCTGGATATTTGAGATTAATATCAATTACTAACTGCAATGCATTGTCGTTTCATAATGCAAATTTCAAGAGCTAGTTTTAGGATGAATAAAAGTAATTAAAGGAGCTGGACACATGTTAAAACAAACTGCCAAGTCTTGATTCTGGCTCCATTGGATGTTTCGGTAAAAGTGATGTTTTGGACTAGGATGTCATTGATTTTCGCTCCTTTTCCATTCTTTCGCAGGCTTCCGATGCTACAAAAAAAAAGTACAATTGATATTTCATCTTTATTGTATCTTCAGATTGTATTTTCTATAGGCTAAGATCCAAAGTATTTATCTCACCTGATGCCATGGCCTCGGCCACAATTTATGTTTTTGACATTAATAGTGGATGAGCTAGACGAAATAGAAATGCAATCATCCCTTGCTTTACAGTATTGATAATAATAATTAGCAGAGCCTTTTATGTTTATTGTGTGTTGGTGAATCTGAACTTTAAATAAGTGAAATTAATCTTTGCGCTTATAACAACAATGTTAAGATGGATCAAAGCTAAATGAATATATACTAATTTATTATTAAGCAAATGTATCTATGCTAAATGTGAATATGTGAATGAACAAATTATCTATTTGGGCATTCTGAACTCTTTGTATATGAGTTCCATCAATGTTTGGGATTTCTTTAGGAGCTTGTATCTGTAGCCTGGTTAATTGGATCTTGGAAAAGTCCAACACTACAAGATGCATCCATTGGCTATTGACAAAGTGAAAATTTCTTATCAAAACATTCAAACATCCAGTAATAGACATTGCCTGTAAGACCAAACCCAAAATCCAAACCCATTCCATGAGCACAACCTCCAATTAAGATTTATATAAAACTAAAAAACTATTTATAACATTGTGTCTTTCTTCAAGCAAATAAACAAGGTGATCAAGTCAAGCTTGCAGGCTCGAAACAAACTGAAGGAGCCACATCCAAGAAACCATGCACACACGAACATTTGTGGTGATTAATATAAATTGAATCAGTCGGTATATACTAATGTATTGTTGTTTAATGGTAATTGTTAGCGGAGTCGACGAAAGACTGTGGATGGTGCTTGTTAAGAGGCTCGAGGTGAAGTCCGGTGGAGTCAGACGTGGATATTCATTGGTGGAAGAGATGAAGAAATAGAAGAGTGGTGTAGGGTAGAAAATTGCGGAGGGAAATATCTACCCTCCTACGCAGCATTCAATGCTGCGTAGTAGGATGGATATTGTCTGTCATTTTCAATGGAAGTTGAGATAGAGGATAAGAGCGATGTACAACAGGAGATTGTGCAAATGAATGAAAGACTTTTGTATGGTTTAACATGACCACCGAATTTTTCGAGGCCACATGTACACAACGGTGAAAAAAAACGAGGTGAAACAGAAAAGTTAAACAAAACCCTTACATGTTGTTTGTGCACTTTGTGGGATTTAGACTACCAATCTTGGCCTTGACCATCTATGACACCATCACCTTCTATGGTCAACCTAGATATACCTGAAAATCGAAGCCATAGACCAAGTTCATTGCTATTCCATGTAGATCGTTCCTTAGGTGCAACTATTGTTCCTATAATCTGCAAGTTAACGATGTGAGCAACCAATTTAACATGGAATTTTGATGATACTATGCGTCTATCATCTTAAAAATCATACAATCCAACATCCAAATTTCTTACATCAACTAAAATATGAGAGTTGCAAGGACCAAGAAACATCACTGACTTCATTAGAAATTTCTTCCCCGATGGTACTTGCAACACTGCATTGGAAGGTGCCGCATGCTGCTTCCCATGCTTCTTTGAATGCCTAAATAACACACTGGGATCAAAATTGGCTTAACTGTTAATGGGCATTGTGGAAAATCGTGCTCCTGTAACATATCCAAATTCCATAGGACCATGAACAATTTGATCGTTATTCATTTTTCGAAGCCTTCATACGTAATTTAATCAATATTCCATGCGAACTGATATCACCGCCGAGTTCGCTGATGTTTTCACGTTTCGAATCGAACTAAACCTTCAACAACTCTATTGCTTCATTGTATCTCCCCTTAGTCCAACAATTTATGGGGGAGAATAAGTTCTGTGGAGAACTACCGTGCAATGAACCAAGTGACGATTCCTAATACATGTTTCTGTTGATATTAATGACTGGAAAAAACAAGCTCCTCTACCTTTTGGGCAGGGACTTGTTGCTCTGCAACTTGCCTTGTTTCCAAATAAGACCATATTCTTTCTATGCCTTCATTGCTTTCATACATAGATTTCTCAGATTGACGTCGCGTGCAGACTACTCTACGCAACACAGTTTCAAATACTACACACCACACAGGTTTCTCGATAAAGTTCTCAAAACTAACTGCTCAGTGCAACACCACACAGGTTTCCTGATAGAGTTCTCAAAACTAATTTCTCAGTGCACATACTACACAATTTGTTGTGCGTTGTGAATAAACACACTTAATGAAATGATTTATGGATACAGAGTGCTATGCTTAGCATATAAACTCATAAATATGACAAAAACTTGTCAACACACAAAATACGTGATATTAATAACGTCGATGCAATGTGCAAATACAAAATACAATAACTAAGATGAGCTTCGGCTCAAATGATTTGTTAACTTTATAGACTCAGAGCTTGTGCTCAGACTTCTTCAACTCCTTATTTGTTGTTGTTGTTCTTCTCCCTCTCTACCTCTCTGCTTCTGCTCTGCATTATGTGCATCTCATCATTTTGACTAACTAAGGACTCAGACTTATATGGACTCGGATTGAGATGTAGAAGTAAGAATGACTCAACATTAAACACTACCATTAATACGACTTACTCTTCAACTACTTAACTGGGTTACATTTATAACTTCACTGCTTGTCGACTAACTTAGAATGAGTTTGAGTAAACATGTGGCTTTGCATTTGCATAATGACATACAAAGTGACTAACAATTAAGCTAAGTGACAAAACTATTGACAAATCCACGAAAACTAAAGATCTCAATGACTTGTAATTACTATTTCCAACACTATTAGCTTGAGTGACTAGTTTACATTTTCATACTAGGACGAGTGATCCTCCATAAGGCTTTCAATATTAAACTACACAAAAGGGTACATTAACTTTAAAAACAAATATTTTGGTGTGAAATGTAATTAAAGCTATGAGAAAAGTCGACGTAACAATTTTAAGAAAACCAGATGTAGTGCATAGCTTGTATGAGACTTATTTAATCCTCAGGAATAAGATCAAACCTAGCTTAGCAACGATATATTTAGTAATTAAATATTCGTAACGTTGTGAGATTGTGATATTTTTGCAGTATTTAAGGTAGTATATAGTGATATTTAAGTTCATACAAATTTTAAAAGAAGGATTAGTCCGGCAATCAGAAATCCTTGCAATAAAAATTTCTCGTCTCTTTGTTTGTTTGTTCGGATGTGAAACGGATAAATTAGTGAAGGCAAAAGTTAATAAATTGAAATAACATAAAAGATGTAATGAAAAATATAAACATTATAGAGATTTTTTTATAGGAAAACTAATATATTTTATATTTATTTATAGTTTATAATGTAGCTTTATTTAAAATTCTAATTCAATGATTTGGATTAGTCAACAACCCTAATTTTTTAATTGGAAATAGAAAACTATTCCCAAAAAATCATGTGTGTAAAAATCATTCAACAATGGACACTAAAATCCAGGCAATACTATATTAACAACGAGGCAAAAATGCTACAAGTTTTCTAAGACAAAATTTTTTTCTCGGGAAACAACATAAACTTAAACACTACTACTCATACAAAAAAATATAACACATACCCAACAAACTTTATATGAAAATAAATTTAACTTGCAATTTTCTTTATTATAATTCGTAGTAACTAGCATTAACTTTTTCTGGCAACTGTCCAACATTCATGTAATTTTAATTGCAGGTGATTCTCTATAAGAAGTTTCCGGTTACCAAAAGCATGTGCCCAATATTATACATTCCAGTAATTTTAATTGCAGGTGATGCTCTATACGAAGTTTCCTGTTGCCAAAAGAATGCGCCCGATATTATGCAATGATAAGTGGAGGGTTCCTCGTGCGTTTGGGCAATTGTTTTTACCCAAAACAGTGTGCTCCCAAATCCAATATGTGCCAATTCAAATTGTTTTTTTTTTAAGATAAATGATCGAGGATCAG
>ML789306.1:194799-208427 GCA_009831015.1 Picea engelmannii
AGAATATTTCAAGGAATCTTCAGATAAGGACAGTGACAGGGGCGATGTCTCTCAGGGTTACAAATGCGTGTTAAATTCAACGGCTAACGAAGAATCCTTGGTATGTACTATAGATTCCTCCGCTAATTTCCAAATATTTCATAGCATACCGTTCGCCATTTCACTTCATACATCACTTGAAGTTTATACACCTCTACCATTATAGTGGATGCCTTTTTAATCCTAATGTTGTTCTCATATCTCTCTGGAAGGCGAACTTTGCTGTATGGGAACCAGCACACGGGCAATTTGGGTTCAGATATCCTTGGGAGCAGTACGTCAAAATTGGAGCTACAATGCGTAATTGCGCATATTGCATAGAAGCTCTGAATGGGTGCCTGAACTCTGGGATTCAGGTATGCTTCATTGATAAATATTTCCTTCTTTTATATTTTCCACAATGAAACACAGCCCAACTAGTGCTGATAAATCACTTGATTCCAGGCACCGTATTTCTTACGAGAGCACCTGAAAGGACCATGCACGAATATCGTAGGCGAATCCTCCAAGGTTATACTGGAACTAGTGCACAGCATCAAAACCATGACCCGAAGCACCGGAATTGATCTCATGATCGGTCGCTTGAACAGAATAGTGGATGAATTACATATTTGTTTGATTCCCCAACCAGAGCTGTTTATGGACACTAAAATGTCCGAGGCCGTTGAAGAAACCACACAACACGAAATTGTGAACTTCAAAGTTACCCGGACTTCTCAAGATAAAAATCCAAGAATGAATAAGGCAGAGGATCGGACGGATGAAACTAGCATCAAACCAATTATCTTAAGCGAAAGAAATATCTGCCCTCATGAAGATATTCCTGTAACGATGGACGATTCTACTGAAACAAGTGAAAAAGTGAAAAAGTACCAAACAATCCAGGGCGTGGCCTTCATGGACACCGCTCGTATTGCAACAGTTGCATGCCTTCTCACGGAGACTGTAGCGAGGCTAGAAAGTGTAATTATGGCCGTGGACGAGTTGGGTGAGCGTGCAAATTTCACAACTACTCTTGGCGATAAACAAATCGTCGCATCTCAAGGCAATGACAACAACAATGCTCCAAGAAAAATACTACCCACAAAACAATCTCCACCTCCACCATAGCTACAGACCGTACAGAATGGTGCAATTCTCATAGCAACTGGAGAGCAGCCAACTGAACGGCCGGTAAACTAATCATTTTGACATCCTTCCTTCTTGTGGCACTAGGATACTTCTTGTTCCAATAGAATGCGCAAAATGTTTTGTTCTTAGAGTGCAGTATGATGGAAAGGGTGTTCCAAGGTTTACTTGTTACATATAGGTTGTTACATATAGGTGAGCATTCATGAAATTGGATTAGAAGAACAAGTTTCTACCTAAAATATGAAAGAGTCAAAATTATTTTTGACAATATATAGTATACATGGTAAGTAGCCACATTAAAGAAAGATTAATAGATTTGTATTTTTATGTGAGATTTATTTTTTGAATTTGAAATTCTTCATGTGATATAAGGATACCTCGTAACAACATAGAATGTGCAAAAAAAATTGCTAGTAGAGAGCATCATCTTGGAAAAGATATTCCAAGGCCTACTTGTTACATAAAGGCGAGCATTCATGCAATGGGTATAGAAGATTGAGATTTTAAATAAAAATATGAAAGAGAAAATAATTTGGATATATATATATATATATATATATATATATATATATATATATATATAAAAGATTGATAAGGATGAGAACAAGTTCATAAACGTGAAATTCACATAATTAGTGTAATAATTTTTCAATTCTCCAGGCAAGAGATTTATATCATCTACACCTTCATAATCATAACATATATTTATTTTTGATGGTCATGTTTTCTATGTACTTAAACAATTTTTTAATTAAGAAACCATGTTACATGCATAGAAGACAATGCCATGGAATCAATGTCTAGGTCATATAGGTGATAATGGCTTATTGGCCTTGAAAAATAAAAATATTCTCGATGGATTGAATGATTGCGCTCCTGAATTCAATTTTTTTTTAGCATTGCATATGGAAGATAGAATCGTGTTCAATTGTATTCTATTTCTCATTAAGGATTTGTATTATATGCCATGTGTTAATGATTATTCTAGAAGGATTTGGATATATTTTCTTATAACTAAATATAACATTTTTATTTGGTTTAAAGAGTTTAAATCTATTTTGGAAAATTAGAATAGTACTATGAAAATTAAGGTATCGAAGAGTGATAATAGTGATAATTTAAATTTGATAAATTAAATTTTATAAGGAAAATGACATTAAAATACAATAGAAAACTTCATATATGTAACATACCTACAATATCAATATATAAAAAAATTCCCTTTACTATTATCTATATGCACAATTATATTTAAGCTGAAAGGTGTACACCTATTGACAATGGGCACAATTAATCACCTTTTAATCTCAAATTCTAATCTAATGGCTAACAATTGAAGATGCTGGCATATTCTTAGTCGTCTCCCAAATCAATGAATGTGATTTACTCTTCATAATTTCTTTGTATTTTTTAATACATCTGTTAACCTGTTTACTTTTTAACATTTACCTAATCATATTAAGAAATTACTCTATCACCATATGATTGCCAAGTTTAAATGATTAACCTTTGAGATTACCTCAAATATAAGTGTATTTCATTCTCTACCCCTAATTTCCTCACCTATCCAAGGGTTTCATATTGGATGAGCGTTTTATTTTCTGTATGATGATAACCAGAAAATTGTTTGGGCTGCTGTAGCATCTCTTCCACAGTACTACACAGTGGCGTGACTGGAATTTTGTAAGCGCAGTTATAGCCATTTCTTCCCCAACAAACATGTCTTATCTGTTTAACCCCTCAACGCGGCAGTGGATTGAAGTTAATGTTGATGGTGGGGAAGGCTTCGAGGGCATGGTCGTATGTGCAGCAACCGTGGAGATTTGAATGTGATAAGTGAAATAAAGTGGTTTTGTTTCTGTCAAGTTAATTGTTGTCCTCCGCTGAGTTATTTGCTGTGTAATGTGGTAAAGTGTTTGTAATATTGTTGTTGTTTTAGATGTGTAAAACATGTGTGAATGTTGGCCCTAGAAAATGGAGTAACTTACCTTCAAATTTTATTGCAGAGTGTTCAGAGGTAAATGAAGAATTAGATAGAAGGTTGTGATGTGCAGAAATAATGGTTTGGAAGGTAAAGAAAATGTTGACTAAATATAGCAAATTTTATTTTCAAACCCTAATTAAGGTTTATATTAAAATTAGGTTTAATAAATTATAAATGTCTTTCTGCGTTCATCAACAACAATTATGTGGCTGTGCTAGTTTATGATTATTCAAGAATGTGAATCCCTTTGTTACAAGTTAAGTCCTCTTGCCATCAACCTAAATGGATTTTGAGTATCTGAATTGGTTTAAAATGGGGCAAAATTTATTGGATAAGGTTCTGAAATGCATGGTGTTGGAATAATGATTCATTTATCATATTTTAGATGTAATTGTTTTTATTATTATTGTTATTTGTTATGTCTAGAAAGTTTAATTAAGATGAGAAAATATATTTGAGAGATTCATGGAGAGATTATTAGAAATATTGCTCATAGATTGTAGGAGAAAATGATTTCCCGTAACATATTCTCTCATTATATGAATTCATGCTTTGGTAATGAGAAAGGTTGCGCTAAGTGTAAGGTTGAGCTGAGTGTTCATTGTTATTGTTTAATTGCTCATTATTATGCTGGTGTATTTTCTTCATTTAGTATCAGAGCGAAGCTAGAAAAGAGGGTTGTGTGGAGTTTCCAGCACTTGAGTTCTGCAACCAAGAGTGTTTACTCGAGGATGGCGCGCAATTGGCGGAACCTCCTGGCACGAGAAAGTGTGTGAGCGATTGTCAAAACAGAGAAGAAGGTATGTTGGAATCCCTGTTGTTGTCCGACCTTTTTGAAGAATAAGAGCGCCAAATCTGTATTCCTCCCTAATCTAATCAGAATTTGGTCAATTTAATGTGCTTTTAATGGAGGCAAATTCATAGAAGAAGCAACCATTAGTATGGTTTTTTCCTTGAGGAGAACTCCGTGAGTATCAAGTTTTTCAGCGTGGCATGTGACTGGTGCGTCTGCCGGGAGCGTTCTGCAAAACATTGAACTTCGAACCTGTGCGACTGGCGTGACTAAAACCACTCTGTTGATTATGAAGGAGAAACTCAAATTTTTTTCCCACTGCTTGGATCACGAAGGAGAAGCTCAGAAGAATCTAGCGTGTGAGCGTCCTGCACTGCGCTTGCGTTCGCAGCGAACGGGGATTTCCTACTGGAATCGATCGCAGGCGAACCCGGCGTTCGACGGAGTTGTCAATGCGATTTCTTTTTAGGGATTCATTGTGAAGTCTACTTCGGAGAATTGGTCGTGGCAGGATTTGAACTCGAAGCTGTCGACTAATAGTTCTGCTGCGTGTGAGGAAAGCTATGGATTCTTGCCTTCGTAGCTTCGTAGTTATTAAGGTATGCACATATATACATAATTATTAAAACTAGCACACCCACATAATTGTGGCGGATGAACGTGCATCTATAATTTATTAAACCTAATTTTAATATAAACTTTAATTAGGGTTTGAAAATAAAATTTGCTATATCTGGTCAACATTTTCTTTGCCTTCCGAACCATTATTCATGCACATCGCGACCTTCTATCTAATTCTTCATTTACCTTTGAACACTCTCTCCAATTGCAGCAATCTTCTGTAATAAAATTTGAAGGTAAGTTACTCCATTTTCTAGGGCTAACATTCACACATGTTTTACACATCTAAAACAACAACAATATTACAAACACTTTACCACATTACACAACAAATAACTCAGCGGAGGACAACAAATAACTTGACAGAAACAAAACCACTTTATTTCACTTATCGCATTCAAATCTCCACGGTTGCTGCACATACGACCATGCCCTCGAAGCCTTCCCCACCATCAACATTAACTTCAATCCACTGCCGCGTTGAGGGGTTAAACAGATAAGATGTGTTTATTGGGGAAGAAACGGGTGTCCACTGCGCTTACAAAATTCCAGTCACGCCACTGTGTAGTACTGCAGAAGAGATGCTACAACAACCCAAACGTTTTTCTGGCCATCATCATACAGAAAATAAAACTCTCATCCAATATGAAACCCTCGGATAGGTGAGGAAATTAGGGGTAGAGAATGAAACGCACTGATATTTGAAGTAATCTCAAAGGTTAATCATTTAAACGTGGCAATCATATGGTGATAGAGTAATTTCTTAATATGATTAGGTAAATGTTAAAAAGTAAACATGTTAACAGATGTATTCAAAAATACAAGGAAGTTATGAAGAGTAAATCACAATCATTGATTTGGGAGGACGACTAAAAATATGCCAACATCTTCAATTGTTAGCGCCCATTGTCAATAGATGTATGCCTTTCGACGTAATGAACATGGACTTGTGTATTACTTTATTGAAATGTTCCCATACATTTAATATAAACTCTTCAAAATGCATGTGATGGCTTATCAACAATATAAAGGCTTACCATTAATCAATTAAAAAGGTATGTGAAGGAGCTTGAGAGAGAATTAGTTCTTTAATGTTTATGAGAGAGAATTAATACTTAAGAGAAAGTAGAAATTTGAGTTTGTATATGAGATAAAATGTAAAAGAGATTATATTATCTCTTAATATTTTGTAAAGGGGTTTATCCCTTATTTAATTGTGTTGTGACGCATCTCGAAATTAATAAAGGATTCATTTTGGTGGTGGTTGAGTCTCATCTTTTGGGACAATTGTTTTCTTCTTGTGCGAAGTGGGGCATATTTTTTTCTTTTTTCTTTTGCCTATTTTCTCTATCTCTCATTCTTATTTACTCTTCATGGTGAGAAGCAATATTGTGTTGCATAAACTTGTTGGTACAAATTATTTCTATTGGAGCAAACACATGTAGCCTATATTTATCACTAAAGATTTATGGAAGCTTGTAATTGATGGATATACTATGCCTTATGTTGATGAATTCAAAACCTAAGTGTTGATGACAAGAAATCATTTAAGGAAATTATTAAGAAAGATAATGAAGCACTTTCACTTATAGGGAACGCAATTGAATAATCTATATTTACAAGAATTAATGTTACAGAATCATCTAAGAAAGCTTGAGATGTTTTAAAGAATACATATGAAGGTGTGGTTGTAGCTAAATTGCAAACACTAAGAAGAAATTTTGAAAATGCCAACATGCAAAGTAATGAATCTATTCATGATTACATCAGAAAGATGTAAGATCTTGTTAATTAGATGAGGTCCTTAGGTGAAAATGTTCCAGAAAGGCGACTAATTGAGAAGACTTTAAGAAGTGTTTTACTTAAGTTTCAGATGGTCACCACTAGTATTATGGTTTCCAAATATTTAAATACAATGAAGATTGATGAATTAAGTGGAATTTTGCTTACTGTTGAAGAAAATCAACTAACTAGAGAAGTAGAGCATGTTTTTTATACAAGGTATAGAGGAAGAGGAAGAGGTAGAAATCAATATCAGAATCAGAATTATAATAGAAATCCACAACAATCACATAATTATCAAGGAAATGCATTTAGAGGAAGAGGAAGAAGCCCAAGTCCGTTTAGAGGAAGTTCAAATCAATTCAGACGATGAAGTAGAGACAATTTTCGTGGAAGAGGAAGAGGAATAGGAAGAGAAGGATATCAAGAACGACAAGGTCCATAGTGTCATTATTGTTATAAGTATGGTCATCTTGAAAGAAATTGTTATGAAAAAATTAGAGATGTGGAAAACAAAGGTGCTAATACAGTTGTAGAAGAAGCCATAAATGAGAAGTTATTCATATCAAGTTTCATGACACATAATAAAGAAAGTGAAGCATGGTATATTTATTCGGGATTTTCAACTCATATGACATCTCAAGAGGAGTTGTTTACTAGAATTAAAGACAATTATTCTGGTAAAGTTGTATTTGGTGATGATAGAGCTTCAAAATTTAAAGGGAAAGGCATAGTTGCAATTCCAACATTGCATGGAAAGAAAAAGTTTATTGATGACACATTGTTGACACTAACATTGAAGAAGAGCCTACTTTATGTAGGATAGATGATGGAGCAAAACTATAAGTTAGTGTTTCATAACAAGGAATGTTTAATCATGGATAATTTGAATCATAATGCAGTTGTGGCAAAAAGAGAAATGACTAAAGATATAATTTTCAATCTTTTTTTTTTATTCAAGTAATTCACAAAGTTTGAATGCAAGAGAAGAGATGAACAACAAGATTTGGAATTTAAGAATGAGATATTTGAATTTTTAGAGTTTGGTGTTGCTTCGAAAGCAGAATATGGTGAATGGTTTTCCTTATATCAAGAAAGATGATGAAGTGTGTGAAGGATGTATTTTTGGGAAACAACACAGGGAATGTTTCTCAAATAGAACTTGGAAGGATAGTGAACATCTAGCGTTGGTGCATTCATATTTGTGTGGTCCAATGGAGATGATGTCTTTTGGAAGGCTCATTATTTTCTCACTTTCATTGATGATTTTTCAAGGAAGACTTGAGTGTATTTTTTGCAAAAGAAATCTTAAGTGTTTTCTCATTTTCTTGAGTTCAAGGCATTGGTTGAAAAAAAAGTGGTTTCAAGATTCTCACCCTAAAAATAGATAATGGGGGAGAATACAGGTTAAATGAATTCTTGAATTATTGTAGGAAAAATGGTATAAAACAAGAGTTTACCAATTTCTACTCTCCTCAACAGAATGGAGTGGCAGAGAGGAAAAATAGAACTATAGTTGAGATGGCTCGGAGCATGTTAAAGGATAAATCAGTTGGTAATAAATTTTGGGTTGAAGCAGTACACACATCAGTATACATTCTTAATAGATGTCCTACAAAGGAAATATTGAATTTGACTCTCGAAGAAGCATGGTCAGGACATAAACCAAGTGTTGCACATATGAAAGTGTTTGGTTGCATTGCATATGCACATGTTCCGAAGGAAAAAAGAAGCAAATTGGATGATAAAAGTGTGAAGTGTATTTTCATTGGTTACAGTATTGAAATAAGAAGTTACAGGTTGTTTGATCCTCAAGCAAAGAAAGTAATAATAAACATAGATGTTGTATTTGATGAGCAGAGAATTTATCATTCAGAACTTGTACACTTGAAATTAAAAGAAGATGCAATTACTATTGATGGTGAATCACATTCCAAGTCAGTAAAGGAAGATGAAGTTAAGAAGAAACCTAAGTCGTTTGAAAGAAGTCATTCTGAAAGAAATATGTTTGATAAAAATTTTGAAATAAGGATTACCAGATCCCAAAGTAATCTTGTGAATTATGCACTTATGACACAAGTAATGAAGATGGATGGACCTCAAACTTATGCAGAAGCATCAATAAAGAAATAATGGAATGAAGCTATGGAAGCATAGTTGGATTCTTTGGTGAGAAATGGTACATGGGATTTGGTGAACTTACCAAAAGGTAAAGAGGTGATTGGTACTAAATGGGTTTATAAAACTAAGTATAAATCAAATGGCACAATTGATAAGTATAAGGCCCGTTTAGTTGCAAAAGGTTATGCACAGAGAGAAGGAATTAACTATACCGAGACATTTGCCCCGGTGACAAATATGGATACAATCAATATGGTTCTTGCATTATCTGTTTAGTATAAATGGACAATTTTTCAAATGGATGTTAAGTCAGCTTTCTTGAATGGTTATGTTGATGAAGAAATTTATGTGGAGTAGCCTGAAGGTTTTGAATTTCCAGTTAAAGAAGATAAATTTTACAGGTTGAAGAAGGCTTTATATGGTCTTAAACATGAACCAATGGCTTGGTATTCAAGAATTGATAAATACTTCCAAGATCGTGGCTTAATCAAATTTTATATGAGCCCAATCTTTATATTCTTCAGTCAGGCCAAGATATTCTGGTTGTTGCACTTTATGTTGATGATTTGATATACACAGGGAACGATGTTGAGTTATTTCAAAATTTTAAGTCACACATGATTGTTGAGTTTGAGATGACAATTCTTGGAAAGTTACATTATTTCTTGGGAATTGAAGTTCGGAAAAAAAAATGGTATTTTGATGTCACAAGGCAAGTATACTTTGGATATTTTGAAGAAGCTCAGAATGATGAGTTTCAAGCTATCAACAACTCCTTTTGAATTTAGGTTGAATTTATATGGACATGATGACTCCAAATCCGTTGATATTACTTTTTATCGTCAATTGGTTGGAAGTTTGATCTACTTAACTACAACTCGACCAGATATATATTTTGCAGTCAGTATGGTATCTAGATTCATGTCAAACCGCAAGGAAATTAATCCTCCCTGGAATAGAATGGATGCCATTGTGGCTACTAGGTATGCACCTTTAGTGCTTCCTCAACCCATGAATGTTCTCCCAGTAGGAGATAAGCTTAAGTACATGCCTAAATTTACTGCAAAGGAAGATATTACTGCAGAAGAACATCTTGCTACATTTTTCAGTTATGCAAATAATTTGAATATTGAAAATGAAGATATCTAGATGAGAGTCTTTGTGCAAATCCTAGATGGAGAATCCTGTAAGTGGTTTAGAAGTTTATATATGATATCAATAACTAGAATTTAGGCCCTGGATGATGCCTTTTTAAGGCATTGGGGCGAAAAAAAATATTTATTGTATTACATTACAAAATTTGGGGCTCTAAAAAGAAAAGAGAGAGAATTAGTGTCAGATTTTAAAAAAGGATTTAACAAGATGTACAACAAAATTCCTATTGAGATTAAACCCATTGATACCTATGCTAAAATAACTTATGCAAGTGTTTTTGACCCATAACTATGTCTTTTGTTGAGAGAAAGAAGGTCTACAACATTGGCCCATATGCAAGATGTTTCACTAGAGGTTGAATCAAATATACTAGTAGTAGATAAGTTAAGGGGAAAATTTGACAGAGATAGAAGAAAACAAAAAATAGAAGCCTCATATTCAGATGCTTCAGGGATTGATCCCAAGGTTGATGAATTAAAAAAACTGGTTAAGTCATTATCTGCAGAGATGGAAATGTTAAATCTTGAAGGGAGACAAGCTGATAGAAACACTCAAGACTTTGGAATTTTTTTTTCTTCAGAAGGATGAATAATACACCTCAAATTCTACAGATAGATCAGAGAAATAGAGAGGATTAGAAAGTTCAAACTCCTCTACAGAACAATTTGGTTGATGATGAATAAGGAAATAATGATGAGTTAGACCAATAAATTCATTGTTTAGGGGATACAATTGCCTCTCCTCATTTAACCCAGACTGCTTATGAAGAGTCTTTAATGTGCAATCAATTGAATGAGTGGATTAAAGGATAAAAAGTCATTGAAGCTCAAAATAAGTATAATATGAGATCAAAACATAAGGAAGGAAATCCAAGTGCATCTACTCAACCTGAAAAGTTAAATACTCCTTCCAAGGTTGTGTCTACACCAAATAAAGAAACAGGAGAACAAAAAAATCATCACATTGTCAAGGCTCATGTTCAAGAAGTAAAGGAAATCCAAAAACCCCACTCCTATTTTAATTTTGAGAAAGAAATCGAGAAAATCAAGATTCCTATCCCACTCCTAGAATTGATGAAAAATGAAGACTTTAAGAAATCTATATAAAAAATGTTGCAGTCTAAATCTTATTCCCCTTCAATAGATTCAATTAACTTGTAGTATGAGAAGCCTGCAGTTATATTAGGACCACTGGTAGAAGAAAAATATGATTCCTTTCCCCCATTTTACATTTCTTTGAATGTGCATGACAAGATTTTTCACAATTTTCTTATGGATTCGGGTGCATCCCATAACTTGATTCCTAAGGTTGTCATGGATGAATTGGGTCTAGAAATTACTAAAGAATATCATGACTTGTATTCTTTTGACTCAAGAAAGTAAAATGTCTTGGATTTATTAAAGATCTATTTGTCACACTTTTCCAATTACCTATAAAAACCATAGTCATGGAAATTGTAGTTGTAGATGTTCCTCCCAAATTTGGGATGTTGTTGTCTAGATCATGGATCAAGAGGTTAGGAGAGACTCTACAAATGGATCTCTCTTATGCTACCATTCAAGTCTTTTGGGGTGAGCACAAGAGACTGTATAGAGAAGCTCAACTAACTTACATCATAAGTGATTAGAGCAACCCAAAAAACCATCCCATCTATGTTGTTGATACTGATTTAGAGTCTAGTATTCTTCATATCACTAAGTTTCCTCAGTCACCATTAGAGATAAAAGATCATTCATTGACAAAATGTGAAATAACTAGATAAGGTGTTCAAATGTGGAAGATGTATTTTGATGGTGCATCTTCCAAGGATAGTGTTGGTGCTAGAGTAGTGTTCATTTATCCCTCTCAGGATGTCACAACTTTTTCCTTCAAGCTTGAATTTGAAACAAAAAACAATATTGTAGAATATGAATACTTAGTTTTGGGGTTTAGAACTGGAAAGGACATGAACATTGAGGGACTGTCAGTTTTTGGAGATGCATAGCTGATTGTGCATCAAGTCTGAAACATCTATCAAACAAAGCATCCTAGACTGAAAGATTATAGGAATGAGGTTTGAGACCTCATTGATAACTTCTTCTAAACCTTAAACATATATTTTGTTCCTAGAGAGGCTAATCCTTAGTTGTTTCTGCCAACAATTTTAAAATCCCACTACCTTAGCTGATATTTTCACCAAAGAACTAACAAAGGAAAAGTTTTGCAAATTCAGAGAAGATCTTGGAATATTTCCAAATGATCATTATGGGGGAGAAATGTTGGAATAATGATTCATTTATCATATTCTATATGTAATTGTTTTTAGTATTATTATTATTTGTTATGTCTATAAAGTTTAATTAAGGTGAGGAAACATATTTGAGAGATTCATGGAGAGATTATTGGAGAGATTGTTGAGAGACTGTAGGAGAAGATGATTTCTCATAACATCTTCTCTCATTGTATAAATTCATTCTTTGGTAATGAGAAAGGTTGAGATGAGTGTTCATTGTTATTGTTTAATTGCTCCATTATTATGCTAGCATGTTTTCTTCACATGGAACTTTGATCCATACAAAACTCAGACTACCCATGAAAATCTAACCGAATTCTGACCCTTTTTTTTCCCTGAAAAAAAGAACTCGGGAAAGAAGATTGCTCCCGAGTTAGGCTACTACTTTATCCAACCACAAGACTCCACATTTTCACTTTCATATGGATTTCTATCCTCAAGGCAATATGAATCTCCATTCCACTGAACCCGATACAATTTTTATGGGCTCGAGGTGTTAGAATTGCTAATGCGGAAAACACAATTCACATATGATAATCAAAAATCACATAGATAAAAAAACACAGAGATTTCACGTGGTTCACCCAAACATTGGGCTACATCCACCAAGCATAGGTATCGGTTGTCTTATTATTCCGATCACGGAGATTACAACATCTTCACTAATACATCTCTCATTCTGTCTCAGCCTCTATGGGCATACACAAATTTATAGTAATTTACACAAGAAACTAATTCATTTAATGCACTCCTATCCATATTCTTACTTGGTCTATTTAGTTGCAACCAACGCAGAATAATAGGATCCAAATCCATCCTTGGAGGAATTCGTTGTCACCAAATTCAACAATATCCACCTTGACAACAATTAACCTGATACCTTTCTCCTTCCTTTTGTTCATCACCTTTTCTGCAAGCCAAGAGAAGCCAAACACCATTGTATCTTCTCTAAAATTACTGGTTTTGTGAACATGTCTGCACAGTTCTCTTTTGTATGAACTTTCTCAAGAGAGACTCCACATTCATCGATGACCTGTCTTACAAAATGGTACTTGATAGGTATATGTTTTGTTTTACTGTGGTAGGATGGATTCTTAGCCAAGTGAATAGCACTTTGACTATTAAAAAGTAACTTTACTTTGTCTTTCATCCTTCCAAACTCACTGTTGAGTCACCAAAGTACCATCTTTTTACCAACCTTTCACTTAACTTTCAAGTCACTTTCACTTCACTTTTAACCATATTTCGCTTTCCCACACCCTTACATTAAACCATTTTCATGATTACATGGGTTTTAGACATATTATTTTCCAATGCATCTATTTTAGTGTTTTTGAGTGAATTTATGATTAAATATTGGAAAAATAACATGTTTACACTTATATATGAAAGTGGGATGAGTTTCATGATGTTTGTTATCACTGAAATTTCGTCTGCACGGGGTGACAAGAACTCCACATCGTCAACACAGAAAGACAGTCATTCATGGCACAAGGTTAATTCCACAGCACAACAAAAGGGTCAAAACTATACAAAATGGCCAAAAAATTACAAGGCACGTTGCACCCACTGGGCGTGCGCGCGCGTGCGCGTAACATCTTCGTACCGGGAGTGCATATGCGCGGCTGTGGGGTGAAAAACCCGCGCGCCTGCCAAACGACGCATTTATGAAACTGGTCGGCCTCCCAACCACTAATGGATCGGCTCCCAAGTCGATTTGACACCAAATC
>ML789306.1:227732-249791 GCA_009831015.1 Picea engelmannii
TTGTAGTGTCCCCAAGGCCGAGCCCCATTGTAAACCATGTTTTGAAAGGAATTGTAATTATGTTTTATAGGCTGGTGAGCCAAGTTTGTATAAGCTGGAGGCTTATGTGTTGTTAGGCCAGGGAGCCTGAGTGTTGAAGGCCAAGAGCCTGCTGTTGTATATGTAATCATGCAAAACAATTAATAAATATAAACACCGCCATGTGCAGACCGACCACGATGAATGAGTGAAGGGGGACTGAGCATCCACAGAGTGGGCAAGGAATTAGGGGCTGAAGGTGGGAAAATGGGCTAACTGTTGAGCCTAGGGGGTTTAAGCCTTGGGAATAATATTTTAATATTATTCCAAAAATATATGTGCATTATATGTTTTAACCTAAGTCCTTTTGGAAGGACATGTGATTTTCTAAATGGTGGGAGGCACGCACGCTGAAGGAACGCACGCAGTCGCATGGGTGACAAGTGTCAACCCTAGCGCATGCAATAAAAGGCCAATATGAGCCGTGTTGGGGGTTCCTCCTCCATTCGACTCACGGACTGCTAGAAGGGAACGAGTTTGACTCTTGCAGAGAAACCCTCGTACATCCTCTGAACTGAAAAGGCGTGTATCTGTGTTTGTTCCGAGATAGCCGGTACATCCCTGGTTTGAACCGTCCGAACCTGCGTTGACCCTTGCATGGATTGTCTGTCACGCATTCTGGATAACCAGAGCGTGAGTCTATCCGGGGGGGGGAACCTGCCATTCTGCCTTGGGGAAGAGAGTCTGGGTAATTCCTTGTGGAAATTTCTTCTCAGGCAATTCCGAGAAATCAACACTGTGAGACCTAGCTGCCATGGTTGAGCTTGTTTTGAGAGGTCTGAGTCTGTATTCCCGGTTGACTGTGGTGGTCATGCAGAGATGGATTGCGTGTGAATTGTTGTCCAGTGTAGGTGGTGATTGAGCCTATGTGTGACCTCTCTCTAGGTGAGGGAGGTGGATGTTGTTGGAAGAGGTTTCTTCCAAAGTGTGTCCAACACCAGCTTCAGGCTCTGAGACTTCCTGATCCGGCCTGTTGTCGAGACCCAGAGAGAGAGGTTAGCATCGATGGACTGTGCTTGTGAAGGTGTATACTCCCGGGTGGAACATGCATGTGGGGAATGAGAGTCTGGTAGTAGTGGGCATAAGACGACATCCTGGGATGAATCCTTTCAGATTCTAAGTGTTTTTTTTCCTGTAACCTCAGCCTAGCTAGGATTCCTTGCCTTGGGGTGGAGCTTAGTCCCAGCTTGGGGGTGATCCACTGCTGAGCTGATGAACAGTGTGGTCTAAGGCTGGGTAGTTCGTGGAAGTCCTGCACTTGGTTGGTGGATCCACCATTGTTACAAGATAAGTGTCTAACTATGTTATTATCACATTTTATCAATATGTTTTGTATCTTTGTGTATTAAAATGATCATGCATTCTGCTATGCATTTGGATTAATGTATTTTCCATGGATTATTTATGTTAAAATGACTCTTATGAGTACTCTGAGCTTAAATGTATTTCATTGCGTAAATGCACACGATTAACTATGAATGAGAATGTGTTATTCCACGTAGTAACACCTACACGGTAGCTAAGGTGCGCTACAGTTATTATGGGTTATCTACCAAGTAGTCTTATAGTAACCCTAGGTAGTTGAGTGAAAGGGATGTTACACCAAGGCCCTTTAAAAATAATGTGGAAAAATAATGATATAAACTCCACAAATAAAAAAGTTTAAATAAAAACCTTTTACCAACCTCACCTTTTATTTAAAAAATAAAAATCACCTTTTTCACGTTTCAAATTCACTTTGAGATAATTAAAAAACACTTTTTAATTCCTCCACCTTTACTTTTTCAAAAAACATACCTTTAAATTTTTTCTCGTTGGACTATTGAAGGGGAGCGCTAGTTTGAACTATCAACGCTCCTTGAGTGTGGATGTGGACTATTGAAGGGGAGTGTTAGTTTGAACTATCTGCGCTCCTTGAGTGTGGATGTGGACTATTGAAGGGGAGTGCTAGTTTGAACTATCAGTGCTCTTTGAGTGTGGATGGGGAGCGCTAGAACTCCTTGACTATGGATGGGGAGTGAATGTGTCTGCATCTATAACATTGTAGGGAGCACCGATGACTTTCTACTCAATTCGTGATCTTGCACCACCGGATCTCCAACGCGGCTATGTGATACCAATTGATAGAATTGCAAATGCGGAAAACACAATTCACATATGATAATCAACAATCACACAGATAAGAAACACATAGATTTCAAGTGGTTCACCCAAACGTTGGGCTAAGTCCACCAAGCATAGGTATCGGTTGTCTTATTATTCACATCATGGAGATTACAACAGTTTCACTAATATATTTCTCATTTTGTCTGAGCCTCTACGAGTATACACAAATTTATAGTAATTTACACAAGAAACTAATTCATTTAATGCACTCCTATCCATAGTTTAACTTGGTATATTTAGTTGAAACCAACCCAGAATAATAGGATACAAATCCATCCTGAGAGGAATTCGTTGTCACCAAATTCAACAAGACGTTCTTTGTATCTAGTGTCCGAAGTGAGAGTCTGTGAGAGTCTTTCTTTCGGTTATCTGTCTCCATTCTCAGTTCCTTCTAATTATTCCTCTGTATACAACATAGTCCTTTTGCTACATTCACTACACTTACCCTACCAAACGCTGCTACAATCAATCAGGAATTTAGCTGTAGTGTTAGTCTTGCCGCAGAGAATTTACGGTTCGCCAAGATGATTTACCAGTCCATGAATTTTTTCAGGTAAGTTGTTTTATTAAAGGTTTGATTTGGGTTCGTAAGTTTTATGAAGCTCTGACTTTGAGATACGGTGCCTCTTTTTTATATTTAAACGTTTGTGAATACTGTCTTATTAACTCAGAACATTTAGTTCATATCACAAGTATTTTCACCTGTGAGTATTTTTAAAACTGTTACCTCCTCATAGGCTCTGGAAATTCTGGTGCAAGGGTTTAACAAGTATTATTCGTGGTTTATCTCCCTTAATAGACAATATCAATATTTAAATTCGGATTTTCTTGTAGGCCTTTTCCTTTATTTTCTTCTCTTAGTTCCGTGGATGCTGGTGTGATGTATTTGTAAGTTACAGTCGTCTCCCACCATGTGAAAGTAACGAATCTGTAAAATATTTGATAACCGGGGTAACGGATTTCAAGATTGTTTACGTTATGGGTTTACCTCAAAAAGTTTCACCCAAAACGCAAATTTTATGCTTTCTGTATAAGGCCATCGTTACGTCTTCCTAAATCCAAAAATTTCCGGCTAGCCTCTTGGGTAAAATCAAAATAAAAGGGCATCCACCGATATTTATTCTTACTTATGCAAAAACAGTATCTTTTAAAAAAAGATCTTTTGTAGCATGAATGTATCACTCCCAGTTCAGATACAGTACAAAACTTCGTGAATTCAATTTATACTCTTGACATATTAATGATATGTAAATCGTATGTGGTTTGATAATTCCTCCCTAAGAAGTTAATAATCCATTCCTTATTGAAAATTCTTTAAGTCTTTGGAATACTATTATCCTTTTTCCTTTTCCCATTTAAGTAATTAACTGTTGTTATTTCTAATGGTGGGTCCCTTTTACTTTTGCGAGGGAACCCATCATATATATGAATGCATCTTCCTATATTATGCTTCCGAATGCTCTTAAGAGATTTTGGAATTCAAAAATAATTTGAGGTCAACACATGTAATTTAATCCATTTTATTTCTTTAGTAATTCGACCTCTCAATATCATCTATATAGATTCAGATGCTGTGATAGTATTAACAAGATTGTGCATTTATCTTACACGGGTTGAATTCTTATGATTCTAATTTCCTCAGGAATAAATATCCCCTGGAATTTAAGGTAAGATTTGCTACCAATAATATTCCATTATTTTCTTAAGTCCTGGTTTGGTTTGCATAATACTAATTTCCTTTATGCATTTTCTGCAGTTTGAATTGATTACTATGAAAACATACTTATCCAAGGCAAAAGGTATTTGGGTTTGATAAGGTCCTATGCAGTATGCTTTTATGTTTTTATTTTATAAAAGTTACCTATATTTGTAATGTCAATAGTTCCTCTAAAGATAATATTTTCTGTTTGAAAAGGATGAGATTTCTTTTCTGATTAGTTAGTATATATATATACTAACTACTGTCTAAAATTCTTGTATTTTAGTTTAAATTTCTGTTCATGGATTTATTTATCCTTGCATTATTTTATTTTTGTTATACAATAGCTGTATAATAAATAAAGAACTAAATATTTCTGTATTTTGTTACAATTTTTACATTCAAAATGTATAATTTAACAACTATGAAGTTTATACAAATGTAAAGAAAGACACTTAAAGTCTATAATAAACAAACTTGTATATTAAATAATATTTGCATTTGAACAAAAAATTATGTATATAAACTGATAATTTAAAATATACATGTGTATCAAATAAGCTAAAAACAAATGGAACAACCACTTTCCACCCAACGTTAGATGCAAAACAAACAAGTTACTTGTCGTGATCACCCCCTCAAGCGTGACTATGACTCCATGAGGATGAACTGAGCTCCACTCCTTTTCCAATGTACCTTTGTACTACTCATAAAATATTTTCATAAAACATATGTGCTCACACAACAAATAATTCTTTCTCTTTCAACATACTAAGCAAATTCCTTCCTCCCACATATGTTGTATATATATCTTTTTTATTGCCTAGGTCTTTTCCTTGAACTATTTCCCTCCTTGGAAATTCAAGTCTTCATATATCACTGATTTTTAGGGGATGTCGAAGATAGGAAATCACTTCTGATACTTGTCAAATCATACTTTGAGTTAACTCCATCATGTTCCACACTCATGGAGTCATAGTCATCTCTTTTAAACATGGATGTTCCATCTATTTCCTACATTTATTGTATTAAAACAAATTGTCTCTTGCATTTGTCCATCCAAAGAGGTGAGTTGGAAAGTCAAAATCTTTCATAATCATTCAAATAATAATAGTAAATTGTCTAAATGAACCCAAGCACAAATTTCCATAATTATAAATTATTAATTAAAGTGTTTAATATTTGAGGATGTTACATCATCTTCCCTCATATCATATTCCAACTCCCAAGTAGCCTCCTCAACACTAAATTTCTTTCATTGCATCTTTACTTGGGCAATGAATCTGTTTCGAAGTACTGTTTCATTCATGTTCAGAATGCATAGAGGTTTCGCCTGGAAATCGCCTCCTGGTTCTACCTGCAACATGTTCGAATCAATAATGTGATTAGGATCATGCATACATTTCTTTAATAACGAAACATGAAAAACATTATGAATTTTCAAGTTAGCATGTAATTCTAGTTGATATGCCACTCGTCAAATTGAAGCTAGTACTTTGAAATATCTAAAAAACCTTGGTGCTAACTTAACACAACTTCTTAATAATAATGTTCATTTTGTTTCTCTTTAACTTTAAGATAAACATGTTCTCCAACATTATATTCTTTTTGTAGTCTTTTCTGATTTGCATAGCTTTTCTATCGGTCCTGCACAACTTTTAAACTATGTTGCACCTTTTTGAATATCTATTCCATTTCGTGGAGCATATTTGGTCCAACCATTCTTTGATCGACTGGATTATCCCAACCGACTCAATTTGTACATTTTCTTCCATATAAAATTTCGAAGGGAGTCATTTTTGCTGAGGCTTGATAATCGTTATTGTATGTGAACTCAACTAAGTGTAAGTAATTTTCCCATTTAGTTGGTTTCTCTCTTACATACATGCGTAACATATCTTCAATAATCTGTTTTATACGCTATGTTTGTACATTTGTTTGTGGATGATAACTTGTGCTAAAGTTCAAATTAGTTTCCAAACCTGCTAACAATGTCTTTCAAAAATTTGATGTAAACTTAACATCTCTATCCGAGATAACTATTTTAGGAACTCCATGTAACCTAAATATTTATTTCATGAAAGTTTCAGTGATATTAATAGCTTTATAGATAGATTTCATAGGTATGAAATGAGCAGACTTACTCAATTTACCAACTACTACCATAATAGAATCATGTTGTATTTGAGTTTTAGGCAAACTTGTAATGAAATCCATAGAAATAATTTCTCATTTCCATTCTGTAATAGGTAAAGGTTGTAATAAACTTGTTGGATGTTGATGTTCAACCTTCACCTGTTGATATTATAAACATTTAAATAAATAATCAGTTGTTTCAGATTTCATATTAGGCCAATAGAATTGTTTCCTCAAAGTTGTTATCATTTTCTGATAACCTGGATGACTAGAATAAGGATTCTTATGCATCTCATTTAATTTAACAACTTTAAATCATCATAATTAGGCAACATAGATTATGTTTTTAAACCATAATATTCCATCTTTGTCAACAATCTATTATGTCCCATTCGAATCTCCTTCATTTTTCAACAATTTTTCTATATTGTTTTGACGTATTCAACATCATTTATGCTTGTAGACTTAATTTTGTCCTTAAATTCACTTTTTGTTTTATTGACAATTACCTCACATACTGCACTATCTCTACGACTAAGTGCATCCGCTACTTTATTCTCCTTCGCTTTGATATGTTTAATTTTAAATAAAATTCACTTAAAAAGGCTAACCATCTTGCTTGTCATGCATTAAGATCTTGTTGACTAAACACATGTTTTACACCACTATTTTTCATTAATAACAAAAATTTTCTTCCAATTAGGTAGTGTCACCACATTTTTAGTGTGTGAATCACAGATGCTAACTCAATATCCTGAGTTGCATAATTTCCTTCATGTTTCTTTAGTTTTCAACATTCATAATAAATTACATGTCCATCTTGTCACAATACACCTCCTAAACCTTCTTTACTAGAATCTATACAAACTGTAAAATATTTATAAGGATCAACCACTTTGACAATAGGTGTTGAAGTTAGTAAGCCTTTTAATCTGTCGAAAATGTCTTGACATTTATGAGACCAGACAAACTTCACTCATTTTTTCTGCAATGATGTAATATGATATGCAATTTTTGAAAAGCCCTCAATAAATTGTCTGTAATAACCTGTAATTCACATAAAAGATCGTATATCTTCTACATTTTTTAGGTATAGGCCATTCCATAATAGCTTTAATTTTTTCTAAATCCACTGCAATTGCTTCTTTTGAAATCACAAGCCCCAGATACTGTATCTTCTTTTGATAAAAATCACATTTGTTGAACTTAGCGTACAACTTATGTTCCCGCAAAGTTTGTGATACTATTTTCAAATATTTCTCATGCTCTTCATCAGAATTAGAATAAATTAGTATATCATCTATCAATATCAAGAAAAAACTATCTAAATATTTATTGAATATATTATTCATCAAGCACTTAAAAGTTGTCGGTGCATTTGTAAGTCCAAAAGGAATTACTACAAACTCGTAATGTTCACAATGTGTTCTAAATGTTGTCTTATTGATATCTTCATCCTTTATTCTTATTTGGTGATAACGTTATTTTAAATCCAAATTAGAAATATTTTTTTCTCCTAGAACCTGATCAAATAGATCATTAATCCTTGGTAAGTGATATTTGTTTTTAATTGTTATTTTATTTAATAGAAGATAGTTGATACACAACCTGAGTGTTTCATCCTTATTTTTAACAAATAATACTAGTGCTGATTCAGGTGGATATTGGTGGTCACCCACCTTTTCCAAATGGCTCAAAACAACTTTTTGACAATTTTGGCAATTTACTATTTTTAGCAGGTTTTAACTTCGGGGGCCATTTTGAGGGCCCAAATGAAGATTTTTCGAGATCGAGGTTCTCAATGATAGCCAAATGCATACTTGAGCCCCCAAAATGAATCTCCTCGACTATACCTTTCCAACGAGCTATCACACGCCTAAAACATAGATCATATGCAAAAGTTACGACCCCAGGAAGTTGATGTACTCACTTACCCACATGGGGCCCACATGACTTTTGGCGCTTCATCTCCCAGAGTTAGGTTTTTCGATGTCGAGGGTTTTTGGAATTCCTTCTTATTGTAAAAAGGCCTTCAGAGCCTCATTGTAATCATCTTCTTGCGAATGTGAGTAGCCGTCACATCTCTTCTCAGAGATAAGCTGCCACCATTCTAGCGAGTCTTTCACTCTGTATTTTTACAGTCTTTGTACATTTATTTCATTAATAGAAATCGTGTATTACTGTATATCTGTGTTTATGGTTGCATCACCGATACATTTTTATTATATTATTGAATATCTGCGATATCTCTGTGCATTTCTTTATTATATCTTTGATCCCATTTCGTGCTGAAAATAATCCGGATCAAGTGCTCCCCACGACGAAACACTTGGTATAATATATCCTTTATCCAATAATTCTTGTAGTTGGATTTTTAACTCAGTCAGTTTAGGGTCACTCATCCTATAAGGTTCTTTTGATACTGGTGCAAATCCTGGTAATAAATCGATATAAAATACGTCTTTCTTTTTGGAGGTAGTTCTAGTATTTCTTTTGAAAATACGTCTCAGAATTCTTGAACAATAACGAAATCTTATAATTTAGGTTTACTTTCTTCATTTAGTAAATTCGTCACTTGAATAGCATATAGATTGCAACCTTTTCTAATGCACTTCTTTAATTGTAAGGCTAATATTTATCTTATAGAAACAAGCTTACTCATTCCTTTAACTGTTCTTGTTACCCCACTTTCCTCTTGTAAAGTAAATTATTGTTCATAACAGTGAAGCACAACTTTATACTTCTCTATCCATTCCATACCTATAAGTATGTCATATGATCATAAAGGTAATAAATTTAAATTCACCTTAATACCATGACCACTTATTTCCAATTTACAGTCATAAATGAACTCAATTACTTTTATTTCAGCACCTGTTGCTAATTGTACCAGCCAAGATTTAGAATGTTTTACTTATTCCAGTTTGCATGAGTCTACCAAAGATGGAGTAATATAACTTAAACTTTCTCCTCGGTCTATTAAAATATAAACTTTTTTGTCATGAATTTTACCTTCAATTTCCACAATGGTATATTGATGATCTTCTTGTCTATCATCTAGAGAAACATTGATTCTATGAATACTTTTTCCAATGTCTCCAACTGTTGAAGAATCTTGAATATTATGAACTGTTCTGTTTGTAGAGTTTCAATGTGGAAAATTCCTCAACAGATGTGGTTAACCACATCGCCAACATTTTAATGGTTTTCTTAAATCCCAGATTGATTGATTTATTTCCTCCATTTAACTGTGGTGAATTTTTGGAAAAGTTGTTTCCTTGATAACCTTTAGACATTATACGAAAATGTTGTGGCTCAAAACCTTTCTTTCTTTGGTTAATATTGTCCTATTTATTTTCTCTCCGTGCATTTGGATTTTCAGACCATTGTTTGTACTGTTCATAACATATCCTCGCTTCTTGTAATACTTCATTCAAGGTTTTTGGATTATCAAACTCTATTATATCCTTCCATGACTAAGGTAGAAAACTTAAAAATCTCTAAAATTTAACCTTTTCATCTTTTATGTAAGGTAAAAACCTTAACATTTCTAGAAATTTGATAATCAAATCTTCCATATATATCTTTTCTAACCTTAATTCATAAAATTATTTGTTTTTTCATTCATAATAGATTTTAGTTAAATATTGTTTAATAAAATATTTCTTAAAATTTGCCCATTCCATTTTCTTTTCCTTCAAACTTTTGGCTAACTTTAATTCCTGTCACCATATATTAACTTTACCTTTCAGATTATAGATAGTCATATTTACTTTCATATTACTAGAATAATTATAGATATGAAAATACTTCTTTATATCTAGTAACCATGGTTCCGCTTCTTCGTCAGTTCTAGATTCTCCATCAAAAGTTGAAGGTTTAATTTTCTTAAATTCTCTATCCAAGTGATTCATCAAATTTCTTTTCTTTATTGTAGATACTTTATTTTCAGTCATGTGTATCATTAGAAGATTTTTTCTCTTTTTTAGTTTCTTTGCTTGAGTCTTTTGTAGAATTTTTATTAACTTCCTCATCCATATCGTTAATCTTTGGACTCTTTTTTGTTGTCATGCTTCGTAACAAAAATTCGTTTATTTCTTGTTGTTCTTCCTGTGCTTTATTCAATTTCTCATTATCTGCCTTGAAAGTTTGTAACTCTACAATAAGATTTCTCATTATTTCAAAAAATTGTGTTGTTGAACTACTTTCACTAGGATGCTTTGGATCTCTAAGAATCTGTTGATTATTATTTCTTTCTTGTTTGTCCTCTTTGCCATTTTGTGTGGACATGAATACAATTCTTGAATATCAGTCTATTTATAATAATGAACAATTTTACTTATTAGTTTTTTCTTCAAACAAATTATACTTCATTGTGATGCCATCAAAATCTAAATGTTGTAACTCAAAAATCTTATAGCATATATAACATACATACAATACCAACATAAACAAAATTTCCTTTACCATTATCAATGTATCAATGTGCACAATTAGATTTTATGTTTATCCAAGAATGTGAATTCCTTTGTTACAAGCTAAATCCTCTTGCCAACAACCTAAATTTGCATACAACTACTCACATATATATATATATATATATGTGTGTGTGTGTGTGTGTTTTTCTATTTAACCTCCACTTTGAGTCATAATGATGTGAGACATTCAAAAGTATTTACGATTATAATATATCAATATATTTATATTAAGCGCATTCTTAATATCCTAAACGACTAAGTTAATCACACATTAAAACTAAAGATACATAAGCAATATATCATATAATATATGTACAACTAAACTTATAAGATTCAAAATTTACATGGCCGCAATAGTTCATTTGATTGACTATATAGTAATACGTGGGTTTAGAGAATTAATCGAGGAGGTTCATCACAGATGTTGGTTCTATCCAATGGGACTTAACTCAAAGGATGGTTTAAGAGATGCACTCCATTAAATTAATGGTGGTACGCATGGCCTCCTACCAAACAGATTTATCCAACCACAAGAGTCCACGTTTTTTCTTTCCCACGGCTTGTTATCCTCGAGGCGATATGAATCTTGTAACATACCCCATATACCATAAAAAAAATATCTATTATATTTATTTTCTTTCGGTGTTTGTTCCTTCATGGTAGAATACCTCAATACTTCCATTAACCTTAGAGTTAGCTTGAAATCATCAAAGGTTTTCTTGACTAATCATAATGAAAGTAATTTAGTTTTTTCTTGGAAACTTTATACACTACAATCTACTAATGTACTCAGTTCAAAATATTTTCTTCAAGGATTTAAGGTAAAGGTGAATCTAAGTTATATCTACTAATTTAGGGGAATCCAATATATTGATTGTAAAAAAGAAAAGCATTGTTTTCTAAAAGTATGAACAACTAAAAGTATGAACAAGATCTTAAGTATTAACCACATATATAAAAGGGGTTCGTCATCCCTTTGTTTAATAGGAAAGGAAGTTACAATCCTATTGTACAATTTAGTTTATGGTTTAGTTCTACTCCAACACTTTCTCTATTACCATATTCTATTCTAATTTTTTTCTATAGTTTACCATATTTTATTCTAAATTTTTCTATAGTTTAACATAACCAGAATTAAAGAAACCCCAGAAGAACTTTTCTACAACATGATGTCTATCACCACATCATAGTCAAGGATTAACTCAAGGTCTTAGCTTCATGAAGACTTGAGGAGTTCGACAAATTTTTCATATAAGTTAAGAATTTGGTTAAAGTACTATTTGCTACGATGGTTGAATGAGATATTACAACTATATATATGATAACATCTTAAGTTAAGTTGAAACCCTCTAGATTTGAATACCATTGAAACCTAGGTGGAAAATATCCAAAGGAACTATGACCCAAGGCTCCCCGGATCATATGTTAGTAATTGTTGGGATTTGGTGACAATGAATTCTTCTAATGATAGATTTGGATCCTATTATTTTGCGTTGGTTACAACCAAATAGACCAAGTTAGAATATGGATAGGGATTGCATTTAACAATCAGTTTCTTGTGTGAATGTATAAATTCATGTTAGCCTGTAGAGGCAAAAACAACTAAGTGTGAGAGACTGAGTGAGAACTTGCCAATCTGATGTAATCTCCATGATCTGAATAATAAGACAATCGATTCCTATGCTTGGTGGACGTAGCCCAATGTTTGGGTGAACCATGTGAAATCCCTGTGTTCTTATTTGTATGATTGTTAATTATCATATGTGAATTGTGTTTTCCGCATTGACAATTCTAACAAGTGGTATCAGAGCTGGTTGGAGGAACTTCAAATTATCAGAGGAGCACCAAAAGTGAAATATGTGTGAGGTGCATCGATTTATACATCGTCGCAAGTCCCTCCTCTTGAAGGGTGCGACGACATACTACTCACACTTTACGCACGTTTGAAAACATTGAATTTCCGCATTCCAACTATGTATTACAGTGCGTAAATCTTTAAAGATCGCCGCACTCCAAGTGAATCGTGAGGTGTGGACTTTCCGCACTCCAATGGTAGCATGAGGTGCGAAAATGCGCATGATTTTCTTCTTGGAAATTTTAAAGTATGGTTCTTTGCAAAAGTAAAGGTGGAGGAGTTAATTAAAGTAATTTTTTTTTTTTTAATTAAAGAGTCACTTGGGTGGATAAGTTAAAAAGGTGAATGGTTATGGAGTAAAACTTTTATTTATAAAATCTTTTATTAAACCTTTTTATATATTATTAATTTTTTTTTATGGAAAATATATAAATTTTTATTATTATAAACCTTTTGTGGTTAACCTTTAACCTTATTTATTAAGGATCCACATTTAACCTTATTTATTAAGGATCCACATTTAACCTTATTTATTATTCCTCCACATTTAAAAGGATTTTATAAGCAATGGACATTAGGATATTTTTGTGCTAATGGCTAAGATGCAAAGTTCGAAGTTTGAAGTAGAAAAGTTTAGTGGTAAAAGCAACTTTGAGCTCTGGAAGCTTAAGATGCGGGACTTACTAGTGCAACAAGGGTTGCAAAAAGCATTGGCATGCAATTCAAAGAAACCAACAGCCATGACAGAATGGGAATGGGAAGATCTGGATGTGAAAGCTCTTAGTACCATTTGTTTATGTCTACCAGATGAGGATTTGTTTAATATCATAGGAGAGGATACAACATCAAGCTTATGGAGCAAGTTGGAAAGTCTATATATGATGAAGTCCTTGGCAAGCAAAATCTACTTGAAGAGACAATTGTACAGTTTGCAGATGAAAGAAGGTACACAAATTGTTGACCATTTAAATACATTTAATACCCTTATAGTTCAATTGACTAGTGTGGAAGTTAAATTCGAAGATGAGGATAAGACTATTACACCATTGTGTTCTTTGCCTGAGTCTTGGGATAATCTAGTCACCTCTATTAGCTTTAGCTCAATAGATGTTTTAGATTATGACTATGTTGTGGGAGCTTTGTTGTCTGAGGAGATGAGGAGAAAATCTAGTAAAGAAACCTCAAATTCAGAAGCGATGTTGGTCAAAGGTTGAACTAAAGAGAAGAATAAGAGAAGTTTTTCTCGATCTAAGTCAAGACACAGAAAGGGTAAAGCAAAATGATGGTACTATGGAAAAATAGGACATCTCAAGAAAGATTGCTAGAAGAGAAAGGAATATGAGGAAAACTCTACGAAGGAAGCAAATTTGGCTGTAACAAATTCATGTATAATTGATCAAATTTTATCCATTTCCAATAATTTACAATATCAAGAAGAATGTTAGTTAGTTTCAGGTGCCTCCCACCAAATGTGCTCACATAGAAATTGGTTCATTTCTTACCAATGTATTGATGAGGGTGTATTGTTTATGGGAAATGAAATTTCCTGTAAAACTCTTGGGGTTGGCAGTATTAGAATCAGGATGTTTGATGGTATCGTTAGGAAATTAACGTATGTTAGATATGTACCTGATCTTAAATCAAATTTGAGTTCATTGGGAGTGTTGGATTCTTGTGGATATAAGTATACAGGTCAAGGTGGAGCACTCACATTGTCGAAAGGTAATTTAGTAGTGATGAAGGCAACAAAGGTTTATAACCTTTATAAGATGGAAGGCAGTACTGAAGTAACATTTGAAGTGACAGATTTATCTTCTTGTTTATGGCAGAAGCATCAAGGTCATAAGAGCAATAAATAATTGCAGGTACTGGTAAGCGGTAAATCATTTCCAGATTTAAAATCTTTGTTTCCTAATTCCTTCTTGTTTTATATCTCTGCAAGTTATGATGGTGGTATAAAGGGATGTTGTGTGTGGGATCCTACTTCTCACAAGGTCATCATTGATAGAGATATAGTATGTATAGAACAACCAAAAGGGTTGATTCAAGATCGCAACGGTAAATTTGTTTGTATACTAGATAATTCATTATATGGCCTAATGGTACCCAGGCAAATATACAAGAGGTTTGAGTCCTTCATAGTGAGTCAGAATTTTTCAAAGGGTAGGAATGACTATATGGTTTATAGTAAATTCATAGTATTGATGTTATTTGCTGATAATATGCTCGATGCAAGCTGAAGCATGGATAAAATCAGTAAGAAAATGACTTGGGTGAACAGGACAATTCAGAAGAGGGATCAAGGAGCAGCAAAACAAATTATGGGTATGGAAGTACATAGAGATGGTAATGGTAAGCTGTGGTTGGAGTTCAATATGAACATTGTAAAACCAGTTTTTATCCCTCTCGCTTTCCATTATAAGTTTTCTTCAAGCATATGGCCTGTCTATAAAGAAGAAAAGGTTATGTCTCGTGTAAGTTCAGTAGGAGGCCTATTGTATATGATGGAATGGTTAATACCGGATGTTTCACATGATAATGATGTTGTCAGATACGTGATAGATTCATGTGCTACAGTGAAATGGGTTCTTCAACATTTGAGAAGCACAAATGTCACCTATAATGGTTACACTGAGATGGTCTGTGATATTTGTAATGTATATTTTACAGGTGTTTTGGATAGGAGGAGATCTATCACTAAATATGTTTCACAAAAAAGTTGTGGAAGACATGTTGGAGGTGGAGTGACCCCTTAGGAAATTCAAACTCGTGCAAGTCACACAGGCGAGATCATGAAACGAGTTTTATTAGAGAAGTTGTAGTGGTGCTTGGCTTCTCTTGGCTTGCAGAAAAGGTGATGAAAAAAAGGAAGCAACAAGGTATCTGGTTAATTGTTCTCAAGGTGGAGATTGTTGGGATTTGGAGACAATGAATTCCTCCAATGATAGATCTGGATCCTATTATTCTGCGTTGGTTACAACCAAATAGACCAAGTTAGAATATGGATAGCGATTGCATTTAATAATCATTTTCTTGTGTGAATGTATAAATTCATGTAAACCTATAGAGGCAAAAACGACTGAGTGTGAGAGACAGAGTGAGAACTTGCCAATATGATGTAATATCCATGATCTAAATAACAATACAACCAATGCCTATGCTTGGTGGATGTAGCCCAATGTTTGGGTGAACCACGTGAAATCCATGTGTTCTTATTTGTATGATTGTTAACTATCATATGTGAATTTTGTTTTCTGCATTGACAATTCTAACAGTATCATGGATTGGAATTGATCCAACACTTAATTTCGGTAGTGACACTTTAGTGTAGGTTTACTCATGAGTTGACTACTGTACACTTCATATCCTCAGATTCAGACTAATTTTCATCATAGTCAAAGTATTTATTTCGACTAAGTAAATTCCAAACAAAGGAATTCTTACTGACCCCAGTTTACTAGGTATTCAACCCTTTGTATATTATTATTGCTTATGATATAATTTTATCAAATATTCTTGGATAATCATTTAATGATGGGTGTATTTTTATTAATGCGAGAGAACCCATCAGGCCTTCGAGGAGAGTTCTCCATAGTTCTTGTGTCGCCCGCTTCTAAAACCTTGGACTCGAATCGATAGGTCATCGCAGGTATGGATTTCATGTTTATTATTTTACAAGTAATCACAGGTGAGGATTACATACCTCGGGTTATGCGAAAACTATAATGTACCCCATAATCACTATTAATTTTTTTTTATGACTAAGGTCTTAATGTTAAATTTACTTAGCAACATGAGTCTGGGTCTTTAAACATCCTTATTGTTTGATTGTTGACAAAACATTCTTGACTGAAAGAGTCTAGTAAGGACCAAACTCGTAACTTATATTTACCTTGTCATTGATTAATACAGTAGTCCAGATACGAGATTTTTTTAATGATTGAGATAATCACAGTCAAAGATTTTAAGATTTTATAAATGTTTGATGGATTTTCGATATGATTGTAGAACATATATTGTTACATATGATCCATATCATTTTTACTCATATCATAGGATCATTATTTAAAGGGGTTCTTAGTCTTAAAAACATTAACTATAAAGGTCCTTTCATACTCCAAGGAAGTCTCTTAAGGATTAGTCTTGTAAAATTATAGATCTCTCCAATCATGATATTCCCTTTGAATTATTTTATTTATGCCAAGAAAGGGTTATAGTTTTGTTTATTTTGGGTTTTGTATTATGTATGATAGGTAACAATGAAAATAAACCAAGAATGAATTACATATGGAGAGGAGAGGATTTAAGTCTATCGAAGGTTCAGGATTTATGCATAGAGTCCAACTAGGTAGACTATCACAAGTTTAACATAGTAGTTGAGCCATTACTGCTTAGTCTGGACGTACTAACACCCCGTGAGATGGACCAACTACACACCACCATGTTCTCGCCTTCACATGGCATTCTGAATTCCGAGACAAGGATCTACATCATCTTGCAAAGGTATTACCTTGTGTTGGGATCGAGGTAACATTGATTCTCGAAACAAAGGTAAGGATGTTTCCCCTAACACTCGCCATTTCGTATGGTAATTCATTGGGATATGGTTGAGATACTCTCAGAGTTCCCTGGTATTGTATTTTCTTGAGAACATTTGGAGCTATTATCGTGCCATACATACGAGGGTCCTCCGATATTCAACGACCTGTTCAAACCTAGGTAAAAATTATGAGAGACATTTGTTGTATTAAAGTTAAATATGGAACTTACTTGCAGAGCACACTTTGTTGATGTAATATCTTCAAGTATTAAACAATTTTTATTGAATAATTTTCATTTATGTAAATTCTTACTTGGTTTTATTAAGGCATATAATTGTTGTATTTTTAATTATTGAGAAAGAGTTTGACTTGCCCACTGTCTTATTTTGATGGACAAATGTAAGAGACAATTTTTTTTAATTTATTAAATGTAGGAAACAGATGGAACAACCAGGTTAAAAATAGATGACTATGACTCCATGAGTGGGGAACATGTTTCAGTTAACTCAGAGCTGGATTTAACTAGTGTCAGTAGTGGAGTGTTGTCACTAGTAGCCCCTAAAAATCAGAGATTTCTAAAGCTTCGAATTTCCAAGGAGAGAAATGAATTCAATGAAAATTCCTAGGAACAATGCGAATACATACAATATATGTGGGAGGCTACATAGGTACATTGGATAAGGAGTGGAGCTCAGTTCTCCCTTATGGATTTATGGTCAGGTTAGGGAGTGATGAGAACAAGTAAATTGGTTGTTCTGCATATATGGTTGGGTGGATTAACGTGGTTATTCCATTTGTTTCTGGCTTTAGTTAGTTATAAATAATGTTATATCTAGAGAACTTATCATATGATTAAGAGAGTTTAATATTATATATATATATATATATATATATATATCTTTGATGAAGTTTCACATCGTAGAGAAAATTGTAGAAACAAAGTAAAATTTCTTGATTAATTACAAAACTAGATAAGTACACAATTCGTTTATTGCAGAGCTCTAAAGTAGTTATTTTCTACATTTTATATAAATTCCAGAGTTGTCATGTTTTTGTATTCGAGAATTTGAATCTACAGAAATAGTACCCTAGCAATTGAAACAACAATTTCAGGCTATGTATGTATCTATGATATTTTGTGGATGTTCAATAACTGTGGTAAACATGTGGAAATTATGGAATCTCAAATTGTAATGAAATAAATAAGTATCATACAAAACACATATAACTATAGGATAGTCTATGATAAGAGCCAACAAAGATTTATGAGATTTCCAATATCAGAATGATAGTTTTGTGCATCGAAATATAGATAACCCTTACATTATAGAATCAAGTTTAGTAGCTTTAAATGAAATGCCCCCTTAGAGGAGGATATTGTAAATAAAATTACAAGTTAAAAACCAAGGCTTCCTAAATAGAGGCTAGAAATTTATTGTCTGCATAAAAAATTGAGTACCTTGATATTTTTCTTGTTTTCGTAGAATATGGACTTTGGTTGGTACCTGTAAGGAATCAAATGAGAATAATTAGTTTAAAATACACTCAATTATTTACGAGTAATAATTAAATGAATGTATTTACCTTTTGCGAGGAATAGACCTTACCCTCATCCTAGGGTACATCAATGTTGAACGAACGCATGACCTTTGAAAACATAATTTCCTTAGATATTTTTATGAGTACATATGCATTACCTAATTAATCAATATAGATTGAAAACGCAGAAGACACTAGTTACCTCAGTGTATTTTTGGGTTATATCCAAATCTGAATGAAGTCAATGATACATTGTTGAAGGCAAGGATAAAAGGACCCATTATTAGAAATTATTCGTAAACTTCATGAAAACATAGATCTTATAATAAGGGTAAAAAACAAGATACATATGCTTGATAACAATATATTGAACTAGTACAAAATCAAAATATATATACATATCACTTTAAAACTAATAATACCCAGGCCAGAGTAACCCACACATGAAATACAAAATGGGATTTACCGAGGAGAAATATAAGAATATTTGTGGGCATGATAACAAAAAAAAATGCTAATCATCATAAGGACATAAATAGTTCTGCATCGAATCATAGAAAAAATAAATGGTGCATATCACCTTAAAGATTAATTTGATTCAAACTTAAAGTTACCCTTAACTAGAAATACCAAAGCAAAATGCCAAGAAACAAAGATGAAAATCTTTTGTTATAATATTTTTTGGTCATTAATGGTAGGATTTCAAAATATTGAAAGGTCAATACACAATGGTAAACCCGTAGCCCAGTGTGATTTATATGGAAGTTAGGGGTAAAATCATAAAGATGGATTTCTGTTATCCTTCTACGCAAACTCAATCTCCTTGAGTTTTAGCCAACTTTCAATCTTCGCCTTCATTGGATTCCATGGTCTAAACATTTTTTTTTATACCTTCATTCTCTTCATGATTCTTTCACAGATCCCACTCACTCAATCTCATGTAGTTCCAGCTGACAACAAAACCATTTGTTGGTTGTTAATACTTCTCTAACCACTTCTTGGGCTGACCTAGGTTCATATCTGAACAACTTCCAACAAATCCCTCTAAAACTATCGACCCTCCTGGTAAACTAGAAGGAAACACAACACACATAGTGTATTGCGCAGTCTCACCCGAGATAGTTCCATGGGTGACTACAATGCTCAGATGCTTGCAGTCTAGGAAAGAGTGGGGATATGAAATTGAAATTCATCTTCTTACACCTTGATCTAGTTGTTATTTCTATTCTTCTTACTATTCATACACCAGTTAAGTCTATGCATGCATTTTAATAGATATAACATATAAAGGATCTCCTAGAATTATTCATTCATCCATTCATAGTCTAACTACTTATAGAAGGTAAATATGCAATCAATCACAACACATAACACAAATATTACCGTGGTTCACCCCCTCCTGGGCTACATCCACAAAGATCTGGATCTTAGGCTCTTTTATTATGGTTCTGTAATATATGTCGTCGTGCGTACTACAATCTCTGATCATACAATCACAAAATAGGTTCCACAATCCCTGTGAGGTTGACTAGATAACACCAGGCTCCTCAGCCTATGATCTAACCCTCTGGATCTAGTTTCTTGACTCTCCTACAACTCAAAAACTTACAAAAAGGCCTCAGATATTACTACAGTTTTCTTCATTGAACATTACAAAAATTGGGAACTCCCAAAATATGACTCCAAGCTAGACCTCCTAGGTACTTATTTATACTAATTTCCATATTATTAGTCATTACAATATCCTACAAAAACCCTAACCCTAATGTGGTTAGATTCTCCTGCATGCATGCCTTGCATGCTTTCCTCACATGTGTTGCTTTTCCTCCCCCCTGTCTTTTTCCAATTCTGGGTTTTATCCTCCAAAAATAGTATTTCCTCAAAATAGGTATGCGCCCAAAAATGGCACTATAACAGTTAGGCGACTGATTGGTTTATCTACAGAGGGATTCATGAGATGTAGGCCGATTTGTATACAAGTGTTGCTTGATGTGCTACCACTCGAAGGGGTAGCAACAAGAGTTACAAGGGTGGCCAATAATGTGCACTTAAGTACCACTTGTATTTCTGCATGTATGAGTCCTTGGCCATGGGTTTATGCGCGAAACAACATATCTTTGTAGCTTAAAGATGCCAGAATACATGTCTACCTTGAAAAAACATTTACCCCACAAGTTCTGCCCAGGAAATAGCTTTGATACCACTTGTAATATTCCAGATATAATATAATATGCAGAACATAAATATTTAGCAAGCAATGGAAAAACAACAATGATATATCCATAACAATACCAGAATAACACTAGAAATAACACATTTATTAATGATAGCAATGTTTACTTTCCTCTTCGAGGGGCAACCTCCAACAGAGTAAAACTCTATTACGACAATCTCCAAGAAAAAATATCCAATGCCTCCTACTCTTATTATACTAATTCTACCTTCTAAGGAAACTTTTAGAGGAAGATATTTCTATAAGCAAAAGATTCTATTAGGTATTCTTACATTGACATATTCTCCTTTATTTATTAGGCCTTATTAATTAATGCCAACCTTTATTACATAAAGAAATATTCTACTAACTAATGACCCATGGAGAGGGGTTAGGATCGGATCCTAACATCCACCAATTGCCTCTCTAATTTCATCCAATGTATAATGAACTCCAAGAAAATCCTCCATCATATGGTGATCCACAACAACTTGTCTTGATGAGATACTGATTGGATTGGTCTCTAATGAACTCCTGCTTTTTGCTTGTGTTTATGGAGGAGAAACAACAGAAATATATATTCCGCTAGAAATTGGATTTCCCTATGTTAGCACTTGGTAATTTCTTTGGGTTGTATCAAAAAAACCCCAAGGTAGCCTCAAACCAAATTTAAGTTATATCTTGACCTATACAGCTAAGGAGGGCTCTCTCAAATATGTAAAATACTGAAAAATTCTCAAAAAGATTTAGCAATAGGCACACAGAGGTTAGATTTTTCCATAGGACAAGTTTTTTGTTTTTGTTTAAAGGGTCGGTAGGACAAACAAGAGAAGGGAACCATTGGGAAATGGGGTGAAATTTTGAACTTAAAAATATTGAAACAATAGTTTGTGATGTACTCTTAGAAAAAAAGGCAAATTAAGTATTGTTTTTCAGCAAATTATCAATTTTGGGATGACAACAGAAAATAAAGGACAACCCATTACACTAAGAGCACCTAACAAAGGTGAATTCTTAATATAACTTTAGAAGAAAATAAGAAAGGAGATAGATTGCCATAGACAGAGCACTGAATTTAGATGAATTATGAACATGAAATCCTTAACATTTGAACACATATTTACTATATGAATGGAGCATCAAATGCATATGAGTTCCAAACATTTACTCTTAGAAAAAAACTAGAAAGAACATACAATAATGGAGATAAGCATTAACAGGAAAAACATACTGAGAACAACACCATGATGAATATTTTCCTCCAAAAGCACAATAATTCTATATTAATTCATAAATATGTTCTAAGAATTTGATGCACAGTCCAAAATCCTTTCTCGCTCAAATTCCTACCCCCC
>ML789306.1:249841-261686 GCA_009831015.1 Picea engelmannii
TTTTCTACATTGAGAATAATCTGTTATATATCTAAAATGTCTTACTAAACAATTACAACAAATCTACACAAATATAAATAAAATCCAAAATATCTGGGATCATCCCATCAAATGATGTATGTTTGCAACTCACAGGATCTTCTTGACGTGCAATCTTTTTTATATTTTTAATCTCCTCTTTTGGCATATCAAGCCAACTAGGTTGATCTTCCTCGATGCCTTTGACTGCTTCAACTTTAGCTGACTCTTTTGGTTGTTTTTCTCTTTTACTTATACTAGATTATGTGTTGTCTTCATCCTTGGATATATATAATCAAATATTTTGAAACTGGGCTCAACCTGATCTCTGTGCTTAACCTCAGATTATTAGTAGATTGTGTATGAGGTTTTTTCGTTATGACTGGTGCAACATGCCTTTCTCCCTCTTTATCTAACACTACTAGAAATGATTTTGTCATATTCTTCGAACCTTCTAATTTGATAAAAACAACTGAGTCTTTCTCTTTCATTAAAATGTTCCCCTTAGCATCCTCTGGTTCGTTATGAAACGTGGGCCTGTGTTCCCCCATAACCGCACAAGAATTGAATAAAAATGAGCAGGATGAACTGGATGGGTGACTTAATTTGTAGATATTTCACTTTGAAATAAACCATTAACTTCTCTTTATGATATCTCCCAAAACATAATGATACTACATGTCTTTGAGAAAAATCCACAATCAATCATAATCATTGGCTACTAGCTAATGATCCTATGGGAATAATGACCTCCCATGCTGTCACGTTCTCCATGATTTTTAGCTGTAAATACTCAATGATGGTTATTTGATTTTGATAGTGTCAAATCATTAAGATTTATTTGGCGGCGCTTATGTGTACATTTGACACTACGTGGACAAATGGTGTGCAAGCATGGTCGTCGTGACTTTCCCCTTTGATGACTTGGCTTGATGCCAATATTTTTTGTCACGCATAGCTCTTGGAGTGGACCCTTGACGTGATATTAGAATGTGATTTCAGAGGTTTTCGAGGGTGGTTTGGATCCACACCGCTCTAACTTCTGCAATCAATCACAATTTTCCACATACCCCACAATCTATACCACGGTTTGAATTGTGGAGACCACTTTACACATTAAACTTCAATCATTTTGTAACTCCACAATAGATAGGAGTTGTCGATATCTTCGGTGATCTGCGGTTTATATGACCTCTCTACAATATGAATTAACCTACTATTTTAGTTCCCCCGTGAAGGTTTCGTCCGTCTGTCAAATTAAGGTTTTGCTTATCACACTTAGAAATGATGCTATTCTTTTCCTGTTTTTTGAAAGAACATCAAACACACAATACTAACACCCCATTATGAAATCCTATGCTTTGACATACACAACCTTTCCTTTTCTCTTTCTTCTTCTACCTTTTCAATGGGTTTCTCTTTCCTAGAGGACTTTCTACCTAGATTCTATAGGTTCCCCATGTTTAAAGATAAAAAAATGGCTTCCAAGCACCCCACCACAAATTCGTCTTGGTATTAAATAAGAAGACACAACTAACAATTCAAATTCTAAGTGTGCAAATTTGTCTTGGTATTACAAAAGAAGACACAACTAACAATTCCAATTCTAATTGGAAAAAGTTGTCTTGGTATTACACAAGAAGACACAACTAACGATTCCAATTCCAATTGGACAAATTTGTTTTGGTATTATAGAAGAAGACACAACTAACAATTCATATTCAAATTGGACACATTTTTATTGGTATTACACAAGAAGACACAACTAACAATTCCAATTGGACATTTTTTTCTTGGTATTAAACAAGAAGACACAATTAACAATTCCAATTGGATAAATTTGTCTTTGTATCACAAAATAATACACAACAAAGAATTCCAATTCCACTTGGACAAATTTGTCTTCCAATTCTTCCCACAATTGTCTTGCAATAGCACAAAATTGTCTATGAGTTAAAAAACAAGACAAAAGGAACAAAAACATGTTTGTTCATGTTATTTTTGTGTGCATATGTCAGGCTCATTCAATTTTTTGTGATAGATGAGGTTGAGGAGTGTTCTTGGAACATTAAATTTCCTAGAAATAATGTGCGTGTGTTCCTATAATGCATGCACACTAAAGCACATGCAAATTCCAGGAACGTGCACACATTCTTGCTGGGCAGGGATGGGCACCCAACCTCAAGGATTTCAAGTCACAAGAGTGCATGCACGCTCTTAATGCAACAATTATAGAATTTATTGTAGACCAAACATCTTTATGAATCAAGATGTATAGGGTTTTTGGGACAACTAGGACCTAAGGGATTAGGATTAAAAGTGTTTTGAAGCATAGAGAAATGGTTAGAGAACCAATATGTGGGTGCAAGGGTTGTGGGGCCTTTAACAAGAGGTATATGCATAGTGCACTTATGGATCGAGTATGGAGTCTTTTAAGGGTCAAGTATAGGTTATACTTAGAATTAGATGGAGCTAGAGGGGTCTAGGTCATGGTCTAGGTCAAGCTCTAGGTCATCATCTAGGTCATGATCATGATCATGTTTATGGTCATGGTATAGGTATAGGTCATGGTATAGCTCTAGATATAGGTCTATGTTGTGGTCTAGGTCTAGGTATAGATCTAGCTCTAGGTCTATGTCATTACCATCGTATAGGTCTAGGTCATGGTCCAGGTCATAGTATAGGTATTTCCATCTCTAGGTCTATGTCTAGGTCAAGGCCATTTATCGCCTTACGATGTAGAGAGGGGGTGTGGAAAGAGAGGAAGAAAGAGAGTGTGAGAGGGGGAGAGAGGATGCCAGAGAGAGAGAGAGAGAGAGAGAGAGAGAGAGAGAGAGAGAGAGAGTAAAATAGAGAAAGGTGGGGAGAGTGGGTGAGAAAGAGGGAGGGGGATACAATAAGTGAGAGAGTGAGGGTTAGGTGCAAGAGGTAAATAGAGAAAGAGGCGAGAGATGAATTGTTTGAGAGTGGGAGAGGGTGGGAGAGGAAGACCAAGAGGGGGCAGGGGTAGAGGGAGAGAGATGGGAGGGAGATGGCAGATGTAGAAGAGAGAGAGGAGAGATAGTGGGAGGGAGGGGGAGAGTGGGAGAGAGGAGGGGGTAGAGAGTGTGTTTGTGAGAGTACATATAGATAAGTGTTCCATCATACATAATCTACAACATGTTGAACACTAATTATGGACAATACAAAATCAAGGAAATTTAACCTCTTACCCTTGTTACTAGACTGTAAATAGATAAGTGTTCAAGTAATACACAATCTATTCCAATATCATAAGAAAAAATCTATATCATGTGTATTTCTTAAAATATAAAATCAAACAATGGGAAATCCCAAAGAGACATGAGAAAACCTAACAATCAAATCAAGTCAAATCACCAAAAAGGTAGGAAATGTGAAAGCTAAAATGATTTAAAAACGAATTAATAAAATCTTTGAAATAAGGATAAATATTTCATATAAATAATATCAAATCCAATAAAATGTTATGCTTTTATTAAAATAAAATATTAGAATCAATGTACCATAATCATCATTAAACCATGTGAAATTATTATTAAAATATAGGTGAACGATCATATCCATAAAATATCATTACTAAACAAGAGGTATAGGCATAGTGCACATAGGGCTTGGGTGTGGAGGGGGTTAAGGGTAGAGTATAGGTTATTCCTAGGATTAGATGGAGCTAGGGGGGCCTAGGTCATGGTCTAGGTCAAGCTCTAGGTCATGGTCTAGGTCTATTTCATGGTTTAGGTCATGCTCATGTTCATGTTCATTGTCATGGTATAGGTCTAGGTCACTGTCTAGGTATAGCTCTCAGTCTATGTCGCGGTATAGGTCATGGTCTAGGTCTAGATCTAGGTATATGTCATGGTCTATGTCATGGAAGACATAATTTTAAGGATGGAAATTCATTTGAAATGTAGAATCCTTGGCGAATCTTACTGGTCCTTTATATGTCAACTATTAATGTTTGGCGATATGTTTTTTAAATATTCAAATTTATAACAATTTTATATAGTTTTTATAAAATTTTGGTGATTTTTAAGGTAAGATAATTTTGTCCTATAGAATTTGGAATAATAATTTTTAGAATGGAGATTTTTTCTTGGGAAAAAACATGGAAAGTTAGCCCATATGAGAAATTTATCCCCTAAAATTCTCCCTACATCATGGTCATAATATAGGTGTAGGTCATAGTCTATGGTATAGGTCTAGTTCTAGGTCTTGCCATGCCTTTCCATGTCTAGGTATTGCTATGTCTAAGTCTAGGTCTAGGTCTTCACATGTCTAGGTCAAGGCCATTTCTTTCCATACAATGTACCAAAATGTTTATAGTGTGTGAGAGTCTGAGAGGGAGAGAGAGGAATACATAGAGCGGGGGGTTGATAAAGAGTGTATGTGAGTGTGAGAGTCAGAGAGAGGAAGACAGAGAGGGGGGATGGAGAGAGAGGAATAAAGAGTGTGAGAGGGGGAGAGAGGAAGAGAAAGAGAGTGTGTGAGAGTGATTTAGAGAGAGATAGAGAGGGGGGGTAGAAATTTGTGGAATGAAATTTCATCATTAAGGTACTCAACGTCTGCACGAAAAAAGACATATACCTTATATTTTGTTGGAAAAATAACATACCATTGTTAGAAAAAAACAAATTTCACATAGTTATTCACAATTTCTATAAAAAAAATTGTATATTCGGAAAGCTAATTCAATTTCCTACCTTTCATCTCTTTACACCATATTAAAATTCATTGTAAAAGTATCTTGAATAATCCCTCCATGTTAACAAATTGTTATTTTTCCGTGTTTGCATTTCATGAGAGACAATCATTAGCTTCCACATACCCATATTTATTTATTATACATACATAAATAAATTTAATTTAATTTAATTGATGAAAACAACTTTCTCTTAGATTATAGAGCCTATAGCTAGATTTCAATTTCAAAAATATTTGTCACACTACCAACCTTCCTAACCTTTTAACTCAACAAAACTATGGTGATCTTCTTCTCTTAATGTTGTTCGAGCATATAAACAAAATTCTAAAGAATTACAAGTAATCCCTTACCTTCTTAAGGTACAATAGACCAATTGGTCTCTGTGAACGTTAATCATCATCATCACACACACACGCACACATATAAACATTATAAATATAATTTATGTCTATAAATAATTTGGATTTATATTTTTATTTATGAATATTAGTTTATAATCAATAACATGATTGTGGTGAATTCATGAGGTGAATATATCTCTATGGGTATATAACATCAATAGAAAAATGTAGAGAAGAGAGAGAAACCAAAATTTAAATTGAGTTAGTAGCAATGCTTCAAAGTGAGTTACTAGCAATGCTTGATGATAAATTTAGATACTTAAAAGACAATATGCAAAGAAAGATAGGCAATAAATTATTAGGGTTTAAGACTCAAGTGTAGAAAATGGAGGCTAGATTACAAGAAATAGAAAAAAGAAACCAAGAAAAAAAACAATCAAGGAATGAAGAAAATAATAATAATATTAGGGACAAGATTAAAGAGTTAGAAGAAAATCTAATTAACAATTTGATCCTAATGATAGAGAAAATGAATAAGATCATAGACTTAGAAAATGAGAGTAGATCCTTGAACCTCATAATTCTTGGTATAAAAGAACAGAAGGATGAGGACACATTAGCAATATTGAAGGAGTTAAAAAACAAATCACGAATTGAAACAACAACCCTTATAGAAACAAAAAAGTTGGGAAAAATAATTGAACATAAATATAGGTTGATTCTAATGAGCATAAATATGACATACTTAAAAAAAATCAGAGCTTAAAAGGGGGTCTTGAATAGCAATCCAAGAAAACATAAACCAATTTTGATCTTAATGGATGTCAACTATCATCATCATCATCATTATACATGTGTGTGTGTGTGTGTGTTTATAAATACTTTGAATACATATTTTTTATTTTTATAGTTATATTTATAAATATAGGATTCCTTCTCCTCACTTGTTGGGTCAACTAGCAACATCCACATTTAAGTAAAACTACTTGAAATGTGCTTGTTGCTATTCTTATGTATTTAAAATTTTCACCAAAACTATATATTTACTTTTCTTCTTAATTATTAATTAATTTTATAACAAATGTTTCAATCATAAATTATTCAGTCATAGGTAGGGTATGTATACCTCCATAGACTTTAGCAATCAAATTCAAATGGCACCGAGAAGGTCCCTTGTAAATAATCACTTGAAGTTTTATTTAAAAATATAAATAAGATATACATTGGGACATAAAAGCGTTTATGGATATTTTAAATATAGCTTACTTTATATTTCTTGATGATGTAAATTGATTACATAAATAATTATATATATATATATATATATATATATATATATATATATATTAATAAAAAATTATTTATTATAAATTGAGTGGCATTCATGTTCCAAATAATTGATAATTAAAAGAGTGGGCCTAGTTAATTTGGGGATTGGAATATGTACTATCTGATTTGTTGATTCCTTTGGAGATACTTTGAGTAGTTTAAATATTATATTTTTTTAATTTTGTGTTATTTTGTGTTGTTTTGTGTTTTTTTAGTTTTTTCTAAAATTTTGTTAGAAATTTGAAAAAAATGATGAAATTGTAGATATTAATTGTTGAGATGGTGCAATTTTACCAACAATTAAATAGTTAAATTCCAATAATAATTATCCCTAAAAGTAAAAAAAACTGTAATAAATAGAATACTCTTTTGGAGGAACTATCCTACCACCAATGTAAGAGATAGAATACTCTTTTGGAGAATTGTCCTACCATAGGACTTGTCCACTATTCATTATCAATTAAATATATGACTAGCTATAAAATTCGCTACTTCTTGTTTTATAGGATGGACTTTGATGATGAGATCCATTTTCATGTTACCCATTTGGGCAATTAATACTTTAAATCCTTTTTGGTTAAATGCAAAAACATCTCGATTGTTGAAAACTCTCTAATCTCAGTTCGATATCTTACCCTAACGGTCATACCGTTAGAGGACATTTGTGAAATATGTACTATATATACATTATTGATGTACAGAGTAATTGAATTGGATTCATGCCTTTTTCACCCATCTTGTTTTCCTTCTTGATCTTGCTGTTAGTTATTTACTTTATTGGCTATATACTTAACAATGGTATCAGTGTGGGCTTATGATATAATGGCCTTGAGAATTCATAATTTATAAGAGTCTCTTTAGTATTAAGGGACATGATCATAATTTTTACTGTGCATGTTCCTTCTATTGTCCACATTTGGGAAGGTCAAATGATTATTGAAATTGCAATAATGAAAAAATAAGCAACAACCTGTATGAGGAGAACATTTTCTTCACTATGAGGAAGATGCCAACAATCAACATGAAGAAGAAGATTTCTCACACTCTTGTGTTTTCTGTCTGAAGAGAATACAATTTGAAAGAAACGGTCCGACCTTGAGGCATGAACTCAAGTCTTGTGACGTGATGAAGCAAGAGAATCGTTTCCATTCAAATAACTTGCAGTCTTGGTGAAAGAAGTGTGCATTGATTTTATTGTTTATTGTTTAAGAGAACCCTACCATATGGGAGATATTTGCAAGAGCTTTTGGAGAAAAGAATAAGTCGTCCTACGGTAGTGGTGATAAATCAAGAAAGGAGTTAAAGAATTAAAACCTAGTCATTGTGCATAAAGAAATTTCCGATAAAAAATTTTAGTAAAGAAATTTCATTTAAAATCTGTAAGCTTTATGAAAGATCTTCTAAATTTTTTATTTGGGAGTAATAAGTGGATTAAAATTCAATGAGTTAACATCTTATTTAATTCAAGTGGGATCACATTCATAATATATTCAAAATTTTGTTCAGGAGTTATAAGGTTTTGTAATTGGACTTATAAGGGTTTTTATTTTTCCTTGAACATGTAAAGGTGTTATAAGGGGTTTTTTAAAGTTTGTAAAAGGATTTATAGGGGATCATCCTACATAATAAAATTGCATATTTGTCTTTGTGTACTTGACCCACCCGAAATTGAATAAGGGGGTCTTAGGATCTTTTGTGCGTCTAAGTCATTGGTCATCTCTCTTCCATATTCTGCATACTCGAAAGAATTGAAGAAATATTTAGAATATTTCACACATTAATTAACTCAACTACGGAATCTACAATTGGAATAAACAAGTTCACTCTTGGTACAGTGATTACTTGTTTACAAGTAACACACAAGAAAGTTGATATGATCAAAATTCAAAACAAACTATTTTCTGATGAGTTTATTTTTCTTCGAAACCAACAATGTGATTTCAACAAACGAAATGACATCAAGGATTAAAATAATGAAGACACTCAATTGACTAGTGATGACACTCATAAGCATGAAGATGAGTCAGATGAAATCCCTATGTCAGAAAAAATTTGTGAATAAATGTGGCAAAGAAATTAGAATTGTTCGATCATGGGAAGAATTACTCTTTAAACAAAATCGATATGGACTAGGACATGAAAAGGATGCTGACAACGTTTTTCATATTCCTAATTATAGAAAAGCTATTTTCTTTGTGAGTGGAGGTTTTTTGAATGATGATAAGAAGACAGAGCTTGAGGATATTGGTAAGGAACAGGTACAAGATATTGTTGATGAGGATGTTGCTACAGATATTCTAGATCATGATAATCGGTCAGATAAAGAACTCATACAATGAAAACACTGTCACCGGTTTGGCCATCATAAGTCAAATTGTTATGATCTTCACCCATGCAGATTTTTTGGGAAGACAAATCACCTCTTAGTAAGGTGTCATAAGATAAAGAGGAAACATATTCATTTTGAATGGTTAGGGAATTGGCGTTGACATTTGGAATCCAATCTATTGGAGCATTCTTATTGAGGGATTTATACACAAGTACAACCGTACTTGATTAGAGATATTTCTATAGTTGGCGAACATGAATGATTTTCAGGATTGGATGATATAGGGTATGATCGGGGCCCAATTGATGTAGCCTTTTGAGTTGAAGATCGAGTCTTTAGAATTCACTAGAAGATGGTTTGATTACCCTTTTCCACTTTCAAAGGGGGTATATCTCATTATCTAGACTTCTCACTTTTCAGTTGATAGGGGGGAATTAGTGAGAAATGTTAGACTTCAAGTTTCGAATAATGAAGAAAATGTAGAAACATAATGGAAATAACTAAAGCAATCAAGAAACCATGATGAAAAGAGATAAATAGAATATTGTTAGAAAATGCATACTCTATAATCATCATTGAGAAAATAATCATGTACATAGATGTACATATATAATACAAAAATACCATAATTGTACCATAATTTCCATGTAACTGTATAAAGGTTTGGTAAACTAGAGAACTATAATTAGAGTTTTTAACATCCCCCCTTAAACCTAATTATGTTCTTTCCTTAAAATCTGCCACTACTTGAAAACTAGTAATGTGTCAAGAAAATATTCAGAGGGCTTAAGATCATCTCTGGACTCTGAAAAAATAGAATAAGTTGATGTATTCTACTAAATTGGTGGTTTAAGGGTGACCACAAACTCATTTGGTGGTTTCAGGATGACCACAAACCAATCTGGTGGTTTCGGGATGACCACAAATCAAATGTCTAGCAGAAGATGATGTCTTCGACTAAATGCCATGGTTTCAAGTTGAATATAAACTAATAAGAACAATATGTTTAGGAACAAGACTACATACCAGGAACTAGGTTGCATGCTTGATCATCTGTTCAGAGGCTCTAAATCAAAGTTGGAACCTGACTGAAAACTTGGTTCAAATTCCCTTGACCGCCATTCACAATTATGGCCAAGAAGAGATCCAACACATGTATAAGCTATTGGAACAATGTGTATGCTTTCACAATGTATACACGGGTGAATATCGAAACACTGATCTATCATATGATCATTATCAACTTCATTGACTTCACTGATTTTGTTGTGAGCAAAATGCATGCTTGTTTCCTATTTGATCATTTGTTCACATACACAATCATATTCTGAACAGACACAAGTCCATAATGCAAGACATAAACAAGTCCCGAATGAACTGCAAATCAAAGGTAGACTTCGAAACTTGAACTTATGATTAAGGGGGGATGTTGAAAACTCTCTAATCTCAGTTTGTTATTTTACCCTAACGATCATACCGTTAGAGGACAGTTGTGCAATATGTACTATATATACATTATTGATGTACACATTAATTGAATTGGCTTCCTGCCTTTTCCGCCTGTCTTTGTTTCCTTCTTGATCTTGTTGTTAGTTATTTACTTTCTTGTCTATATTCTTAACACTGATATCTCCAATGGAAGTCATTTTAGGCTCATTATTTTGATATTTCATATTCCTTGACTTTACCTCCGCATCGACCCCCACTTTAATGGCTTGGATTCCTTGAAAGTTCTTTTACCTTCCACCATATCAATATAACAATGAAAATTATATGTTCTCCTTTGAGTGGAGCATCTTCCTCAATTCGATTCAAACATATAATTTTGACCTCTCTTTTTCCAACGAATTCCCCTCTTCTTTCGATTTTTCAATGTAAACTTTATATCGTTCGGACAATTGCGCCATGTTGAGGATCTTCAATGTCAAAAAAAAAGTTTATATAACATTCTTCTTTGATTTGATTTGATTTAAACATATTCAGACATTCTCCTTTTACTTATTCACCTTTATACCATTTATTTTACTTCTCCAAGTGTGTACCACTTATTTCAAAATAAGACCGTATTCTTTCTATCATAAAAATATGCCTTCATTTCTTTCATACAGAGATTTCTCTGATCGACATCTCTTCCAGACTAATATATGCAACGTGGTTTCAAATATTGTGCACCACACGGGTTCATGACAGAGTTCTCAAAACTAACCTCGCAGTGCACGATTTGTTGCGCGCTGTGAATAAACACACTTAATTAAATCATTTATGGATGCAAAATCACGATTTGTTGCGCGCTATGAACAAACACACTTAAGGAAATGATTTATGGATGCAGAATAACACAATACTATGCTTAGCACATAAACTCAATATGACAAAAACTTGTCAACACACAAAATACTTGATATTAATAACTTTGACGAGGTGCGAGAATACAAAATACAATACCTAAGATGAGTTTCAACTCAAATGAATTCTATTGACTTTACAGCCTTAGAGCTTGTGCTCAGAGTTCTTCAACTCCTCAACTACTGCTGTTGTTATTCTTCCTCTCTACCTCTTTGCTTCTACTATGCATCATTTGCATCTCATCATTTTGACTAACTAAGGACTCAGACTTATATGGACTCTAACTTGTGTAGAAGTAACATTGACTCAACATTAAACATTACCATTAATACGACTAACTCTTCAACTACTTAAGAGAAGATAAAGATCGGCTATATTTATAACTTCACTGAGTGACTTAAAATGAGTTTGAGTAAACGTGTGACTTTGTATTTGCATACTGACCTATAGAATCACAAATTGACTGAGTGACCCACTACAAAAGGGTACATTAACTTTAAAAACAAATATTTTGGTGTGAAATGTAATGAACGTTATGAGAAAAGTCGACTTAACAATTTTAAGAAAACCACGCCAGATGTACTGCATAGCTTGTAGGAGACTTATTACGCCGAAAGGTGTATACCTATTGACAATGGGCACATTTAATAGGGTTTTAGTGTTTAATCAGTTTTGTATGGACAAGATTAAATATAGATGGAATATTCTTAGTCGTCCCAATAAATCAATGGTTGAGATTTCAACCACTAACTTCCTCACTAT
>ML789306.1:261736-279385 GCA_009831015.1 Picea engelmannii
TTAATCAGTTTTGTATGGACAAGATTAAATATAGATGGAATATTCTTAGTCGTCCCAATAAATCAATGGTTGAGATTTCAACCACTAACTTCCTCACTATTATAAAGACATCAGTTTACATGTTTATTTTTTTACTTTTACTTAATCATATTTAAAATTTACTATGGTGGCTAGTTGATTGCCACGTCTGAGTGATTAACAATAATTAAAATTTTGTTACAAAATAGAGCGTTTCATTTTCTGAACCACGTTTAATTACCAGGTAATTTAACCACTTTTTTTTACATACGATCCACCTCCCAGCAGTTTCTGTTCCCGTCCGTTCATATTTCCAAAGGTTTAAAGAATAACATTAACACGTTTACTATACCGCAGCGTTTAAAAAATAACACGTTTGTAAAGAAAGACACACCGGACGCTCCAGAAATGTTTGTAAGCACAGCAAATGAACTGATATATATATAAAGAAACAATTCGATCGAGAGTCAATGCCTGGTGCATATGTTTGTAAGCACAGCAAATGAACTGATATATATATAAAGAAACAATTCGATCGAGAGTCAATGCCTGGTGCATTCATTCGGGGCCTTGAAAAAACAAAAAGCCACCACGCGTCAGGCATGGCATTTGACGAAATGTCAGCGTTTATTGTTTTTACAATAGATTATTTTGACATTCGAATTTTACTACGGGGTTTTTACTGCTTTTAAAATTTTACAGTCGATACTTTTCGGCGTTTTCCAGCCGCGATTTAGAGGCTGCGCTAGTTTAATCCTCCGGAATAAGATCAAACCTAGCTTAGCAACGATATATTTAGTAATTAAATATACGTTGTGAGATTGTGATATTTTTGCAGTATTTAAGGTAGCATATAGAGATATTTTAAGTTCAGACCAAATTTAAAAGAAGGATTAGTCGCGCAATCAGCAATCCTTGCAATAAGAATATCTCGTTTGTTTGTTCGGATGTAGAAACTGGATAAACTCGACAAGGCTAAAGCTAATAAATTTGGCAGATGCAGCACCAAATTTTCTTCACAGGCTGGGTCTGCAATGGATAAATGCTTTTAAATCTTTAGGGTGATAAAATGAAATAGCCATCCCCATTGGTATGGTTAGCTTTGTATGGGAATAAATTTAACTTTTTCGCGCAACAGTCCAATATTCCTGTAAATTTAATTGCAGGCGATTCTCTATAAGAAGTTTCTGGTTACCAAAAGCATGTGCCCGATATTATACATTCCAGTAATTTTTATTGCAGGTGATGCTCTATACGAAGTTTCCGGTTGCCAAAAGCATGTGCCCGATATTATACAATAATAAGTGGAGGGTTCCTCGAGCGTTTGGGCAATTGTTTTTTCCCAAAATAGTGTGCTCCCAAATCCAATATGTGCCAATTCAAATTGTTTTATTTTAAGATAAATGATGCAGGATCCGCATTTTTCTACTGTCGTTAAATAATAGTGAGTGAGGCAAAGAAACACTCTACAATGCACAGTGAAACAGATTTTTATTTCTGAATAAGTGAAATGGTTACATGACTTATTTTTATAGAGACAATGGAAGCATGTGGATGATCTAGAGCTTTTTGAAACAATCTGGAGTGTTGGTGGAAGCATTCTCTAGAAAGGAGTCAAAGCTTACGTGTGGTAGGTGGGTAGGTAGAGAAATTAATTTCTCCAACACTCCCCCTAATTTCTACTCAATATTTACAATGCCCAATGCTTCTCTTAAATACTCAAATTGGTCTTGTGCTAAAGTCTTTGTAAATATGTCAAGTTGCTCCTTTGATCTGCAATGTTGTAGGATGAGTTCTCCATTGTTGACAAGTTATCGAAAGAAGTGATATCTTGTGTCAATATGCTTAGTCCTCTTGTGAAAAACATGATTCTTTGATAGTGCAATGGTAGACTTGTTGTCACAATAGATTGTAGTAGGCTCCTCTTGATTATGCATTAAATCCTTCAATATTCTTCGCATCCAAACTGCTTGACATGTTGTTGATGTATCTTCTACATACTCTGCTTCTGTTTATGAGATTGTCACTATTGGTTGCTTCTTTGATGCCCATACAATAACTCTTGTTCCAAGATGAAATGTATATCCAGATGTGCTCTTTGCAAAATCACTATCTGTGTATCCAACCAACTGCAGATTATTTGAAGTGGAATACAGAATGCCATGATTCATAGTCCCCGCAATGTATCTTAATAACCTTTTTCTTGCTTGCCAATGTGAATTCTTTGGTGTGTCCATGAATCTAGAAATCAAACTGACTCCATACATTATATCTAGCCTAGTCGCAGTCAGATACATCAAACTTCCAACCAATTTTCTGAATATGGTTGAATCAAAATCCATCTCATTTTGTTCTCTACTTAGTTTTGTGCCAACTTCCACAGGCGTCGAAACTAGACTGCAGTTTATCATTCTAAACCTTTTTAAAACATCTATTGCATATTTACTTTGACAGATGAAAATGCCTTTATCATTTTGTGTGACTTCAATGCCAAGAAAATAGTTCATTAACACTAAGTCTATCATCTCAAATTTCTTCTTCATTGTTGATTTAAACATATCAATAGAGAGATTACCTGTATAGATCAAATCATCAACATATAGGCAAACAATCAAGATACGACCTTGTTCATTGACTTTGGTGTATATTGTAGGCTCACTAGTGCTTCTTCTGAATTCATTTTTTATCATGTATGAATCTATCATGATATACTAAGCCCTTGGTGTTTGCTTCAATCCATAAAGAGCCTTCTTCAACCTATAAACCTTGTCTTCTTGACCTTTTACTTCATACCCTGGTGGTTGATGCACATAGACTTCTTCTTCTAAATATCCATTCAAGAAGGTTGATTTGACATCCATTTGATAAACTTTCCAATTATGTTGAGTTGCAATAGCTAGTACCATCCTAATTGTGTCAAGTCTTGATACAGATGAAAATGTTTCATTTTAATCAACTCCATATTCTTGTACAAATCATTTAGCTACCAATCTTGCCTTATGTTTGTCAACTTCTCCATTTTCCTTATATTTAGTTTTATACACCCATTTCACACCTATGCATTCTTTCTCCTTAGGTAAATCAACTAGATCCCATGTATCATTTTTCTTAATAGACTCCATTTCTTCATTCATTGCATTAATCCAATGTTCTTCCTTAATTGCATCTTCAAAGTATATTGTATCTTGAGTAAATAGAGAAAAAATGGATTGCAAATCTATCCTATCTCCTTGACCATATATTTCTTGCAAGCTTCCAGTCCTTTTGCCTCTTAATCTTGATCTTAATGATTAAGTGTAGGATTTGAATCATAACTTACTTGTGGACTTGATGTTTCTCCTTGCTTACATTGCCTTTGTGAGTTTTCTTCTTGTGGAATTCTTGATGGTATTCCTCCTTTCTCTTTTGATTGTTCTCCTTGACCTTTTTCTCCTTGTTCTTCATATAGTATTGTTGTACCTGTAATTGTCTTGTCTATATTGCCATCCCATGATTCTTCCTCTTTGAATACAACATCTCTACCTACAATGACTTTTTTAGTTATAGGATTAAACAACTTATATGCCTTAGATTGTTCATCATAACCAATAAAAATGCATTTTTCACTTTTATCATCCAATTTACTCCTTGTTTGTTTAGGTACATGTGCATATGCAATGCAACCAAATACTCTAAAATGAGAAACACTATGATTCTTACCACTCCATGCCTATTGAGGAATCATATCCCTCATAATATTTGTTGGACTCCATAAACTGCACAAGCTACGGCTTCAGCCCAATATTCATTAGATAGATTCTTGCCTTTCAACATGCTTCTCGCCATCTCAATTATTGTACGGTTCTTCCATTCTGCAACACCATTTTGTTGAGGTGTATAGCTTGTAGTGAATTGTTTCTTTATTCCATGATACCTGCAATACTCCAAAAACTCATTTGACTTGTATTCTCCTCCTCTATCTAATCTTAATATCTTAATAGATAGGCCACTCTGTTTCTCAACCAATGCCTTGAATTCCTTAAACTTGTTAAATGTTTCAGATTTGTGTTTAAGGAAATAAACCCATGTTTTTCTACTATAGTCATCAATGAATGTCAGAAAATATATGCTCCCCCCTAATGATGGTGTTTTCATTAGACCACACAAATCTATATGCACAGTTTCTAACGGTGCCCAAGCTCTATATGACTTCTCTTTTGGAAAGATTAACCTATGTTGCTTGCCCAAAATACAACTTTCACATGAACTAATTGGTGCTTGAATAGGTGGTAATCCTTTTACCATTTCATTTATTTGCAACAAACACAATCCTTTAAAGTTTAGATGGTCATACCTCAAGTGCCATATCCTTGCTTGATCTTGACTTGATGCCTTGAAACTTGCTCCAATCTTCTCCATCATTACACTTTTCATGTGAAGTGGGAAGATTCTATTGTTTGTCATTTTAATATTTGCAATCACCATTTTACTAGGAGGAATATCAAATATAGTGCATACATTATATATCAAATATAGTGCATACATTATGCTCAAAAGAAACTCTATAACCCTTTTGAGTAAGTTGTCTCACACTTATGAGATTATGCTTCAAACAAAACACAAAATAAACATCAGGAATGGTTTTCTTTCCTCTATTTGGTATTACATTGATTGCACCTTTTCCCAAAATATGTTGGGATCATAAGTTGCTTAAACATGCCTGGTGCCATTCCTTTTTATTTTTATTTTATTTTTATTTTTAATCAATCTCTAATGACAATCCTATAAAAAAAATCCAGGAAAATAGTCAAAGGATTATAATAACAAAGAGACATCCAGAAATTGTCACCAGTTTACAAGGAACTCCACTGCTTCATTCCCTCAGCCCAACAATATTTTTTCTACAAATCTTCACCACAGCCGCTTGTGGGCTTAGAACCTCAGACATTCTTCTGTAACAGAGTCGAAACATAGCTACACAAATCTCTCTTTGTTATTTTCCTCTATAGAGAAATGGGCGAACAATGGTTGAGATAATAACAAAGGAGGCTTTTGACCTCAGAACAGCCAAGCCTTAGAGTTGAGAAGTAGTACGCCTGGTCTTCTTGCTCTAATGGCGGATCTTCACGGGCGCTCTTCACGCGGTCTCTTCCTTCACAGATCCTTGCTATGATGGCAAAACATCAACAAAATCGGAATCTACATTGCTTTCTTTACGCGGGCTCCACTGGTCCAACAAATCGAACTGGGCACTTCTCTCAGCCACGAAAGTTCTTTTCTCATGGGTCTGAGCTCTTCTCTTAGCTCCTTCACGTAGCCTCAACACTAAAATCACCACGCAGCTTCAAATACTATCAAAACCCTCACTTTATGATCTCGAATCTACAAAAAAAATTGACAAGCGCAGAGGAATTTCCTTCACCCGCAGAGTAATCTCCTCCACGATTTTGTCAATCTTCAGTAAAAAAATTTATGCCCTCTTCGTGTGGATCACGCACAGATTGGTGTCCTCGAATAGACCCACCAGGTAGGCCTCCGCCGCCTCTTGCAACATCCAACGTCGTTCGCTTACTGTTACAACAGAAGACTGGAATCTCAAATCGGTTCCTGGGCTATCTCCCAAACTTTCTGCAGCCCTCACGACTCTCACGACTAACCTGGAAGCTGCGGCTTCCTCTCCAACTATCACAGCAATTCGCTAACACTCTACATCTCTCCTGAACTCTTACTGGAAGTTGGGGCTTCCTCAACACAATGCACAACAACTTGCTCACCTCGCTCTGATACCACGATGAGTGGGCATAGGCAAAGAAACACTCTACAATGCACAATGAAACCAATTTTTATTTCTGAATAAGTGAAATGGTTACATAGCTTATTTTAATAGAGACAATGGAAGCATCTGGATGATCCAAAGCTTTTCGAAACAATCTGGAGTGTGGGTGGAAGCATTCTCTAGAAAGAAGTTGTGGTAGGTGGGTAGGTAGAGAAATTAATTTCTCCAACAAATAGGAGTATGCTAATTGAAATAATAGGAGTATGCTAATTCAGTGGTAAACATATCCGTTTTTAGTTTAAAAAAAGGGTTTGAATTTGGCCAAATTTTCACGTGTAATTTGAGTTTTGTATGAATCAAATTTTTATGCATTTCATAACCTTAAGCTAGAGTTTTACCCCATTTTAAACCAACCCAAATGCTCAAAAAAAAAAAAAATCAAAATTCTAAATTTACAAAAAATTAAAAAACAGAGCGCCAAAAACCTACCCAGAAAAAAAAAAAAGTCAACAAAGAAGATTACTCCGGATTTAACCCACTCCTAAATAATCTAATCAGTACGCCATCAATTATTATCAGTACGCCATCAATTATTATCAATGGAAATTCTCCACTCTCATATACTACAGAAACCGTGCACAAGAATTTCTTTATTGATTTAGGTACGTTGTTCTATTGAAACCAATCAGCGTGGAGAAATTGTCTCCAAGTGTGAGCATCTGGTTTGGTAAGGGCATAACATTTCATAAGTAGGGTAGGGAGGGTTTCTTCTCGTATCCGTGTACTTAGGCGACGGTATGCTTTGGCTGTGATTACGTTTCCTTATATTCCTTCAAAGCTTCTTCATCAAATAGCCATTGAATTAACTAAAAAAATTATTCTCTCAAAGTCTATAAAACATACCCAGTTTACAACCAGTCACCCCAGCTAAATTATTCTCTCAAAGTCTATAAAACATACCCAGTTTACAACCAGTCATCCAGCTAAATTGTCGCCATGGCTGAATCGGAGGTCAAGGTATCCACCATAGAATGGAAGATGAGCATTACCGAAGGCTCCATCGAGCTCAAACATGCTGTTCAGAAACGCTTCCATGATAAAGTGTTCGAGAAAATTCTGCAAGTATTAGGTGGTTGGAAATCGGATTTTATTTCCATATGCAGAATGTCTGGGCGACTTGCTGCAAACGATCCAAGGAGAATTTTTCATTCGATAAAGGTCGGAATGACACTTGCTCTCGTTTCGCTCTTCTATTTCATGCATCCATTATTTGAAAGCTTGTGAGGAATTGCTGCGTGCGCCGTCATGACAGTGGTGCTGATCTTTGAGTTCACTTCAGGTAAAGGACTATTTCTGAAATCCTTGTATATCTCCTTGATCCATACCTCAATGCAAAACAATATTGTATATATTAATTATGTTGATAGGCGTTTTTTTAATTGGAATCCATGGTTTAATCAACTTTTTAATTACAAATTTTAATTTTATGGCCAATAATTAAAGATGTCAGTATATTCTTTCTCTTACACTCAAATCAAATCAATGAATAAAATTTAATGTTGATAACTTTATGGTATGACATTTCTATAAGATTTAATGTTAATAACTTCTTGGCATGACATATGTTAATAACTTCCTGGCATGACATTTTTTTAAATGCATCAGTTAACATGTTTACATTTTCACATTTAATTTTTAGGATTAATAAATTAATAAGATGAATTATCTTAATTTAACAAATAAAAAAAAAACTATTTTTCGTTTACTTTTTAATTTTTAATAATTTATTTTTAATGTGTACCATATCTCCCATACAACTACTGAATCAAGGTGTGGGCCAAGTGTCGACAATAATGTAAACATTTCAAGTGGTAATGGAAAATGAAAGGCTTGCTAATGGAGAATGCAAACATTTCAAGTGGTAATGGAAAATGAAAGGCTTCCCATTTGTCATTTACTTTTTAATTTTTAACAATTTATTTTTTACTTGTACCAGATCGAATGCGAGGCATGGTAATGTGTACCAAATTGAATGCTAGGCATGGTAATGGAGAATGCAAGGCGTCTTGTTTGTCATTTACTTAATGGAAGTAATGGAGAATGCAAGGCGTCTCATTTGTCATTTACTTTTGTGTTGGTGACGTTTATGAAGGTAAAATAAATCTTGCAGGTGGTATTGGAAAATTAAAAGCTTGATAATGGAGAATGCAAGGCCTCCTAAAATGAGATGGAAGGTGGAAGGTGGAATACATTAATACGAATATAGATCGATAACCTTTTGGTCTTCCCTCAGTAAATGTATTGTTATCATAGGTGATCCACATGCTGCCCGCAACTCGCAACTCCCAATCTCAGTCCAGAGTGCGTCTGGCATTGAGACATGATAATTTTTTATATGGAAGGTGGAATGCATTAATAAGAATATAGATATATAACCTTTTGGTGTTCCCTCATAGTAAATGTATTGCTATCATAGGTGATCCACATGCTGTCCACAACTCCCAATCTCAGTCCAAAGTGCTTCTGGTATTGAGGCATGATAATTTTTGAGATGGAAGGTGGTATACATTAATAAGAATAGAGATCTATAACTTGGTGTTCCCTCATAGTAAATGTATTGTTATCATAAGTGATCCACACGCTGTCCACAACTCCCAATCTGAGTCCAGAGTGCGTTGAGAGACTCATTGGGGAAGTGAAGGATCTCTTTGATTCAATTTAGATGAGAGATGGAATACAATTAATCAGATACTCATTGGGGAAGTGAAGTATATGTTTGATTCAATTTCGATGGGAGATGGAGCACAATTAATTAGTTCGTATACATACGACCCCCCTAATGGGTGACAACCATGTCACCCATCGATGGGTCTTCTCGCCCTCAAATCCAAAAAACAATTGATTGGATTTTGCTAAATCAACTGCAAGAAGGTTCATGGGATCATATTCACATCTTTCATTGTTTCATCTACTAGTCAACACTATTTTTTTTATTTTTTTTGTATTATTAGTGTATCTTTTATACTATTTTGAATAAAATGCAACTTTGCATTTCTTTTTTTTTATCAATTGAAGATGCTAATATATTCTTAGTCATCCTTTCAAATCAATGAACAAGATCTCATGTTCATAATTTTTGAGCACTTTTAAAAACTTCTTTAACTGTTAACGTGTTTACTTTTTAACATTTACTTAATATGATTAAGAAATTAATGTGTGACCTTCTAATTGTCACGTTCAAATGATTAATAAACTTAATTGAAATTACAAATTTACTTCATTATTAACTTTTTATCATTTTACAGTATTATATTTACATTTGTACAACCTTTACTTATGGCAGTCCCATAATTTTAATCATTTAATATTTTTGGTTTCATATTCTTCATATTTTTCATAAGAATTTCAACATTCAAACATATATTAGAACATATATAACTTTTTATTTCTTTTCCGTTTAGTGAAAGATTGAACTACAACTATAAATACAAAGTTAAGGTGAGAAGTACAACTTTGAAATTTAACTAAGAAATTGACACTTTTCACTTGAATCCTCTTGTGTATTTAAGTACTCATAGATTGAAACCATAAGAAATACTTGATGAACAAGTAATTAATTATTAGAATTAATTATATTTAGGGTTAAAGTTATTAGAGTTATAGTTATATTATTTATTTGATTACATTTATTAGGGTTAGAGTTAAGTTATATCTTATATTGAAAATGTAAGATATAATTATAATATATAGATATTTTGCTTATATTTTATTATTTTTTTTTTATAATGAAATAATTAATTAATTTATATTATATTATTAGTATAATTAATTAATATTATATTATCAATATAATTAATTAATATTATATTATATAGAGATTTACTTAATATTATTTTTATATTATTATTTATATTATCTCTATATATTATAATTATAAATAAAATCTTCATTTATATTATCATTTTTTTTGAATTTATGATTAGAAAATTTATTAAGATAAATGCTTTTATATTTTTTTATATGACATTTATATTTAATATTTTTTGTTTATTTATTTTAATTATACAATATATTTAAAATTTTATAAATAACACATAAAATACAATTATTTATAACAACAACATAAACCATTAACACTAACACATAACATATAAGTATTGTTATGATTTTAGCAAACATAATATTAAAATTAAAATATTTTAAGAATTAAAATATAAGTATTTTTATTGTTTTATTTTTGGATTTATTGTAAATGATTATTTTGTTGGTTTAACTAAAAATACATTATTTAAAATAATAATAAAAATACTAACATACAAAATAACATTTTTTTAATTTAAATTAAATTATTTAAAATAGTCCCCAAAATACTAAAAGTAATTGAATAAATTTGAAACAATAATAATAAAAACTACATCAAATAAAGTAAAGAGACTCTTAAATTTAAAAAAATAAAGATATTTAATAATTATATTTTTTTAAGAAAAAAAGTTTTAAATGTAAATCAAATGTCTAATAACAATAACAATATATTATTATCAAGCAAAAAAATCCAATATTTTATATTTTAAATCAAATGTCTAATAACAACACATAAAGAGAAATATAACATTTTATATTTTTATTTACATTAATATATTTTAAATTTGACAAAAGATATAAATATCTTTTATATCTTCTTCAAAGAGTTCATTATACAAAAAATTTGTTTTGATGAAAATTGTTTTCATTATAAAATATAAAAATAAAATAATATATAAAAATGAAACACCATGGCATGAAAGGATCTCTCACCTTTGTATGAATACATTATTTGTATGAGAGCACATTAGTTGTATGAATCTATTTACTAAATCTATCACAATACTCATAAATGGATTTCAATTAAATATTTTACTAGTATAAATCATAATTGTTTTTAACACCTTCCTTTACTTTTTCTCAGCAATCACAATTTGCAACACCAAAAATCAGAATGCATAAATGCATACTTTAATTTTATATATTCTTATTTGGAAGGGATAGATTTTACACTTCCAGATAATATGCTATGAATGTCCTTAGAACATGTGTGATTCTAGGTTTCCTTCTATGTAATATATCGCGTTAGTTCAAAGTTCATATCTTTTTCACAAAGGAAACGGTTAATTAGATTTTATTATAAAAATTTCATCAAAACATCATTTTCGTAATGTGTCGAACACAAAACAACATTGTCATGCAACAAACATGGCCTGACATTGCAATCTGACGAACAAAATTGGACATTACAACGTGACGACCATAATAATGTTGAAACATGTTGAACATAGTAACATTGCACAATGAAAAACATAGTAATGTTGTAATATGACGAACATAGTAATTTTACAATCAATTGAACATCGTAATGTCACAATGTGATGAACATAAATCGGCGTCACAATGTGATGAACATAGGCATGTCATGGCAATGTGGATAGGAACATCACAATGTGATGTTCATAAACAGACATTGCAATGTGTTGCAAATCGCCTTGTCGTCACAATGTGACAAACATTTCCTCATGTTGCAATGTGACACACATATAGCAACGTCTCAATGTGAGAAACATTTCCAAATGCCCCAATGTGTCAAATATAGTAACATTGCAAACCACCAAACATATTAATGTCGCAATGTGACGAACATAATAATGTCAAAATATGTCAAACACAGTAACATCGCATAGCGACGAACATAGTAACATTGCAATCAGCTGAACATAGTAATGTCACAATGTGATGAACATAAATGGATGTCACATTGTGACAAGCATAGGCATGTCGTTACAATGTGGATAGTAACGTCACAATGTGACGTTCACAAACAGACATACAATGTGTCACAAATTGCCTTGTCGTCACAATGTGACAATTATTTCCTCAGGTTGCAATGTGACACACATATAGCGACATCTAATTGTGACAAACATTTCCAAACGCCACAATGTATCAAATATAGTAACATTGCAATCTACCAAACATACTAAGGTCACAATGTGACAAATATATACACGAACATAGTAATGTCTAAATATGTTAAGCAAAGTAATGTAGCAGAGTGACAAACATAGTAACATTGCAATCCATTGAACATAGTAATGTCACAATGTGATGAACATAAATGGATGTCTCATTGTCACAAGCATAGGCATGTCGTCACAATGTGGATAGTAACGTTGCAATGTGATGAACATAAACAACTTTTGCAATGTGCCACACATCATCTTGGCATCACAATGTGATGAACATTTCCTCACATTGTAATGTGATGCAGATATCCTAACATCGTAATGTGAGAAACATTTCCAAATGTCGCAATGTGTCGATTATAGTAACGTTGAAATCTACCAAACATAGTAACATCGCGCAATGTGTCAAACATAGTAACGTTGCAATCTACCAATCTATCAAACACATTAACGTCACAATGCAACAAACATTTCCAAATCCCACAATGTGTCGAATATAGTAACATTACAATCTACCAAACATAGTAACGTCACATTGTGACGAACATATACATACATCTCAATGTGACGAATATAAACAAAGGTTGCAATGTGATGAAAATATCCTTGTCATTGCAATGTGACGAACATTTACTTACGTCTTCATGTGACGAACATATATGGATGTCTCAATGTGACAAACATATCCCTGATGTCACAATGTGACGAACATAAACGAATGTTGCAATATGATGAACATAGCCCTATCATTGTAATGTGACGAACATATCCATGTGTTGCAATGTGATGCTCATATTATGATGTCGCATTGTGAAAGATATTTCCAAGCGTTGTAATGGGATGAACACATCACATTGTCGCAATGTGATGTACACCACCTAATGTCGCAATCTAACAAACATATACCAACATTGCAATGAGATGAACATTTCCCAGCGTCGCTATGCGACAAATACAACCCACTATCGGACTATGACAAACCTATTTCAACACCATAATGTGATAAACAAAAACCCTTCATCGTAATTTGATTACTATAACCTTACGATATCATGTGGTGTCACATTGTGATGAAAAAAACATGATCAATATTTCAATGGAGTAGTTCCATAGTAAACTTTAATTAAATATAATGAACATAGCCCACCATAATCATATCCACATGGTCAACAAAGGTCAACCATGGGCATGGTCAACCATAATAAACCCTGGCCAACCATGGTCATGGTAAACTACATTCAACCAAGGTGAAGGACAACCATGATCAACCATAGTCTCAATGATGAACATAAACAAATGTCTCAATGTGATGAACATATATGGACATTGCAATGTGATGAACATTAATAGACCATTAGTTTATATATATTAATACATTATTATTATATATTATAATTAATTAATACATTAATTATGTGTTAACACTTGTAATTAGTTATTACATTAATAGTCTTCCACAAGGCATGTCAGTCGTCAACTAGTAACAACCACTTTATAAAAGTGGTTGATATACATCGATCGACGTCATTTTTCACCTTTCCAAACAAATGGCATCGATCGATGTATATCAACCACTTTTATAAAGTGGGTTGTTGCTAGTAAGATATATTGTACATATATATTAGTTAACGCACAAAGAGACAATGATTTCATGGTATTCTGCGTACTGTGGCAGGAGCAACCTCGTGTAAGGGATTAAACAAAATGTTGGCAATTGATCCAGATTTTATGAGAAGAACGAAATGAATACAAATTATTAACAGGTGCTTAACAAAAAATAACAGAGATACAGTAAAACTGGTTTTCTATTCGATAATGAAATAAGCTGAAACTGTAAAATGCAGCAGAAACAAGCTTGCTGGAATGGTGGCGGCTTATCTCTGAGAAGAGATGTGACAGCTGCATGCATTCGCAAGAAGAAGATTACAATAAGGATATGAAGGCCTTTTTACAGTAAAAATGAATTCCCAAAACCCTAGATATCCAAAAACCTAACCCTAGGAGATGAAGTGTCAAAAGTCATGTGGGCCCCGTTTGGGTAAGTTCATACATCAACTTCTTGCGGTCGTAACTTTTGCATACGATATCCATTTTAGGCGTGTGATACCCCGTTGGAAAGGTATCGTCGAGGAGATTAATTTTTGGGGATCAATAATGCCTTCAAATATTAATGAGGAACTCAATAACAAAAAACCTTCATTTAGGCCCTCAAAATGGCCCCGGAAGTTAAAACTGCTAAAAATAGTAAATTGCCAAAATTGTCAGAAAACTGTTTTGAGCCAGTTGGAAAAGGTGGGTGGCCACTGATATCCATCTGGATCAATCCTCCCTCCTTAGGAATAAATGGTATCCATTGCATTGAGGTCCCCCATCAGATGAGAAAATTTATGCTGAATTTGGCCCCGGGTCAACCACTTGCCTTGGTATAGGAGCTTCCCTGCTTTGACGACTCGATAAAGATGGATCCTTTGTTGTTGAGTGCCCTTGATCTATGTGTCCACAATATGATCATTTGATGCATGTTGTATGCATTCAGGGTTGATCTCTGTTGGTTTCAGTTGTTCTGCTACTTTTGAGGTGTCCAATAATGGTGGGAAATAAGGGCGAAGGATATCCACGTTGAACACTGGGTGTAGGCCAAGGAAGGGAGGAATGTTGAGCTCAAAAGAATTGTCCCCCATGGCCTTGGTGATAGTGTATGGTCCATAACGGAGTGGGTGAAGCTTCCAATGGGGTCTTGCAAGGTGTTCTTTTTGCAAGTGCAACCAAACTTTGTCACTCACCTGAAACTTATGTGGCACCCGATGTTGATCATGGTGTTGTTTGTACTTGTCATTGGACTTTTGTAGGATATCTTGAACCTATTGGCGGATGTGTTGGATCTTCTCAATGAACCGGGTGGCTTTACCAGCTTCAGTTGGAGTAGGAGATGAGTCAGTCGAGGTGACCACAAGGGGAAGTGCAACATCTATGGGACCCAATGGTTGGAATCCCAACCCCACATGAAAGGGGCTATGGTCGGTTGAGCTATGCAAGGCTCAGTTGTAGCTATGATGGACATAGGGAAGGCTCTCATCCCATGTGCGAGGGTGATTTGAATTATACATGCGAAGGATATGCACAATCATTCGATTTACAACCTCGGTTGGGCCATCTGTCTGGGGGTGGAAGGCCATGGATTTGGTGAGCTTGGTGTCCAATAGTGACCAGAGGATCGATCAGAATGTGCTGAGAAATCAACTATCCTGATCTCAGAAAATGGTTTGTGTGATTCCAAAATGTATCCAGACTCGTTCAAAGAAGAGCTTGGCAGTGGCATCTGTTGTGATGCTCTTCTTGCAGGCAACCAAAATCGCCATCTTAGAAAAGCGATCAAAAACCACAAAAAAACAATCATTTCCCTGCTTGGTGGATGGGAGGCCCGACATGTAGTCCATTGAGATGGATTCCCATGGCCTGTCAGGAGTAGGAAGAGGGGTGTACAGGCTCTGTTTCTTAGTGGTCAGTTTGGCAATAGTGTAGGCAATGCAGGACCTAGTATACCTGCTGACCTCCTTTCGAAGTTTCGACTAGTAGAAATGTTTTTGTAGCATCACCACTATCTTTAGGACGCCAAAGTTTCCTTCCACCCAACTGTAGTGGGATTCCTAGATCATCTTTGCTCGCTCACTTGATGGAACACAAATATGGCCCAGACAACACAACAATCCATATTGAAGATGGAAATTATCGACAACTACATTTGCACCCAACATTTGGTAGGTGGTGGCGAAGTCAGGGTCTGCCTCATAGAGTTGGGGCCATCCAGAGGTCTCATGACCATAAGAGTCTAGCACCATGGTGAGTGCTGCGACTGGCGGTCTGCTGAGGCAATCAGTGAAACGATTGGTGCTTCATGTTTTATACTTGATGTTGAGGTGGAATTGTTGCAAGTATGTGGACCACTTTTTACGGCGGTCATTATGCAATTTTCCCCGTGTCTGCATGAACTGCAGTGGCTTATGATCAGTGCAGATGACTGTCTCCTTCCCAAGAATGTAATGTCTCCACTGGCGGCAGGCTTGTATAATGGAGTACATTTTTTTGTCATATGTAGGGTACTTATGAACAGTATCTGATAGTGTCTCACTATGATAGGCCACGAGGTGGCCGAGCTGAGTGAGAACGGTGCCCACAACATAGTCTCAAGCATCTGTCTCAATTTCAAAGGGATGTTCCAGGTCTGGTAGTGAAAGTACTGGGGCTAAGCATAAGCGCTGCTTCAAATCATCGAACGCTTGTTGTTGGGACCGACCCCATGCAAATTTCTCCTTACCATGATCTAAAAATGATAAAGACTTATAATCTTGAAAATATTTGCAAGTTTTAATTCAAGTGTTCTTATGCAAATGGATAAATTTTTGCAAACACAACTTTTATAGAAATTACACATTCATGATGCATATAATCAGCAACAAATAACAGTGAATAGAAAACACATAACACAACAAATGATAAAGGAGTTCACCCCTCTCTTGGGCTACATCTCCTGGTCAACCTTCCAATGGATCTTTTGTATTATTTTCTCAAAGTGCTAAAACATGTGATTTACAATGCTCAAAATGCCAAATAGATGGCTCCAATGGCTTCAGAATGTCCAAAAACCCCTAGCTGGGCTTTTTCGGCACCTCGTTTGGCCAAAAATTGAAGAAGATAGGATTCTTGGAAGTTCCCCTTCAAACTTGTTGTCTCTGGATCGCCAGAATGCACCTCTGTCTCCTCAACCTAGCCTCAACATGCATATTTGTGTTAAAAATTAGCACCGGGTGCAACCGCAAAACAGTGCGAACTGTAGGATGGTTAGGGCATGCCTAGCCCCTAACTGCCAAAACCGTGGTCATGTGGGTCATAGGACCGCACACACATACAAAAGGGCTAAAGTTTTAAACACATGGTAATGCACCAAATGTCAAACATGCGGGGTTTGAATGCACGCGCACACAACAGTGGTTACATCACACACACACACACACACACACACACACACACACACACACATATATATATATATATATGACCGCGGGCCGAGGCTTAGCCCCGACCTCGACTGTGCCCCATTTCAAAACATTTCAAATTCAAATAATTTTAAAAAGTTATAGTGGTAAGAACCATATGGGTGCCATGTCAGTTGGGTGGCCCTTCCCAAAGCTTTACCCCTGCCCAGAGGTCACGGGGTCGAATCCTGCCAACAACATAAATGTTAAACCACTGTCCAGGTGACATGTGGCAGCCATTGATTGGGCCACATGTCACCATTCCATTCGCCGCAAACATGCCACGTGTCGGATGCCAATTCGTCCACACAATTTCCAACCAACACCTGTGATGTGTCGTACGACCCTGCCAGATGTCGTACATCCCTGCCACATCATCATTCGTACGGACTGTACAATCAGTACATTTTTTTTGCTTGTTTGATGATTCGAACAGAACACGATATCTCTCTCAACATCTGTTTGAACCCAAACGAGTTTTGTTGGGTTCGTGACAATGAGGCCTACACACCCGTTCGATTTGAAACAATTTTGAGCACTTTGAATTTTGAGCAAAACTTGATCCCTTGGATCACACCTCCCCATTGGAAAGATTTTGGACCTCCAAAAGACTATTTTCAGTCTATTTGAAGATGAGGGTATAGTTCCCTCACCTTTCCAACCTCAATCCATTTGGTTTTGCTCGTATTTGTGCCTTTAAGACCAATTCGAAGATATTCCACATTTCCTCGTTTTGAAGTTCTCATCCTCCTGTCAAGGATTGTGTCTTCATGCAGTTCTGTAAGATATTCTGGGGAGAAATCATCTATAGAAGGAATTTGAACATGTTCTCCTTGATCATCAATCAAAG
>ML789306.1:284474-300927 GCA_009831015.1 Picea engelmannii
GCACCCCATTTTCAAAACATTTCAAATTCAAATAATTTTAAAAAGGTATAGTGGTAATAACCATATGGGTGGCGCGCCAGTTGGGCAGCCCTTCCCAAAGCTTTACCCCTGCCCGGAGGTCGCGAGGTCGAATCCTGCCAACAACATAAATTTTAAACCATTGTCCAGGTGATACGTGGCGGTCATTGATTGGGCCACATGTCACCATTCCATTCACCGCAAACATGCCACGTGTCGGACGCCAATTCGTCCATACGACTGCCAACCAACACCTGCCATGTGTCGTATTGCCTTGCCATGTGTCATACGACCTTGCCACCTCAGCATCCGTACGGACTGTACAGTCAACACATTTGTTTTTACCTGTTTGACAATTCGAACATAACACAATATCTCTCTCATCCAACGTTCGTTTGAACCCAAACGAGTTGCGTTGGGTTCGTGACAACGAGGCCTACACACCCGTTCGATTTGAAGAGATTCCGAGCACTTTGAATTTTGAGCAAAATTTGATTCCCTGGATCATACCACCACCCCTGTTTATTTGGCTGAGGGCCCATGCAATATGGGAGAATCCCAACACTAACCTGTGGTAGAAATTGGCAAGGCCCAAGAATCTCTGAAGCTCAGTGAGTGTTGTTGGTGCTGGCCAGTCACAGATGACTTGGATCTTGGTTGGATCCACATGTACGCCATGTTGATCAATGATGTATCCCAGGTAATGGACCCTGTCCATGCTGAAGGAGAATTTTTCGAAGTTGGTGTATAGATTGTGTTGCCGTAGGGTGTGCAGAACCTCCTGAATATGTTGCAAGGATTTGACCCAAGTCTTGACGTAAATTAGAATGTCATCCAGATACACCACTACAAAATTATTGGTGAATAGTCGCAGGATATCATCCATCATCCTCATGAAAGTGGCTAGAGAATTTGTCAAACCAAAGGGCATGACCAACCATTCAAAAAGGCCTTCCTTTGAATTGAAGGTGGTCTTCCATACATCTGTCTATTCTATCGAGACCTGGTGGTAGCCAAACTTCAAATCAATCTTACTGAAGTATTTGGCCCCCGTGAGTTGATCAAGGAGGTTGTCGAATTGGGGAATCGGGTACTGGTTTTTGACTGTGATTTTATTCAGAGTCCGGTAATTAATAAAAAGTTGTCAGGTTCCATCTTTCTTTTGTACTAGCACGATTGGGCTCCCGCAAGGTGATGAGATGGGACGGATGTGCCCCTTGTGGAGCACTTATTGGATCTGTCTCTTTATCTCCTCATTCTATAACAAAGAGTGGCGATAGACTGGCCCATTGGGAAGCGGTGCGTCAGGGGTCAGATCAATGGGGTGCATGACCTCGCAGTGCTGAGGTACCCCTGTAGGTGAGGAGAAGATATCAGAGTATTCTTCCATGACCTTATCTACTTGCTTCTTCTATGTGGAGAGGTCAGTCGTAGAGACCCTGGATGTGGTTGTGATCTTTCTCTTATTTTGAGAGAAAATCACAAAGAAGACAAAATTCATCGTCTGAGAGATGACCTTCCTGCATTTCTTAGCAGAGATCAAGGAAATAGAACTAAGTGGGACTGCCTCGGGTATCCTGTATAATTTCTTGTTCAAAGTAATAATAACACTATGAGGCCTAGACTCATATACAACATGACGTTTCCATAAATAAAGTTGGCCCAAAATAACATTAGAAACTTCAAGAGGAGAAACATCACATAATACCTCGTCTTTGAAGGGCTTGATGTTGTACGACAGTCGACACTGTTGACTGACGTGTAGATTGCTTCCTTGGCGGAGCCATCCAATGGTGTAGGTTGTGGGTGCAACGTTCTTGGCAAGGTGAACCTCTTTACGACCTCTGCTGAGATGAGGTTCTTCTGGCTACTGCTATCAACGATGAAGTGAAGTGGGGTGCCTTTTACCCACATCTATGAATGGAAGAGGCGCTCTCCTTCTTCTGGATCGTCTGGTTCACCAGGCTGGAGCTTGGTGGTAGCAACGGTGTCACTAGGTTCCACGTCAATGATTTGTCTTCCCCTTTCTGGTTCTGGCTCAGAGTCAGAATCCCCATCTAATTTGGAGGCTTTCACTTCGGCCAACAACGATTTCTTTGAGCGGCAATCAACAGTGTTATGCCAAGGGCTCTTATGGAAGTCGCACCACTTCCTAGTGTATTTCTTTGTTTTTCTGGTGTCCTTCTTTGCTTGCGGCTTGGACTAGTTGTCCTGATAATGTCCATCGTTTCTCTGTCCTTTGATCTGTAGGTTGGGGCTGCCATTTCCTGGATTTTGTTGTGAGGGGTTCCCAGTCCCAAATTTATGCGTCTTTTGTTTGAGCTTCTGCTCGATTTTGACGGCATATTGGTAGGCCGCACCCAAGGATGAGATGTCCAGAAATTCCATTTTGGTCTAGATGTATCTATGCAGAGAACCAGATGTCGCTCTGAATCTTTGATACCCAGCTTGGTGTGCAAGGTATGGAAGATATTTGTGAAATCAGGCACTGCTTGGTCTCTTTCTTCCCGCAGTGTGGTCCATTTGGTATACAGGTCATCATAACTTTCGACAGGGTAGTATTGTTCCTTAATAACATCCCTGAAGGATTCCCAGGTGGCCATGACTGAAAATAATGAGGTTTTCTCTGTTTCCTTTTTCTCACAGAAAGTTTCCCACCAATCTTTGACATGGGGAATGGCTTTGAAGAGCGCAAAAGTGATATTTTCTCTATTCGAAAAGTTATGGACAGAAAAATACCCTTCTAGTAGATTCAACCACTTGTCTACATCATCTGCGTCTATCTGACCTTCAAATATAGGAATATCAAAGTTTATTTGTACCTTGAAGGGGGCGGTGCCTCCGTTTGAAGAAAATGTGTCGCCTGTTGATAGTCACCGAAGGATTTGCGCGAAACTATCCATCATATTGTTCCTTTGTTGCGTGAAGGCTTCCTCAATCAACAATTTGAAAGGATCTACTGTCCCATCATCTTTCTTTTCTCCTACCATGAGAGGTCGCTTGGGCATGCGAGAGCTTCTGTCCTCAAGAGAAACAAGCTCGAGACCCAACTCTTTGTACTCCGACCTCGTTGGGGACATGCATTAAGATGACAAGGAGCAGATCGCTCTGATACCACTGATCCAGATTTTATGAGCAGGACGAAATGAATACAGATTATTAAAAGGTGCTTAACCCAAAATAACAAAGATACAGTAAAACTGGTTTTCTATTCAATAATGAAATAAGCTGAAACTGTAAAATGCAGTGGAAACAAGCTTGCTGGAATGGTGGCAGCTTATCTCTGAGAAGAGATGTGACAACTGTGCACATTTGCAAGAAGAAGATTACAATGAGGCTCTGAAGGCCTTTTTACAATAAACCAGAATTCCAAAAACCCTATATATCCAAAAACCTAACCCTAGGATATGAAGCGCCAAAAGTCATGTGGGCCTCGTTTGGGTAAGTTAGTACATCAGCTTCCCGGGGTCGTAAATTTTGCATACGATCTCCATTTTAGGCGTATGATAGCCCGTTGGAAAGGTATCGTCGAAGAGATTCATTTTGGGGGCTCAATCATTTATTTGGCTATCATTGAGGAATTCGATCTCGAAAAAACTTCATTTAGGCCCTCAAAATGGCCCCAGAAGTTAAAACTGCTAAAAATAGTAAATTACCAAAATTGTCAGAAAACTGTTTTGAGCTAGTTGGAAAATGTGGGTGGCCACCGATATCCATATGGATCAACAACATTGTTGGGGAGACTATTGGTTGTAGGGATAAACAACATTGCAAGTGACGTTGGGCATAGAGCCAAACTAATTATACTAGGCGCTGTGGTGTTTTTGTTAAGTGTGTAAAGTGAACGTTTTACATCCTACATGGTCTCTAGTGGACCCAAATAAAAAATGTTCTATTCTTATAGAATTTACTTAAATTCATACATTAATCAAGTTAGTATTGTGTAATTGCAGGTACAACATCAACATTTGCACGGTTTTTCCCCAAAATCAAAGCCATATATGATTATGGAGTTATGATCTTCATTCTCACCTTCAGTTTCATTGCCATCTCTAGATATCGTGTTGACAACTTATTTGAATGTGTATATCGACGACTAGCCACAATAATCATTAGATACGTACTCTGCATACTAATTAGTTTACTCGTCTCTCCTATTTGGGTCGGAGAAGACCTTCATAAATTGACCATACACAACTTGGAAGAGCTCGCGGGATCTCTTGAAGGTAAGAAAATATCCAATAAGTTCCCTAACTACAACACTTAGAAGTCGAGTTCTAGCATTTAGCTTTGCTAATGTCGATGCATCTAAGTCTTACCAAGTCCCCGTTTTAACATTTAGCTTTCAGTGCCCCTTCCCTAATGTCGTAAGCTAAACGCTATACGAAATGAAGATATTTTCAAGAGATATGTAATTTGAGTGTCTAAGGAGTTTTTCAACATGTTGAATCCATTTATGCATTTAAAAATAGATTTTGAACAACAAAAAACAATGATTCGTGTAAATTTATATCACCAAATTTAGGCGAAAAAACCATTTCGTAAAACAACTAAACAACACTCTTCCCTAATATTACCCACTGTTCCGTGGCATGGAATCGTGGTAATACGTTACTCCAATGGCATATCCTATCTTGCTTTCATATATTGGTATTCCGCTCCACACTTTTTCTTACGCCGAAAATTCAATTTTGTTCAGTTGTTGGCAATACGGATTTCGTTTCACACTTTTTCTTATGTCGAAAATTCATTTTTGTTTCGTCGTAGGATGGGTGACATAATATTTCAAGGAATCTTTAGATAAGGACAGTGACAGGGGCAATGTGGGCTACAAATGCGTGTTAAATTCAACGGCTAACGAAGAATCGTTGGTATGTACTATAGATTCCTACGCTAATTTCCAAATATTTCATAGAATACCGTTAGCCATTTCACTTCATACAACTCATCATTTGTTACTTCACTTTAAGTTTATACACCTCTCCCATTACAGTGGATACCTTTTTTATCCTAATGTTCTCATATCTCTCTGGAAGGCGAACTTTGTTGTATGGTAACCAACACACGGGCAATTTGGGTTCAGATATCCTTAGGAGCAGTACGTCAAAATTGGAGCTACAATGCGTAATTGAGCATATTTCATAGAAGCTCTGAATGGGTGCTTGAACTCTGAGATTCAGGTATACTTGATTCATAAATATTTCCTTCTTTTATATTTTCCATACTCAAACACTGCCCAACCAGTGCGGATAAATCACCTGATTCCAGGCACCGTATTTCCTACGAGAGCACCTAAAGGCACCATGCAAAAACATAGTATCTGAATCCTCCAAGGTTATACTGGAACTAGTGCACAGCATCAAAACCATGACCTGAAGCACCGGAATTGATCTCATGACCGGTCGCTTGAACAAAATACTGGATGAATTATATATTTGTTTTATTTCCCAACCAGAGCTGTTTATGGACACTAAAATGTCGGAGCCGTGGAAGAAACCCCAGAACAAGAAATTGTGAACTTCAAAGTTACCCAAACTTCTCAAGATAAAAGTCCACTAGTTTTGAGAATGAATAAGGCAGAGGATCGGACGGTTGAAGCAAGCATCAAACCAATTATCTTAAGCAAAAGAAATATCTGCCCTCATGAAGATATTCCTGTAACGATGGATGATTCTACTGAAACAAATGAAAAAGAGAAAAAGTACCAAACAATCGAGGGCGTGGCCTTCATGGACACCGCTCGTATTGCAACAGTTGCATGCCTTCTCACGGAGACTGTAGCGAGGCAAGAAAGTGTGATTATGGTCGTGGACGAGTTGGGAGAGAGTGCAAATTTCACAACTACTCTAGCCGATAAACAAATCGTCGCATATCAAGGCAATAACAACAACCATGTTCCAAGAAAAATCCTACCCACAAAACAGTCTCCACCTCCACCACAGCTACAGACTGTACAGAATGCTGCAATTATCATAGCAACTAGAGAGAAGCCACCTGAACGGCGGGTGAACTCAGTTCAAGCTATGGATTGAGCTTCTCACGGCGATGGGCCATTTGAAAGCTCCACGAGAATCCAAAACACTTATTTATATATATATATATATATATATATATATATACACACTTGCAGATCACTCAGACATCCGAAGTAAAACGTCGCCATCAAAGTCTTCTTATTCTCCGTCGGAGGAAGCCTCTGTGGTGCTGCGGCACAAAATTGGTATCAGAGCCAAACATCATCTATTTACCGTGTATTTTCAGACTTCTATCTCTCTCTATGGCTCACTCTATATCTTTTAACACCGTTCTGAATGCTGCAGACTGATTTTAGAGTATTGTCCGGATTCCATGTCTTCCCCTTTTTTATGAGAGTAAAGCATGGTGGGATTTCTTTTCAAATTCCAAGCATTTTGATCCGATAACATGTCTCATGATTCATCATATGCCCTCCATTGAGACATTAGATCCTAGACTTCAGGATGTCTATAAAGGAATGCAACCACCTGGCTCTCACAAATATGGCCTATGGTACATTGAACAATACGATAAGGTTATTCCAGATAGTCGATTTAATAACCCCTTACCTCCAAACTTCAAAAGTCCAACTAGTGATGAAAGCCATAAATTTCATTCTATAATGATGCGGTACATTGAACAATACGATAAGGTTATTTCAGATAGTCGATTTAATAACCCCTTACCTCCAAACTTCAAAAGGCCAACTAGTGATGAAATCCATAAATTTCATTCTGAAATCCATAAATTCACTTTATAATGATGGGGTGTCCAAAAAACAACTAGTGATGAAATCCATAAATTTCATTCTGAAATCCATAAATTCACTTTATAATGATGGGGTGTCCAAAAAAACACTAGTGATGAAGCATGGATAAAGAAAATGCTTAATTGAGATCTTTTTACTGATCTAGAGTCTAATGAGTTTATCCCTAATAAAGAAAAAACCACCTTCTATCCCATGAATGGCAGACATTTATTTCTGAAAACAATCTCTAGATCTCTTTTTATGACTGGAAGAGAAAGATGCAAAATCCTACAGTCCAAATGTTTAAGCAAGAAAAGATCCAAGAGAGTTCTTCCAGACATGAGTGGAAGAGTCTAGAAGGAAAATCAGTTGAATCCACATCTATCTTTCCACCCTTCAAAGGTATTATCCTAGAAGATGGTAATAAACAAGCCAGAGTTGTACCTCTAATGTTAGCAGATGAAACTACCCAATTATTTGCTTTAGAAAAAAAGGTACAATCTGTGTCCGAGCAAGTAAACTGGACTAGTACAGCCCTCAGAGGAATGGCTACACACACTTTTGTGACAAATGATTATGCCATAAAAGGATATCTCAAAGATTTATAGGTCTCCACAAACACAATAGTCCAGTCCGTAAATCAGTTAAATAGTAGAGTTACAGACATCACTGATTGTGTTGAAAAGACTCAAGAATTAGTGAAAGAAGAAACAACTGATTCTGCTAAAAAACATGAAGAATTAATGGTAGGATTAGGAGAAGATTTTTCGGTTGTAGGAAATACTCTCTTGGAAATACAGAAGAAAGATGCTCATCCTGATCAACCAATTCCTCAATCTTTCATTCTTCCTCATTCCCCACTATCCATTGTTTCTCCTATATTTATTCCAGAAGAAAAAACAACTCAAAGGAAATTTCCATCTCATTTCCCAAAAGAAGATCTTGACCCTTCTTCCTTTGCAAATCCCAATTTGTGCTTACTCTCTATCCAACGACATTCATATGAAGATATTCCTCATCATATGAACAGACCACCCACACCTAATATTCTAGGCAAATGAAAATTTCCCGATACCCAATCATTTGGCGAAGATTGGTTTCTCAAATGGAATATAGATGGTCTGTTAGTTGGCCAGATTTGACACTTGCTTGATAGAATGTATGTTTCTTACAGAATAATGTGTATGAAACATAAAAATGAGATAGAAGCACGGAAATCTTTGATTCAATGTTTTACGGGAATTCTAAGCAAATGGTGGGAAATTATTTCATCCCCAACCATGATAGAAAAAATGGAAGCAAAAGTACTTAGAGATGAACAAGGAAATGTAGTTTATCACCTTAATGGGACTCCACAAAGTAATATGATTGGGTCCCTTACCACACTAATCTTAGAACACTGGTGTGGAACAGAAGAAGAACTTGTTGATAAACATGAACTGATCCTAATGAGCATTAAATGTAGAAAGATGTCTAAGTACGAATATTTTCATAGAGAATGGACTCAAAGGATATATGAAGTAAAAGATAGCCAAAATTTCTTATGGAAAGAAGTATACCTTGCTGCCATCCCTAGCTAATTTGTTCAATATCTTAAAATGCAGGAAGTCTTTAAATTTGCTTATGAAATGCGTTAGCACCTAAACATGTAGGGCGATATTTTTCCTAATAGGTGACCCCCTTTGGCGAAAAGATGGCAAGAAGTGGAGTAAAAACCCACTTACCCTAAGTTCGGGGCGTAATGCATGTTTCGTTAAGTAGCGGACAAAATTGGGCGCCCAAAATCTGCGCGCGCAAGTCTACGGACAAGGTTGGATTCTGGAGCCTCCTCGCCTTTCTACCTTTAAGGCGGAGGGGGGGGTCTGGAATTGAGCGCGCAAGTTTGAACGACTAGGATTAAGGTGCCTGAACCTGCGGCTGAGGATGGATTTTGGACCACCCCCCTATTTTTCCTTTAATGAAGGGGGGTGGGGGGTCCGGAATTGGCAGCTTAAAGCGGGTCCCCCTATCATCCCCTCACAATTGCCTCCACCTTTCATCTTCCGCTACCTATCTTCCACTCCATATCTCACCTCCACTCGATGCCACCCTGGCCCACCTTACTCTCATTCCGACCTCTTGCCTTCCGACATCTGTCCCTCTCCTTTCTGCATCGTTCCGTCATAAACAATGCATCCTCCCTCGACCAATCATGTCCCGTCACCTCCTCATTCGTTGTTTCCCCTCATCCCTGCCTGGTCATCGCTCATCCACCACTTCTGATCATGTGCCCCAGTCTTCGCACCAGCCTCCATGCCTTATCTATTAGGCCATTCAGCCATTCTAGGTGGCAGCGTGAGAAGGATTCCACGTTCCAAGAATGCAGAGTTGGTCAGGTCGTTCCCAATCCCAAGGAAGCAGTTATTGAGGTGGTTAGACATCGTCTCCACCATAAATGGAAAGTCTGGAAAGGGACCTAAGACAGGTCAATTCTTTTGCAGGGTTACCAGGAGCCTAGTTGCATCTGACACAAGCGCACGACCATCTAGAGACTGTAGGTGCAGTCTGCTAGTAAAGATGCAGACGTAATGTTTTTAATGATAAGTCTTGGTTTTGCTGTCATTATTGGCTTTGGGTATATGTAGGCAATTTTTCCATTTTTGTAATCTATTGATGGTAGAGAGAAGCTCCCGACTGTAAAGCTTTAACTTAGCCTCTGGTTCTCTGGTTATACAATGATATTTTTAGATTTCTTGTTTAATAATGGCCAACCTTCTTGTTTCCTTGTTCTTCTGAATCTGAAAGCCCCGAGTATGGATGATCCAGTCGGGTGTTGCTGTAACTATATGATGTATGTTTGATTGTATTAGTTTTGCAACGTTTGAGGTTCACTTTGAAGTTTCTCTGGTATGAGAGGATCTCATATCTGAGACTTTTCCCTTTTCACTTCTTTCACTCACTCACCACTATGCAATTTACTGGCTTAAGTTAGATCAAGACCTCGCATGTCCTTGTTGTTCCAACCCAGTCTTCTGAGTGAGTGATATCGTCCTGAGTTTACTTCCATTCGATCACCCCCTTTTAACAAATCGTGACATAAACTGATGGGCGTCAGGCTCTGCTTCTGCTGCAATCTAGGAGTGACTTCTGACACCAACATTTCTGGCGCTATTGCCGGGGACGAAGTGGAAAATTTTCCCTGGGATTGAACAACATTGAACCTCTAATTCTGAAGGTGCATCAAGCATCAAAGCCCTTGAATATTGCTACTGTGCACCTGGCGACTCCATTGTGACGACTCCACTGGGGAGAACCTGCTGTGTTAATTGTGGCTTCCAGACGTAGACACACGCGTTCCCATCCACAGTTGCCTCTAGCTATGCCTGAAGCTGATCCGAACGTGATTATCAGAAAAGGGAAGGCCTCTCAAGGAGAAACTTCCACTGTTGAAACAGGTAATTCACTATCTCCTTCTGTAGAAACTCCATTTTCTTCTTCTCAGCTTCCTAGCAGATCTATTTCCGAAGTTTCCCATTTTCTGAATTTTGGGAGTGTTCTTGCTGAGTTTTCCCCTCTTGGTCTGGGATTGGAAGGAGAAATCCTTGTCACTCCCCTCTCCCCTGAAGTTGTACCTTGTCGTAGACCCTGGACCACAGAAGATTTCACCACCCCTCTTATTGTTATTGTTGCTGCTACTGCACAGAGAGAAGCATCTACTAACTCAAGCCCCTTAGCCTTCTCTCTAAATTCCCCATTGTTTCCCTTTCACCTGGTATCACATTCCCAGTATTCCCTCTTCAAGATCCTTCTCCTCCGAGTTCTCCTCCACCTAATATTCCTATGGCAGGAGCAAATCCCCCCATGACCAGGATGGAGGCTATAATAGCTGCTAGGTATGCTCCCCTTGTGTTACCTTATCCTCTCAATGCCCTCCCAGTAGATGGCTACCTTAAGCAACTGCCCAAGTTTATAGGCGAAGGGGACATAGCTGCAGAAGAACACCTTGAAGCCTTTTACAACTTCATAGATGATCATGTTATCATGCATGCAGACGTATGGATGAGGATTTTTGTCCATAGCCTTGAAGGCAAGGCTAGAAAGTGGTTTAGAGCCCTGCCTCCTGGATCCATCGATGGGATTGAGGCTTTGGATAATGCCTTTTTGGGAAAGTGGGGAGACAAAAAAGACTTCATGTATTACATGACAGAGTTTGGGTATTTGAAGAGAAAGGAAGGAGAGTCTGTCTCTGACTTCTCCAAGAGATTCAATAAAATGTATAATAAAATCCCCACTGAGATAAATCCCTCAGAAGATTTTGCTAAGATCACTTATGCTAGCACTTTTGATCCCGACTTATGCCTTCTGTTGAGGGAAAGGAGAACCGCTACTCTAGCTCACATGCAGGATGCAGCCGTGGAAGTAGAGTCTAACATATTGGCTGTGGACTGACTCAGGAATAAGGCTGATAGAGACATATCCAAGAAAATACCTGAAGCCTCCCCATCCAATTCCTCCCCCCTTCCCCTTCAGACAGACAAGGTAAATAGAATGCTAAAATTACTTTCGACTAGAATGGAAAGGTGGGAGTTAGAAGGAAAGCCCATGTACATAAATCCCCAAAATACTGATAACAGAGGCTTCAGGAGGCCTGGTAACAATGTGCCACAGGATTTTCCAAGGGAACAAAGGGGCAAAGACAAAGAGGATCAAAGTATTCAAACCCCTCTCCAAAATAACTTAGTTGCTCATGAGGAAGGAGAGGAGATGGATGAGTTCGACCCTGAAATTCACTGTATTGAAGAAACTTCCCCTTTTCCCCATTTGACTCAATATTCATATGAAGAATCCCTTATGAACATTCAAATCAATGAGTTAGGTAAAGGGGAAAAGGCCAACAACACTCCTAACATATACCATCTCAGATAAAAGAAGAAAGAAGGAAATTTTGATAGCCATGATCAACCCCTCATAGCGGAAAAACCTGCTAAGCCTGCTACAATCACTACTAAAGAGAAGAAAACTTAGAATACTTCGTCAGCAGCCAAAGAACCTATCTCTGAGGTAAGGGAAGCTCCTAATCCTATTTCCTCCTTTAGTTTTGAGCACGAAATTCAAAAGATTAGAATTCCCGTACCCCTCTCAGAGCTAGTTAAAAATGAAGAATTCAAAAGGTTCCTCTCCAAGATGCTACAATCTGAGTCCCCCCAGCCTTCTACAGACTCGGTAAATCTTCAAGATGAAAATCCAACCATCATCCTAGGTCCCATGGTAGAAGACATATATGATTCATCCCCTCCCTTCTACACATCCCCGAACATACATGATAAGGTGCTGCATAATTGCCTCATGAATTCAGGAGCTTCCCACAACCTTATGCCCAAAATAGTCATGGAAGAATTGGGACTGGAAGTGACAAAGACTTATCATGATTTGTACTCTTTTGGTTCAAGGAGGGTGCAATGTCTTGGAGTCATCAAAGACTTGGTGGTCTCTTTATTTCAGCTACCAATGAAGAGTGTGGTCATGGACATTTTGGTAGCTGATGTTTCCCCCAAGTTTGGCATGTTGTTGTCAAGATATTGGATTAAAAGACTTGGAGGAACATTACATATGGATCTCACATATGCTACTATTCCAGTCTTTGGAGGGGAACACAGGAGGTTGTACAGAGAAGCTTAATTGGCCTATATTGTTAGTGATGAAGCAAACCCCACCAATCATCCCATCTTTGCACTTGACACTAATTTGGGGTCTAGTTTATTGCATATCATTGAGACTCCTGAAGCCCCTTTATAGATCAGAAATAAGCCTATTTTTAATCATGAGATACCGCCTCCAACCACCTCTATTTGGAAGATGTTCTTCATTGAAGCTTCTTCTAGCGTAGGCACTAGCGCTGGAGTGGTTTTTATGTAACCTTGTCAGGAAACCATATCCCTGTCATACAAGTTGGAATTTGAAACTACCAACAATGTGGCAGAATATGAAGCTCTGGTTTTGGGTTTAAGGGTTGCAAAAGAAATGAGAATAGAGGAGGTAGTAGTGTTCGGAGATGCTGAGTTGATTATCCAGCAAGTCAGAAATGCTTATCGGGCTAAGCATCCTCATCTCAGATGTTACAGAAATGAGGTATGGGACATGATTGATAATTTCTTCTCGGCTTTCAACATTTCTTTTATTCAAAGAGAGGAAAATACTTTGGCCAATTCCTTAGCTGTCTCAGCTAGTTTGTTCAAGATCCCTCTGCCGCCTAAGATCAAATATGGGGTTGAGATAAGATATAGGCCATCCATCCCGAACAATGTCAAGCATTGGAAGGTATTCGAAGATGATCTTGAAATCGAAAAATTTCTTCAGTCTGTCGATGAATTTTCTGCATTGCACATTGATCAGGACCCTAATCTCGAAGGTGACCCTCACCCTGAGGTATTTTTAAATAAAATTGTTAATCACCATATTGTTCAGTTGCCCAACAATCACATTCTGAAGGGACTAGTCCCTTTAGAAAGACTATTCGATGGGAATGATGTGGCAACAAAGGGTAGGATTTCAAGAGGAGATGCTGATACAACTGAGTGCAACATTGCCACACAGGAGGAGCCTAAGTTCGTCAGGTTGTCAAGCAACCTGACCCAAGAATAGAGGGCCAAATATACTGAGTTATTAAGAGAATTTGCTGATGTGTTTGCTTGGACCTATGAAGACCTCAAGACATATGATACATCTGTCATTGAACACAATATCCCACTGAAGGAAGAGGCTAAGCCATTTAGGCAGAAGCTAAGACAGATAAATCCCATGTTGCTTCCTGTCATGGAGAGAGAAGTGAAGAAGTTGTTAGATGCCCAAATCATTGTCCCCTTGAGATATTCTGAATGGATGGCCAATTTGGTCCCAGTGAAGAAGAAAAGTGGATAAATTAAGCTCTGTGTTGATTTCAGGAACCTGAACAGAAGCTCAAAGAAAGACAACTATCCCTTTCCCAACATGGAACACATATTGCAGAGGGTAACTGGTGCATCTAGGATATCCATGATTGATGGTTTTTCTGGCTATAATCAGATATCAGTCATGCCTGAGGATAGAGAAAAAGCGGTCTTCACCACTCCTTGGGGCACATTCATGTACGCCAAAATTCCTTTTGGATTGATGAATGCAGGAGCAACATTTCAGCAAGCCATGGATATAGTCTTCATCGGGGAGAAAGATCAGTTTGTGGTGATCTATCTGGATGACATCATAGTCTTCTCTAGGTTTGATAAAGAGCATTGTTGTCACCTGAGGAAAGTTTTCTTAAAGTGTCGGAGGTTTGGCCTATCCTTAAATCCCAAGAAATCTTTGTTTGCTATGAAGGAGGGGAAGTTGTTAGGCCATATAGTATCAATAGAAGGAGTGAGAATTGATCCCAACAGGGTAGAGGCAATTCAGACCCTGTCACTTCCCAGGTCTAGAAAGGAAGTTCATGCTTTTTTAGGGAAGATTAACTTTCTGAGGAGGTTCATCTCAAATTTTGCTGAGGTAGTGAAACACATCACAACTATGCTCAGAAAGGGAAATGAAGTAAAATGGACTACAGAACCCAGGGAATCTTTTGTCCAAATAAAGAAGGCATTGACTGAGGCACCTGTGTTGATCAGTCCTGATTATTCAAAGGATTTCCTGATTTTTTCTTTTGCCTCTTTTGATACAGTAGCAACAGTCTTATTGCAGAAAAATGAGGAAGGGCGAGAGAAACCTATTTCCTTCTTCAACAAGGGGTTAAGAGATGCAGAAATAAGGTACGAGATCATGGAGAAGTAGGCCTATGCCTTGGTGAAAGCTCTCAAAGATTTCAGAGTCTATGTATTTCACTCAAGAGTGACTGCATACATTCCTTTAGCCTCTGTGAAGGACATCCTTATACAGCCTGACATAGATGGGAGAAGAGGCAAATGGATTGCCAAGATAATGGAGTTTGACCTGGAGATTAATCCCACCAAGTTGGTAAAAGGGAAGGGTTTAGCCAAGATGCTGGCTAAATGCAATTGCAAGGCCTTGGGGGTTAGCTTCATCAATGCTTGCTCAGGAAATCAACAAGATGAATTGCCCAACAAAATCTCTCAGGGTGGCTTATCACTAGCAGAATGCACCTGGTACAGAGACATTTTATACTTTCTACAAGATTTGAAGCCTCCTGATGGAATGGGAAAAAGAAAGGCGAGAGATTTGAAGCTCAAGGTGGTCAGATATTGCCTTATTGACTAAGCCTTGCACTGGAGATATCCTCTAGGGGTTTTTCTGAGGTGTCTGAGCCCACAGGAAGCCCATAAAGTTATGTTTGATTTCCATAGCGACCTTTGTGGGGGGCATCATTTCTGGAAGACCACAGCCCACAAAATTCTCAGGGTTGGGTACTACTGCCCCACCTTATTCACTGATGTCTGCAGAGAAGTCAGAGATTGCATCAAATGCCAAAGATTCTCAGGAAAGTAGCTCAAATATCTGCCTCTTAATCCTATAGCAGTTTCAACACCCTTTCAATAGTGGGGTTTGGACTTCGTTGGGGAGATTCATCCTCCTTCAAGTGGCCAACACAGGTGGATCCTGACTGCAACAGACTATTTCACCAAGTGGATATAAGTTGCCCCCACTAGGAGTGCTTCACACAAGGTAATTATCAGCTTCTTGGAGGATATCATAGCCATATTTGGTTGTCCTAGCAGAATTGTCATCGATAATGCTGCTTCTTTCAAGTCTGAGCCTCTAATTAAGTTCTGTGAGCAGTTCGAGATTTCACTAATTCACTCCACTCCCTATTATCCTCAAGAAAGAGGACTGGTAGAATCTTCTAAGAAAATCATAATCAAGCTCATTAAAAAATTATTGGAGGACAATAAAAGGTCCTGGGATTCAAAGCTCAAATTCGCTCTATGGGTCGATCGAGTGACAACGAAGAAGTCCCTAGGCACTTCACCTTTTCAACTTGTTTATGGGACAGAGGCTATTTTTCCCACTCAGCTCGCTTTACCGGTAGCGAAATTCTTTCAGGATCATGAAGGAGAGCCGGACCATATGGTCAGAAGAATTCATCAAGTGGTGGAAGTACAACAGATCAGGGAGAAGGTAATGGACATAGCTTACAATCATCAACAGAAGATCAAGTAGGCCTTTGACAAGAAGGTCAGGAAGAAGGAATTCGAGCTGGGAAATTTGGTGCTTAAATGGGATGCACCCAGGCAGGATAGAGGCAAACACAACAAGTTTGATGCCCTCTGGATTGGGCCCTTCAAAATCTTTGAAGTATTCTCGAACAACACTTATGGGATGCAGGATTTGGAGGGCGAAGAAGTTTTTAATGGCCGAGTAAATGGGCATTTCCTAAAGAAATGTTTTTTCTGAGCCTTAAGCGGCTCCTCTATTTTCGTAAATATTGTTTTATGTTTATCTTCGACTTAATAAATGACTCCATAGACCAACAAAAAGGTAGTGGAACTGCCAAATGAGTTCTTAGAGAATCAAAGGGACGACTCTATCCCCCATGGAGCCTAATGTTAGCACCTAAACATGTAGGGGAGTATTTTTCCTAATAGGCGACCCCCTTTGGCGAAAAGATGGAAAGAAGTGGAGTAAAAACCCACTTACCCTAAGTTCGGGGCACAATGCGTGTTTCGTTAAGCAGTGGACAAAACTGGGTGACCAGGATCTAAGTGCCCA
>ML789306.1:315369-336039 GCA_009831015.1 Picea engelmannii
CTGTCGCTGGTTGGATTGAAGCCGCAGGGGATGTATCTCCGCTCACTACGTTACGGTAGGAGGGGGGCGTCCCTCCTCCCGATGCAGCCGCCATGTGAAGGCCAGTCAATAATGCCTGCCTTTCACCTTCTTCCAACTCCGGCGTAGCGTGTTCTTCAAGCCCTGGTACTCTGCATTCTCTGTTCAAACCCTAATCGCCGCTCTCTGTTCAAAAACCTATCGACTTTAAAATCGCGGAAGATGCATTTTTTTCCCACCATGTAAAAGTAACGAATCTGTAAAATATTTGATAACCGGGGTAACGGATTTCAAGACTGTTTACGTTATGGGTTTACCTCAAAAAGTTTCACCCAAAACGCAAATTTTATGCTTTCTGTATAAGGCCATCGTTACGTCTTCCTAAATCCAAAAAATTTCGGCTAGCCTCTTGGGTAAAAGCCAAATAAAAGGGCATCCTCTGAGATTTATTCTTACTTATGCAAAAACAGTTTTCTAATATTAAAGGATAACGATTTTGAGATTCTACAATGCTTAATTCTTTTTGTGTTTTAGAACCCATAATTTAGTCCTACGCTTATGTTGCCACGATAGTTCTTTAAAAAAAAGATCTTTTGTAGTATGAATGTATCACTCCCAGTTCAGATACAGTACCAAACTTAGTGAATTCAAATTACACTCTTGACATATTGATGATATGACATATTATGTAAATCGTATGTGGTTTTGGTCTGAGAGTTTGATAATTCCTCCCTAAGAAGTTAATAATCCATTCCTTATTGAAAATTCTTAACTCTTTGGAATACTATTATTCTATTTCCCATTATTCTTTTTCCCATTTAAGTAATTGAATAACTGTTGCTATTTCTAATGGTGGGTTCCTTCTACTTTTTCATAATGGTGGGTCCCTTTTACTTTTGCGAGGGAACCCATGATCTTCCTATATTATGCTTCCAAATCCTCTTAGGAGATTCTCGAATTCAAAAATAATTTAGGTCAACACATGTAATTTAATCTATTTTATTTCCTTTAGTAATTCGACCTCTCAATATCATCTATATAGATTCAGATCCTATGATATTATTAACAATATTGTGCATTTATCTTAAGGGGTTCAATTCTTATGATTCTAATTATGATTCTAAGTCATGGTTTGCATAAAACTAATTTCCTTTATGCATTTCGTGCAGTTTGAATGGATTACTACGAAAACATACTTATGCAAGGAAAAAATTATTTGGGTTTGATGAGGTCCTATGAAGTATGCTTCTATTTGGGTTTGATTTCTTTATTTATATATATATATATTCTAAAAATGTTCCATTTCCTAGATTTTACAGTTTTATATATCACTGATTTTTAGGGGTTGTTGATGATAGAAAATTAGTGTTGACACTTGTCAAATCATACTTTGAGTTAGCTTCATCATGTTCCGCACTCATGGAGTCATAGTCATCTTTTTTAAACATGGATGTTCTATCTATTAAAACAAATTGTCTCTTGCATTTGTCCATCCAAAGAAGAGAGTTGGCAAGTCAAAATATTTCATAATCATTCAAATAATAATAGTAGATTGTCTAAATGAACTCAAACACAAATTTCCATAAATATAAATTATTAATTAAAATTTTTAGTATTTAAGGATGTTACATCCTCTCCCCCTTAAAAATAACACCGTCCTCAATGTTAGTACCAGCTTCCATTCATCTCGTGGAACAAATTTGGATATATTTCCCTCATATCATATTCCAACTCCCAAGTAGCTTTCTCAAGACTAAAGTTCTTCCATTGCACCTTTACCTAGGTGATGACTCTGTTTCGAAATGTTGTTTCATTCATGTTCAATGCACAGAGTTTCCTCTTGGAACTTGCCTCATGGTTCTACCTACAACATGTTCGAATCAATAATGTGATTAGGATCATGCATATATTTCTTTAATAATGAAACATGAAAAATATTATGAATTTTCAAGTTAGTAGGTAATGTTAGTTGATATGCCATTGGTCGAACTAAAGCTAGTACTTTGAAATATCTACACAACCTTGGTGATAACTTACCACAACTTCCTAATAATAGTGTTCACTATGTTTCTCTTTAACTTTAAGATAAACATGTTCGTCAACATTATATTATTTTTGTAGTCTTTTCTGATTTTCATAGCTTTTATATCAGTCATTCGCAAATTTTAAACTATGTTGCACCTTTTTGACTATTTGTTCCATTTCGTGGAGCATATCTGGTCCAACCGTTAGTCGATCAAATGGATTATCCCAACTGACTCGAGTCATACATTTTCTTCCATATAAAATTTCAAAGGGACTCATTTTTGCTGAGACTTGAAAACCGTTATTGTATGCGAACTCAACTATATATTTTACAGCTTCATATATCATTGATTTTTAGGGGCTATTGATGATAGAAAATCACTTCTTACACTTTTCAAATCATACTCTGAGTTAGCTCCATCATGTTCCGCACTCATGAAGTCATAGTCATCTCTTTTAAACATGGATGTTCCATCTCTTTCTTGCATTTATTATATTAAAACAAATTGTCTCTTGCATTTGTCCATCCAAAGAGGAGAGTTGGCAAGTCAAAATATTTCGTAATCATTCAAATAATAATAGTAAATTGTCTAAATGAACTCAAACACAAATTTCCATAAATATAAATTATTAATTAAAATGTTTAATATTTGAGGAGGTTACATCCTCTCCCCCATAAAAATAACATCGTCCTCAGTGTTAGTACCCGCTTCTAGTCATCTCATCTCGTGGAACAAATTTGGATATATTTCCCTCGTATCATCTTCCAACTCCCAAGTAGCCTCCTCAAGACTAAAGTTCTTCTATTGCACTTTTACCTAGGTGATGACTCTGTTTCGAAGTACTATTTCATTCATGTTCAGAATTCATAGAGTTTCCTTCTGGAACTTGCCTCCTGGTTCTACCTACAACATGTTTGAATCAATAATGTGATTAAGATTATGCATATATTTCTTTAATAATGAAACATGAAAAATATTATGAATTTTCAAGTTAGTAGGTAATGTTAGTTGATATGCCACTGGTCGAACTAAAGCTAGTACTTTGAAATATCTACACAACCTTGGTGCTAACTTAGCACAACTTCATAATAATAGTGTTCACTCTGTTTCGCTTTAACTTTAACATAAACATGTTCACCAACATTATTTTATTTTTGTAATCTTTTCTTATTTTCATAGATTTTCTATTGGTCCTGCGCAACTTTTAAACTATGTTGCACCTTTTTTACTATCTGTTCCATTTCATGGAGCACATCTAGTCCAATAATTCATGTATTTGTATTTTTAAGTAAGTCAATTTAGGGTCACTCGTCATGTAAGGTTCTTTTGATACTGGTGCAAATCCTGGTAATAAATCGATAGAATAATATATCTTTCTTTTCAGAGGTAGTTCTCGTATTTCTTCTACAAATACATCTTGAAATTCTTGAACAATAGAAAAATCTTCTAATTTAGGTTTTCTTTCTTCATTTAGTAAATTCGTCACTTGAATAGCATATAGATTGCAACCTTTTCTAATGCACTTATTTAATTATATGGATGATATTTATCTTATAGAAACAAGCTTATTGATTCCTTGAATTGTTCTTGTTACCCCACTTTCCCCTTGGAAAGTAAATATTTTTTCATAACAGTTAAGCACAACTTTATGCTTCTCTAGCCATTCCATACCTATAAGTATGTCATATGATCCTAAAGGTAATAAATTTAAATTCACCTTAATACCATGACCACTTATTTCCAATTTATAGTCAGAAATGAACTCAATTACTTTTATTTCAGCACCTATTGCTAATTGTACCAGCCAAGATTTAGAATGTTTTACTTTTTCCAATTTGCATGAGTTTACCAAAGATAGAGTAATATAACTTAAACTTGATCTTAGGTCTATTAAAATAGAAACTTTTCTATCACGAATTTTACCTTTAATTTTCACAATGGTAGATTGATGATCTTCTTGTCTATCATCTAGAGCAACATTGATTATATGAATATTTTTTCCAATGTCTCCAACTATTGAAGAATCTTGAATATTATGAACTATTCTACTTGTAGAGTTTCGGTGTGGAAAATTCCTCCACAGATGTGGTTCACCACATCCCCAACATTTTAATGGTTCTCTAGGATTATCAATTGTTTTCTTAAATCCCAGATTGACTGATTTATTTCCTCCATGTAATTGTGGTGAATTTTTGGAAAAGTTGTTTCCTTGATAAACTTTAGACATATTACGAAAAGATGGTGGCTCAAAACCTTTCTTTCTATGGTTAATCTTGACATGTTTATTTTCTCTCCATGTGATTTTGGATTTTCAAACAGAGTTGATCCAGGTGGATATCGGTGGCCACGCACCTTTTCCAGCTGGCTCAAAACAACTTTCTAGAAATTTTGGTAATTTACTATTTTTAACAGTTTTTTGGGTCTTGAACTTCTGGAGCCATTTTGAGGCCCTAAACGATGTTTTTTTGGGTATCTTCCGGTTGAAATTTTTCATTATCAATTTTTGATTAAAAGTTGTAGTCCTCAAATAGATCTTTCCAACAGGTTATCGTACGCCTAAAATAGAGATAGAATGCAAAAGTTACGACCCCGAGAAGTTGATGTACTAACTTACCCAAACGAGGCCCACATGACTTTTGGCGCTTCATCTCCTAGGGTTATGTTTTTGGATGTCTAAGGTTTTTGACACTCTTGTTTATTGTAAATATGCCTTCAGAGCCTCATTGTAATCATCTTCTTGTGAATGAACGTATCCGTGACATATCTTCTCAGAGATAAGCCACCACCATTCCAACAAGCTTGTTTTCTGCTGCATTTTATAGTTTCAGCTTATTTCATTGTTGAATAGAAAACAAGTTTTACTGTATCTCTGTTATTCTGTGTTAAGCATCTGTTAATAAAATGTAGTCATTTTGTTCTTCTCATAAAATCCATATCAGTGGTATCAGAGCGGTTTTCTCCTTGTCGTCTTAATGCATGTCCACAATGAGGTCAGAGTACAAAGAATTGGGTCTCGAGCTTGTTTCTCTTGAGGAACAAAGCTCTCGCATGCCCAAACAACCTCTCATGGAAGGAGAAAAGAAATATGACAGGACATGATATCCTTTCAAAATGTTTCTTGAAGAATCCCTCATGCAATAGAGGAACGAGATGATGGATAGTTTCACGCAAATCCTTCGGCGGCTACCAACAGACGATGCATCTTCTTCGAGTGGAGGAATTGCCCCCTTCAAGGTACAAATAAACTTCGATATTCCTGTGTTTGAAGGTCAGATAGATGTAGATGGTGTAGACAAGTGGTTGAATCTAATAGAAGGGTATTTTTCTGTCCATAACTTTTCGAATATTACTTTTGTACTCCTCAAAGTCATTCCCCATGTCTAAGATTGGTGGGAAATTTTCTGTGAGAAAAAGGAAACAAAGGAACCCTCATTGTTTACAGTCATGACCACTTGGGAATCCTTCAGGGATGCTATTAAGGAACAATACTACCCTATTGAAAGTTATGATGACTTGTATACCAAATGGAGCACACTACGACAAGAAAGAGACCAAGTAGTGCCAGAATTCACAAACATCTTCCATACGTTGTGCACCAAGCTAGGTATCAAAGATTCAAAGTGACATCTAGTGCTCAAGTATCATGGTTCTCTGCATAGATACATCCAAACCGAAATGGAATTTCTAGACATATCGTCCTTGGGCGTGACCTACCGATATGTCGTCAAAATCGAGCAGAAGATCAAACAAAAGAGGCGACAATTTGGGCCCGGTAACCCCTCACAGAAAAAACCAGGAAAGGGTGGCCCCAACCCACAGAAAAAGGATAGAGAAAATATGGACAGTATCAGGACAACTAGTCCAAGACCCAAGCAAATAAGGACACCAGAAAGACAAAGAAATATATTGGGAAGTGGTGCGACTTCCATAAGAGCCGTTGGCATAACATTGTTGAATGTCACTCAAAACAGTCGTTGGTGGCCGAAGTGAAATCCTTTGAATCAGATGCGGGATATGACTCTAAGTCATAACCAAAAAGGGTAATATGGATGATTGACGCGGAACCCATTGCCACCGTTGCTACCACCAAGCTCCAGCCTGACGAACTAAACGAGACAGAAGAAGGAGAGTGCCTCTTCCATTCACATATGTGGGTAAAAGGCACCCCGCTGCACTTCATCGTTGATAGCAGTAGATAGAAGAACCTCATCTTAGCAGAGATTGTCAAGCGGCTAGCCCTACCGACAACGCCACACCCACAACCTTACACCATTGGATGGCTCTGCCAAGGAAGCGATCTCTGCGTCAGCCAACAGTGTTGATTGTCGTACGACATCAAGCCCTTCAAAGATGAGGTATTGTGTGATGTTACTCCTCTCGAAGTCTGTGATGTTATTTTGGGCCAACATTATTTATGGAAATGTCATGTTGTATATGAGTCTACGCCTCGTAGCGTTATTATTACTTTAAATAAGAAATTGTACAGGATACCCGAGGAAGTCCCACCTAGTGCTATTTCCTTGATCTCTTCCAAGAAATGCAGGAATGTCATCTCTCAGATGAGGAAGTTTGTCTTCTTTGTGATTCTCTCTCAGAATGAGCGAAAGATCACAACCATATCCAGGGTCTCTGCGGTCGACCTCTCCACACATCAGAAGAAAGTAGATAAGGTCGTCGAAGAATACTCGGATATCTTCTCCTCACCTACCGAGGTACCTCTGCACTGTCAAGTCAAGCACCCAATCGATCTGACCCCTGACACATCGCTACCCAATGGGACACTCTATCGTCACTCTATGTTAGAGAATGGGGAGATCAAGAACTACTCCACAAGGGGCACATCCATGCCATATTATCACCTTGCAGGAGCCCAATCGTGCTAGTACATAAGAAAGATGGAACCTGGTGACTCTGCATTGATTACTGAGCCCTAAATAAAACCACTGTCAGAAACTGATACCCAATTCCCTGAATCGACGACCTCCTTGATCAAATCACGGGGGCCAAATACTTTAGTAATATTGATCTGAAGTCTGGCTACCACCAGGTCCCGATAGAACATACAGATGTATGGAAGACCACCTTCAAGTCAAAGGAAGTTCTTTTTGAATGGTTGGTCATGCCCTTTGGTTTGAAAAATGATCCAGCCACTTTCATGAGGATGATGGACGATATCTTGTGACCATTCACCAATAATTTTGTAGTGGTGTATCTAGATGACATTCTCATTTACAACAAGTCTTGGGCAGAACACTTGCAGCATATTCAACAAGTTATGCACACCCTGCGAGAGCACAAGCTATACGCCAACTTGGAAAAATGATCCTTCGACATGGACATAGTCCATTACCTGGGATACATCGTTGATCAACATGGCGTACATATGGATCCAGCCAAGATCCAAGTTATCCGTGGTTGGCCAGCCCCAACCACACTTATTGAGCTTCAAAACTTCTTGGGCATTGCCAATTTCTACTGTAGGTTCATGTTGGTATTCTCCCATATTGCATGGGCCCTCAGCCAAATAACCAGGGGTGGTGGTATGGAAAAATTTGCGTGGGGTCGGTCCCAACAAAAAAAGTTTGATGATTTGAAGCAATTCTTGTGCTCAACCCCAGTACTTTCACTACCAAACCTGCAACACCCCTTTGAGATCAAGATGGATGCTTTAGAATATGTTGTGGGCACCGTTCTTTCTCATCATGGCCACCTCGTGGCCTATCATAGTGAGACACTATCATATGTTGTCCATAAGTACCTTACTTATGACAAAGAAATGTACTCCATTGTGCAAGCATGCCGCCAGTGGAGACATTACATTCTTGGGAAGGAGACAATCATCCACATTGATCATAAGCCACTATCGTTCATGCAGACAAAAGGAAAATTACAGAATGACTACCATCAAAAGTGGTCCACATACTTACAACAACATGAAGTATAAAATAGGAAGCACCAACCACGTCATTGATTGCCTTAGTAGACCACCCATCATGACACTTACCACTATTCTAGATTCTTGTGGCCATGAGACCTCTGGATGGCCCCAACTCTATCAGATAGACCTGGACTTCATACCACCTACCAAATGTTGGGTGCAAACGCAGTTGTTGATAATTTTCATCTTCATGATGGGTTCTTGTGTCGTTTGGTCCATATATGTGTTCCATCAGGTGAAAGAGTGAAGCTGATATAGGAATCCCACTACAATCAGGTGGTAGGACACTTCGGCATCGAGAAGACAATGGAGATGCTACATAAATATTTCTACTAGCCGAAACTTCGACAGGAGGTCAACAAGTATATCAGGTCCTGCACTGCCTACGCTATTGCCAAACCGACCACTAAGAAACATGGCCTATACAACCCTCATCCTACTCCTGACAGACCATGGGAATCCATCTCAATGGACTACATGTCGGGCCTCCCATCCACCAAGTGGGGAAATGTTTTTTTTTTGTGGTTGTTGATCACTTTTCTAAGATGGCGATTCTAGTTTCCTCCAAGAAGAGCATCACAACAGAATCCCATGCCAAGATCTTCTTTGAACAAGTCTAGGTACATTTTGGAATCCCACAAACGATTGTCTCAGATCGAGATAGTCAATTTCTCAGCATATTTTGGTCGAGCCTCTAGTCACTGTTGGACACCAAGCTCACCAAATCCACAGCCTTCCACCCCAGATAGATGGCCGAACCGAGGTCATAAATTGAATGATCGTGCATATCTTGTGCATGTATAATTCCAAGCACCCTCGCACATGGGATGAGAGTCTTCCCTATGTCCATCATAGGTACAACTGAGCCCTGCATAGCTCAACTGGCCACATCCCCTTTCAGGTGGGGTTGGGATTCTAATCATTGGGTCCCATAGATGTTGCACTTCCCCTTGTGGTCACCTCGACTGACTCATCTCCTGCTCCAACTGAAGCTGACAAAGCCACCCGATTCATTGAGCGGATCCAACACATCTACCAACAGGTTCAGGTTATCCTATAGAAGTCCAATGACGAGTACAATCAATGCCATGATCAACATCGGGTGCCACATAAGTTTCAGGTGGGCGACAAAGTTTAGTTGCACTTGCAGAAATAGTGCCTTACAGGATTCCATCAGAAGCTTTTCCCACTTCATTATGGGTTGTACACCATCACCAATTCTATGGGAGATAATGATTTTGAGTTCAACATTATTCCTTTCCTTGGCCTGCACCCAGTGTTCCAAGTGGACCTCCTTTGGCCTTATTTCCCACCTGTTGAAATGAAGTTTAATTTTACCTCTCTAAACCTAAAACTCCATTATTTTCTAGTTATGGAGCTGCCCTTTGTTCTAAAAAAGGATTCAAATGTCTTTCAAAATTTTCGTGTTTCGAGATTTGGCTATTCACAAAGCATGATTTTAAATTAACAACTCCAAAGTTCCAGTACCGAAGTCCCGAAAAGGGTTTTATTTGAAAGAAATAATTAAAAATAAAAACGATTAATATCTCCCTAAACTTTCCAAATGTTTCTTTTCGATCATCACAACTTTAAAAGTATTATAAAGTCCCGACGTGCTTTTCACTAAGTATATTTTGATCACGATTAATTAAGTTTTAAACATATTTAACAAATCATTAATCAGTCGTGTTTCAGAATTTCTTGTATCAAAATTTTATCAAAGTCTCGACCCTCAAACCCTTGATTCCCGAATTCCCGTAGAGTAAAAACCTAATCCTTGATCTTGATTAATTAAAATACTAATACAAGTGGTTAGCGCCTTAATTAATCCCATCACGATTTCGCAATTCAGGGTTTGCTTGTGTCATACCTCTTGGGGACACGATACTTGAAACACCAAAATGCGAAACCACGAAAGTATTAAAATCCTAAACTTAATTAACTTAATTTTAAACAGGATTAATGATGTTTAAATGTTTTTTCGCATTTCGTTATTTGGGAGTCATTGAGGACATTTCTTTCAAAAATCTAGTTTTGAATCTTCGATATACGGTAGTATCTATAATGGAAAAATGGAGATATTTTTAACACAATTGCGTATCTCTAGGCGTATCTTCCCCATTAAAAAAATTAAAGTTTTATTGCCTGTCTCGGTATGCTCATTGTAAGACGAGTTAAAGGTTAATAAAAGTTTTGTTTTTTCAAATTTCATTCTTATTTTTCAGAATCGGGAGCGAGTTACATTCAGCAAAAATTACGCATTTTTCTCTGCAACAGACTTTCATCCTAGCACAAACATCATGGCACCTAGAAAGGCACCTAATAAAAGTGAAGAAGCAGGTGAAAGCTCAAATCCAGAGGGAGATGTTGTATCTGATACTACGTTGCATGCTATTGATTCGATCAAATCTTGGAGGCAAATTTTTGAAACCTTAGACTATGAAATTAAGAATTCCCCCAATGATTCCAAGAACAAACTCCAGTACATAGCATAGTTTGAGCTTCAGAAGATATCCACATGCCCATGACTCATGCCATACAATGATATGATTAGCTGGGCTTTAGAGAAAACCGACGTGTCGACGAGGAGTATTTTAAACAACCAAGGGGTCATCGTCAAATCGTTTAGACCAGAGCATATCCAAGTAATGTATAAACTATCTCCAAATCCTAAATACATTTATAATGCAGAATTTGTAACTGAATTTCAAAGAAAAGAATGCAAAGAGTCAAATCAAACATATCCTGGTATAATCAAAGACTGGTGGGGAATTCCAACAAAATTTAGAGTTGATACCCATGGAAATTATGCCACGGCTCCATTAAATGAGTACATAGTTTATGTAGCTCTTATGCTATGTAGAATTTTCGGGAAGAAAATCCCTACCCATTTCCCTGCAGCATGGGTGTTGCTTTTACATGAAGTAGCCAAGAGTTACAGTTTCAATTGGAGCAAGATTTTATCAGACAATCTAGCTAAGGAGATTACAGAGTACCAAACAGAAAAATCCAAAGGTCGTCTTGTATATTTTTACATGTTTGCATACATTATGGACGATATCTACTTCATGACTCCATTCCCCTTGATGAAATGGAGTTGGAACCTAGCCTGCACTGAACCCATTCATGAGTATCACTCTAACCTATGGAAGGAAAATGTTAAAGATTCCTTTTACGAATTCTGTCATTTCGTAGTGTTACCTGTGCATTAGATGTTGTATGGTTGTGGACCCCCTCATATTTCAGAATCAATCATAGGAAACCTCAAGGCCATCGTTGATTGGTTTATTGAGGAGAGTTTCTCCTATGTCACGGTTTTCAGATGCTTAATTCCTCATCACGCACTTCCAAAAATCCTTCCTGACAGACTGGTGTGCAGGGAGGTGTCCTATCAAACAATAACAGGCGACATCGGGATAGAACTAAAAATAACTCAAAAGAAGTTCTGGCCAGTTTTCCCTGTGCAAATTGGGATTTTTTCACTACTTAACCTAGGTAATTCCAAGGTTGAATCTGAAACACTAGAAGAGGTCAAATTGGTGGATCTCGAACACAGAAAATATGAATGTTATCAAATTGTGGGAAATCACCTTGCCCACTGCAATCTGAAAGCGCACGAACATGAAAATTCCCCCTACAACGACATGTTCAAAAGAGGTAGAACCTATGAAGAGGTGTTAGATAGGGTATAGGCATTATCATCCGACTTGCAGACCAGTTTTCTAACCTTCCAGAGACACAGGAGAAGTGGTTTTCCCAAGGTACTACAGGGAGAGTCAGCAACCCCTCCTAAAGCAGAAGAAAATACTCCCCCGGGTTTCGGACAAGAGCTTCAGGATAAAGCAAATACTAAGAAAAATCCAAAAGAGACTGAAACGTCTTTGCAAAAAGAAGAAGTTCCATAGACAAAGAACCTAGGATCCGAAACAGAAAAAAGGTCTGAGACACCTCTGAAGTCTAGCAAACCAATTCCCCCTTCATCATCTATTGTTCATACTGATACCCCCAAAACAACAAGGGACACAAAATCTACAGAGCTAGGTAGTCCCATTACTTCCTTGACTTTGTTACAGTCCAGTTTTGGGATCCCCCAGCTGCAAGTCATAAATGCTAGTGACCTTACTCCTATCTCTAGAGAAGAGATACCCTCCTCTGATTACTTTTTCAGTAAAAAGAGGAAGGATGTGGTGAAGCAGGAGATGCATCCGAGAGAAGTTACCATGGTAAAGAAGCACAAAGTTCTGGTAGACAGGAAAAATTTGGAAGAAGAAGATTTCGCTGTAGAGGTAGCAGTCTCCATGGGAGCTTTGGTGACACCCAACCTTTTTATTGTCGACAATATGAGAACAAGGTTGAAACAGAGTAATCACATGATAGCCCAGTTGCAGGGCCAATTAAAAAATACTGAGAAAAATATTGGAGAAGAAATAAATAAAGGTCTGGACCAAGACAAAGTTGTTGACAAACATGAAATTCAATTGCTTAAGTCAAGTCTAGACGAGATGAACAGGAATATGCAGATGAGCCAAATGCAGGTTATCCAACAAGAAGAACTGGTAAGTCAACTACAGGCTCAATTGGATTTGAGAGAAGGCCAGGTTATAGATTTGAAAGTTTTTCAGATCCATTCACTGGAGGTGCACATGAAGATAGAAGATGAGCAACAAAAAATGATATCCAAAGTAGAGATTATTCAGAATTATTTTCAAGAAGTAAGTAAATCCTTTGATAACATTGTTTTGAAGGAAAAAGAAGCTAAAGAAGGAAGGTCTACTTTTCAAAATGAAGTTGTATGTTTGATAAATGAAGAGGTATTGAAATCCCCAAAGATATCTATCAAAGAGCACTTCAGAGGCAATATCATGCTTAAAGTATGGGAAGCCAACATAGACGAAAACAAGAGAATAGCCAGGGAAATCAAAGATGATTGCGAGGAGATCTTTGATTTGTTAGACAAAGGATCATTAGGTATTGGAAGAGACAATTGCACTGGGCAATTAGGACATATAAACATCATAAGACATCAGTTGAACTTCAAAGAGAGCTTGAACGAAACTCAGATGAAAATTTCGCAGCTAAAGGAAATTGATATCACCCTAATAGACAGGTGGATAGTGAAGCCAAACTTAAAATTACAGTCCATTAAGTTTTTTGATAAAAGGGTTTGAAGACCGGCTTCTGAAAATTCAAAGAAAGTTTTATCTATTCGAAGTGAAGGATCTTCCAGAGCCTCCTAGAAGTTTTGTGCACTTTCTGAAAAAATGTGTTGAATGTATCGAATCAAAAGAAGGATATACTTCAATAAAACAATGAAGTATCATTTTGAAAGTTTATATTATCGAGATAATAGAGAAATAAAGGAAGATCATGCAAACGATTTAGGTTTTCATTTTTGTAACTGCTAGCCCCTAGGAGTTAGGAAATCACCAACCGTCAAGAATTGGTGACTTTGTATAAATACAATTTCATAAGACTAAGAGAGGGCTTTTTCTGCACGTATTGTAAGGAAGAAAGTTTAGTTTCATTTGTCATAATTAATACGAACGTAGATTGAAGATTCTGTATCTTGTCGAGTCTGAGTTATGTGCTCCTATGTTGTTTCATGTTTTTCATATATATCTTTGATGAATGCTTAACTGCAATTTAGTACAACCCCTACTGTGGTGATTAATTATTTTGGTCATCTAATCATTTACATTTTTTCCTCTATATCGGCTATTAGCAGGTACAAGACCTGTGAACATCTTATATTTCAATATCATATGCTTCATTAAAGTTTTCCTGTCTAATTTCTTCTTTTGTCACAAAGTGAGATTCCTCTTTAATTGGTGCCTCACATTGTTCAACAACTCTATGTTTTTCTTTCATTTCATGCATATTTTCTCTTTCAAATTTAACTCATATACATGAAACGACCTTTAATTTTTCTATACTATTAATTCAACGTTTTGAAGTTCTTCTTACATATTTCAAAACAGAAATAACAAACCTTGAAAATGAAGGAATTGATCTTTTAAAACTTTATCCCTCATGACTGTACCCGTTACGAGACAACCCAATATAGAGCCCGACCCATCAGATCAAACAAGCATTTCTTTAAATTTATTTAACACCATCTTACAAACAACCAGTAGCCGGCTTGATTTAGAACGTTCATGGGCAACAATTGAGAGAGATATTAGCATCCAGGAACACTGGGAAGCTCGTCAGAGACAATTAAGAAACCATCCATAGCTTATCCTTTATAAAACCAACACATTTTATCCTTTAAATCTCTCTATATTTTTTGGATGCCTTGACCGTATACTTTAAAGCCTTAAAGTATAAACTCAGGAACAACACCACCATTATTGGACACCTTAGACATAACAGAACAATTGACAGCAACAGAGCTCAACCCTGACTACATACAACAAGCATCCAATGATGATATTGTGGACACACATATCAAGGGCACTCGACAACAAATGATCCAGCTTTATCGAGTCGTCAAATCAGGGCAGTTCCTGCACCAAGGCAATTGGCTCACTCGAGGCCAAATTCAACAGAAATTTCCTCATCTGATGGGGGAACTCAATGCAATGGAGACCATTGATTCTTAAGGAGGGAGGATTGATCCAGGTGGATATCGGTGGCCACCCACCTTTTCTAGCTGGCTTAAAACAACTTTATGGCAATTTTGGTAATTTACAATTTTTAGCAGTTTTTCAGGTCATGAACTTTCAGAGACGTTTTGAGGCCCTAAACGACTTTTTTTTGGGTATCTTTAGTTTGAAAATTTTCATCATAAAATTTTTGTCAACAGTTGTAGTCCTCAGATAGATCTTTCCAATGGGCTATCGCACGCCTAAAATGGAGATCGTATTCAAAAGTTACGACCCCAAGAAGTTGACGTACTGAATTTTGGCGTTTCATCTCCTAGGGTTAGGTTTTTGGATGTATAGGGTTTTTTACACTCCTATTTATTGTAAAAATACCTTCAGAGCCTCATTATAATCATCTTCTTTCCAATGAGTGCAGTCGTCACATATCTTCTCAGAGATAAGCCGCCACCATTCCAACAAGCTTGTTTTCAGTTGCATTTTACAATTTCAACTTATTTCCTTGTTGAATATAAAACCAATTTTACTGTATCTCTGTTATTCTGTGTTAAACATATGTTAATAATCTGTAGCCATTTTGTTCTTCTCATAAAATCTGGATCAAGAGTAGTCTAAACGTTCTACCTTTTGGGGGTTTTCTGGCCACTTTTTTCGTTTGATTTTTCCCGAAATCCAATGATGAATGGTTGGATCTGCAGATCTGAGTGGCTAATTTTGTATAATCTGAGTGCCCCAGTGGGTTTTCATCATGTTGAATCCATTTATACATTCATAAAAGAAATTTAAACAAAAAAAAAATAGAGATTTTGTCCAAATTTAGATCGTCTGATTTCGGCCAATTCTTGTTAGAAAACCCAAAAGGTAGAACATTTAGCCAATGCATTTTCAAGCCATTGTTTGTATTGTTCATAACATATCCTGGCTTCTCATAGTACTTCATTCAAGGTTTTTGGATTATCAAACTCTATTCCATCCTTCCATGACTGAGGTAGACAACTTACAAATCTCTGAAATTTCACTTTTTCATCGTTTATGTAAGGTACAAACATTAACATTTCTAGAAACTTGATAATCTGATCTTTCATAGACATATTTCCTAACCTTAAATTATAATTTTATTTTTTTTCATTCATAATAACTTTTAGATAAATATTGTTTATTAAAATATTTCTTAAAATCTTCCCATTCCATTTTCTTTTCCTTCAAACCCTTGACTAACTTTAATTCCTTCCACCATATACTAACTTTACCTTTCATATTATAGATATCCATCCTCACTTTCATATTACTAGAATAATTATAGATATGAAAATACTTCTTTATATCTAGTAACCAGGGTTTCGCTTCTTCACCAGTTCTAGAATCTCCATCAAAAGTTGAAGGTTTATTTTTCTTAAATTCTCTATCCAAGTGATCCATCGAATTTTTTTTTCTTTAGTGTATATACTTTATTTTCAGTCATATGCGTATCATTAGAAGAATTGTTCTCTTTTTTAGTTTCTTTGCTTGAGTCTCTTGTAGAATTTTTACTAACTTCCTCATCCATATCGTTAATCTTTGGACTTTTTTTCCGTTGTGATGCTTCATAACAAAAATTCATTTATTTCTTATTGTTCTTCCTGTGCTTTATTCAATTTCTCATTATCTTCCTTGAAAGTTTGTAACTCTACAATAAGATTTCTCATTGTTTCGAAAACTTGTGTTGTTGACTACTTTCAATGGGATGCTCTGGATCTCTAGGAATATGTTAATTATTATTTCCTTCTTGTTTCTCCTCTTTTCCATTTTGTGTGGACATGATTACAATTCTTGAATACCAATCTTCTTGTAACAATGAACAATTTTACTTGTTAGTTTTTTTTCAAACAAATTATACTTCATTATGATGCCCATCAAGATCCAAATGTTGTAACCTAAATATCTTATACCATATATAACATACCTACAATACCAACATAAACAAAATTTCCTTTACCATTATCAATGTGCACAATTAGATTTTATGTTTATTCAAGATTGTGAATTCCTAGATTGTATGTTTATTCAAGATTGTGAATTCCTTTCTTACAAGCTAAGGCCTCTTGCCATCAACCTAAATTTGCCATCAACCTAAATTTGCATACAACTACTCAAGAATATATATATGTGGGGTTCTATTTAACCTCCACCTTGAGTCATAACTATGTAAGGCATTCAAAAGTATTTACGATTATAATATATCAATATATTTATATTGAGCACATTCTTAATATCCTAACGGACTAAGTTAATCAAACATTAAAACTAAAGATACACAAGCAATATATCACTTAAGATGTGTCCAACTAAACTTCTAAGCTTCAAAGTTTATTTGGCTGCAATAGTTCATTTGATTGACTATATAGTAATACGTGGGTTTAGAGAATTAATCGAGGAGGTTCATCACACATGTTGGTTCTATCCAATGGGACTTAACTGAAAGGATGGCTTAAGAGATGCACTCCTTTAAATTAATGGTTGTACGCATAGCCTACCAAAAAGATTTATTCAACCACAAGCGTCCACGTTTTTGCTTTCACATCGCTTGCTATCCTCGAGGCGATACGAATCTTGTAACATACCCCATCAAGGGAAATGTTAACTATATATTCTTTTAAAAGAGAAGGATTGGGATAAATTCTTGATATTATGGACTACTGAGTGGTCTGTATACCCCTATAAAATCTATTTTCCACGTACAAATTCTTTTTTTATACTCAAGAAGATAGTAATGATACTGCCCATGGACTTATACATATATGTATGAATATTCAATGATCATTTCATTACATGTCTTTATTCCTATATTTCGTGATGTTATAATATAGCTCCATAATGAACAAGGCACCGTTGTAAAGCAACTTAGTCCTGGCATATGGACAGTTGCAATGAGCTTTCAGCAGTATTGTTTGATTTGAGTATAGCTATGTCCTTATGATATCGTGGCCATTTATTAAGTAACTGAACAAGCAATTCAGCGTTTGTATGTGTACAAAATTTACTGGAACTTTATTCTCATCAGGTTCGGGCAGTATCCAGAACCTTCAGTATTCCTCTGTCAAAGGCTTGCCACCTCCTCATAGACGACATGCTTTAAGCTATTGGAAGCTCCCAGTAAAAAGGCACTGGGTCAAATGCACTTGGTGCTGGTGCTGGTGGTTAAGATGCTATTACTCGGCTGGACCCGGATATCATTAGCTCAGCCCAACTAGGAATACTGGAAGCGCAATAGCCAGGCGCCCGAGAAACAAGGAAATTATTAAATCGTAGAAAAAAAACCGGCCAAGCAAATTAATTATTTGGTTCCAAAACAATAGAAATATTGAAGAATGAAGCAACAACACCTCCTCCGAAGGTCATACAGAACTTTTGTCTTTGCCATAGAAACCACTGAATCTGAGTGTCGAGTGAAAATGGAGTCATAAGCGGTCCTATATTCTTGGATTTGAAGAAAGCAGGTTTCAAGGCTGTGGCCACTGCGAAGTTAACAACGCCGGTGAATTTTGAAGTGTTTCTTATCCTCAGATACGGATCTAAGAATGGCAGACCGGAAGCTTGTGCTGCCCAACAAAATTTACAGGATGAAAATGAAAAAAACCAAGTCCGTGAGCAGTCATGAATATTTCTATCATGCTCTCTCACTCTCTCTATACAGAAACAATTAACAAGTACTTTTGAATTATTTTCAAAAGGTTTCAGCTGCATACCGGTATAATCAACGATCAGTCGTCCGTCCGAAAAGCGGCCTGTTGCTTTGCCAAAATATGTTTTGCCATAAGGCAGATTACAAACACGATCACCAGCAGCTGCCGCTAACAAATTCCCTGTATCGGCCAGAGAATCTCCTCACTTTACCTTTCCCATTCCCAGCCGCACCATAACTTGTCCATGAATGCTGCAGAAACAATATTATTACTGGGAATATGACAATATTAAGGTTTGTAAACTTCATTTTGGATTTTCTCTCTCTATATATTTTGTATTATAATAAAAAAACACACGACTATACCTAGAAAAATCAAATCACTATCAGTGTTTCACCAAGGATCAGCATTAAACGATGCAAATGCGTCTATTGACTCCATTATATATAACAATACACCCTCTAGATTATCAAACAATTCACAGTTGCAGTGAATCATCTTTCCTTCCATCAAATTTTTAAGTCGCTAGTCAACTATTGAAGAGAAGTAGTGATAAAATTGAAGAGCTTTTATTCATAGACTGGCCATCTACGTAATTAAATGTACTAAAACTATCACATTGTTAACATGTACGTTTAGAATTAGATTTCGCTTAAATAGAATATAGATGATGATAAGACTAGCACAACTGCTAACTCGTGACAACTAGTGACTGGTGACTGGCTGTTAATAGCAATAAGTTAGTGAACACAGTAATTTTTAAACACAATTAGGTAAATGTAAAAAAGTAAACATATAAACGGATGTCTTTATAACAGCTTGGAAGTTAATGGATGAAATCAGAGCTATTTATTTATTGTTACGACTAAAAATATTCTAAGCATATTTAATCTCTTCCATAGAAAACCTATTAAGAACTAAAAACCTATTAAATGTGCCCATTGTCAATAGGTATAAGCCTTTCCACATAATTATATTACTATAATCCCATATTTACCGGTAATTTGAAAAACACGTGAACAAATATGTAGCACATGTCTCGAAGCTTGAATCTCTTGAATTAAGAAATGTGAACTGATAAAGAAACGTGTAGCATATCAATGGCATGCAAACCCTGTTTCGGATAGCCAACATTGGATTTGGATATGTTTCTGATGAGTGCCACAATTGAGTGAAGAAGTTTTAGAGAAGCGAGATCAGTTCCATTGGTCTAACCTGACGACCTCCGCTGCAGTTGGAGCCACGTGAAGATCATGTCGAACTTCACAAACCCAGCGGCGTGGGAATGAACAACCAGAGGTGATTTTGTTGACAGAGATCTGAGAAGAAATGGGGATATGAAAATTGAAGAGAAGAAGGAAATGAAGGGCCATCAATTATTTGCTTGTTTATAATGAACTCCAATGTTATTAGCCAAGGTATCAACGTTCCTTTGTTTTCATCACTGTACAGAGTCATACCCATTATAGGGTGCATAATGCTTGGAGTGGGAATCTCTTTGCAAATACGGTTGTTCCTCCATACCTAGCAGCGCATAAAACCCTTGAGATGGCGTCTTTATCTGGGTTTGGTTGTAGCGCCTGCACTTTTGATGACCATCGGATGCCCTTTCCTTTCTGAGACCCAATAGTCTGATAAAGTGCAGTCATGTAGACAAAGGTCGAGTTGTTCTGGAGAAGGGGCACCATGACTGTTGTGTTAAATATATTGTACCCTCAACAGTATGACCGTACACTGCCAGCTGTACTGGACAGCTGTACTTTCTATTTTTGTCTTGCTTGAGCATATATAGCTTAACCATCTTACATTGTAATCAACTCTTCAGTTCTGTTCTGTACTTCTTCATACATTTGAATATACTATTCTTTTCTCTCTGCATTTCTCTGTCCTTCACAATTTATCATGGTATCAGAGCTACAGCAGTAAGCCTCTTCACACAGTCGGGAGAGAAACTCGATCCTCTCAGCGTAGAGCCTCACAGATCTTGAGAGCACGCGTCACAGACTTTTCACAAGGTTTGGAAAGCTGTCTGCAATACTCTTTAAAGATCGTCGTGAGAAGCTAGTGGAGGAAGCAGAGATCGCAGAAGAAGAAACCTGCACAATTTTCTCAAAGAACCGTCAAATATTGACGTAGAATAGCTGCAGAACGAAAGAAGTTTAAAGAACTTGAAGATTTCGCTTCAATTCATTAAAGATTCAAGGAGAAGGCTGAATCGTTTAAAGATTTTTGAAAATAACTCAAATCTGTCAAAGACTGTAGCAGATCATGAAGAAACCATGAAACTCTTTCAAATCTTTGAAAGATTCACAAATCTTTTCTTCCGCAGGAGAAGATTCTGTTAAATTCGGGAAAGATCGCGTCAAACACGCAAAGAACAACCATTAAGAGTGCAAGAGTCATCTTGCGATCAGATCTGAGGC
>ML789306.1:341095-355327 GCA_009831015.1 Picea engelmannii
ACAGAGGCAGAGTATGTAGCTGCTACCTCAGCTTCTTGTCAAGCTGTATGGCTCAGAAGATTATTGAAAGACATGTCACAAACAGAGAAGGATCCAACTCCTATCTTCTGTGACAACACATCAGCAATTGCATTATCCAAGAAACATGTGTTCCACAAGAAAAGTAAACACATTGACACTCGGTTTCATTTCATACGCGAGTTAGTCAATAATGGTGACATTGCACTACAATTTTGTGGTTCTCGAGATCAGCTTGCTGATATTTTCACCAAGCCACTAGGACAGTCAGTTTTTGACTTCCAGAGACAACACTTAGGCATAGTCAGTGCTGTTGATTGTAACTATTGAGTCTAAGAGGGAGTGTTAAATATATTGTACCCTCAACAGTATGATCGTACACTGCCAGCTGTACTGGACAGCTGTACTTTCTATTTTTGTCTTGCTTGAGCATATATAGCTTAACCATCTTACATTGTAATCAGCTCTTCAGTTCTGTTCTGTACTTCTTCATACATTTGAATATACTATTCTTTTCTCTTTGCATTTCTCTGTCCTTCACAATTTATCATGTTGAAGCAGAGTCTGAAGGCTCGATCCCATCGAGGGGCTGCAGAATCTCTTTGAAACAATTTTTTATTTTATTTTATGATTTCCTAAGAAATCTCATTTCTAAAGGCGTCAACCATGGAGGTCGCGTATCTTGCTTGATAGAGGACGTGCGTCATCATTACAGAGCGGACGGGTGCAAATTCTACGAGAACGATCCATAATTATCGTGCATACCAATATAATCATGCATTTACTACTGATTGCATAACAATATAATCGTGCATTTACAATGGATTGTCCTTTATCCATTTCCAAACTTCTTTTGCGGATTAACTATTGCATATCATAATGCAGGTGAAGTTGTATATTATAATCCAGGTGAAGAGATCACCAACCACCTTCATGAGTATAGATGTTCCCGTGCAAGGGCCTTGCAGAATTTGGGCCGAAAAAAATTGTTGTTCCCCTGCAAGGGCCTTGTAGAATTTGGGCTGGATAGAATTGGAGTTGGTATAGATGATCTACGGAGAGAAGTAGAAGTAGAAAGGAGAGCAATGGAATAAAGGGCAGGAAATGGCACAAATAGAAAATGTTGATCATGGCAAAAGCAGAAAAAATTGGAGCTTGTATAGATGATCTTGAATTGGAGCTCGTATAGATGATCTACAGAGAGAAGTAGAAGGGAGAGCAATGGAATAACGAGCAGGAAATGTTGGTCATTGCAAAAGCAGAGAGGGTTGTGGCAAGAGTAGACGAAAGGGCACCTATAGCAAAGTGGGTCGTGGAAAAATCAGCAGAGGGTTGTGGCAAGAGCAGCAACAGACATGGAAAAACCTAAAGAAGCCAATGCCACGTTGAAGGATAAGCTATGCCACGTTGAAGGATAAGTTGTTGAAAGACAATTATCAGTTTTACATGGATTTAATATATGTTTAAAATATCAAACATTTAATGTTGGAGATTAATGTTAGTGCACAAGCTAGACATTAATCCATCTCCAAACAAAACAATACAAAGGTTTCTAAGTTTAAGTTTATACTTGGTTTTGTAAGTTTGAAACAAAAAAATATCCCTTTGCCTAGAAATGAGGCCAAATAATACGTTGAAGTTTAAACTTAGGATAAAAATTAAATAATTTGGCAAAAATGTTACACGTTTTCAAAAAATTTAGGTTAAAACAAGTTGGACTACTTTGAACTACATGCCAAACTAATGGAAAATTGGTGAACAGATTACTATAATCCCTAGCCTAAAGGAAGGGACTAATAATACCTATATGAATTATACTTGAAAATTAGTATTAAAAAAAACTCACGAGGATCTATTTAGCATCCCCAAATTCTTTAATCATATAACATTGGCAACTAACACACCAAACAATGATGTAATTTACTTGTACACTAAAGAACGAAGTATGTATATCTAACCAGATCATCCAAATACAAATGGAACAACCACTTTCCACCCAACTGTAGATGTAGAAAAACCACGTTACTTGTCCTGATCACCCCCAATCTTGACTATGACTCCATAAGGGCGAATGGAGCTCCACTCCTTAGCCAATGTACCTCTTTATAGTTTAGGAACTATTTTCCTAACACATGTGTGCTCACACAACAAATAAACCTTCTTTCCTCATCATACTAAGAAACTTCCTGCCTCCCACATATGTTGTATTTATCTTCTTCGTTCCTAGGACGTTTCCTTGGAAATTTGCAGCTTTAGAAATTCTTGATTTTTAGGGGCTGCCAGTGATAGAAATCCACTTCTAATACTTTTATAGTCAGTCTCTGAGTTAGCTCCATCATGTTCCCCACTCATGGAGTCATATTCATCTCTTTTTAACTTGGTTGTTCCATTTGTCTCCTGCATTTATTATTAAAAAGATATTATCTATTACATTTGTCCATCCTAAAAGGACAATTGAAAAGTTAAAACCTTGCATAATAATTCAAATAATAACAATCAAATGTCTTGATAAAGTCAAATATAATTTTCCATAATTGGAAATTATTAAATCAAAATGCTTAATACTTGAGGATATTACAAATCTCCATTCCACTAAACCCGATACAATTTTTATGGCCTCGAGGTTCCTTGTATATCTTGTCCGAAGTGGGAGTCTTTCTTTCGGTTATCTATCTCCTTTATTAATTAATTCTAATCGTTCCTCTGTATACAACATAGTCATTCTAGTACATTCACTACACTTACCCTACCAAACGCTGCTACAATCACTCAGTAATTTAGTGGTAGTTTTAGTCTTTCCGCAAAGAATTCATGGTTCACCAAGATGATTTACCAGTCCATGAATTTTTCCAGGTAAGTTGTTTTATTAAAGTTTTGATTTCGGTTCGTAAGTTTTATGAAATTCTGACTTTGAAAATATCAATCATCTTTTACATTTTGAATACAAAGCCTCTTTATTTTATTTAAACGTTTGTGAATATTGTCTTATTAGTCCCTGCCGTAGGCATAGAGAGACTATATAGATCGATAAATCGTTGACCTCGTATTAGATTGTGCATTGACCAGAAATATTTTCATATTATCTATTCTTGGAACAAGGGAAGTGAAAACATTGATTTTTATACAATAGAAAGTACCATGTTTGTCAAGATCTTATTGGACAATGGATTGGAGGTCTTATTTCCAGCTTCTCTATTCCCAATGTTATATATCTTGGCATATCCAAAGTATTTGATCATATATGGCCTTTTTGAATCATATATTTTATTATGCATTGGTCGAAGGTGAATTAATGATAGCATTGGTTCGAATGTTTCCTTTAGCATTTTCTGCTAGGTAGAATACATTCTCTACCATATTACTATGTGTGATTTTTTCTTTATTGTTGCGTGCTTCGAGAGAACAGGTCTGCCATGTTGCATTTTTTCTTAAATGGTTGCACAGGGCTACGCCCTTCGATGGTCCTGACAGTCTTAAGTGTTTACCTAACATCTCTGGCAGTCTTAAATGTTTATTGTACAGATGCGTTGCAATATAGTTTCGTTCAATGTCGACATCACTATTTCAATGGTCGATGCTTGTTCGTTGCTTCATTCCATGATTCTTGTTCTTCTTTGATTCAACTTTACAAAGTTGAGGTCCTGCAATTGCAGTTCAACCTCTTCGTGGTTGTTCACCGTTTTTTTGTTCTTCAAATTTGCAAGTTGTTGGACCTATTGTTGCGGTTTCCAATTTTTGGGGTTGAGCTCTTGTCATCCCTCGTTGAAGGGTAAGTTTCCCTGTTGTTGCTATTTTTCAATGGTGGGAGTCCCTGCCTCCAAATTCTATTGCAGACCATCTTTGTCTATGCTCTTAATTTATGTTCCTGGAAACCATGCGTCTTCATATGCTAGCTACCACGTCCATAGATTTTTCGAAAATTGCAATGCAGAGGGGTTTACGAAAAGTAGTTCGGAGCTATCAAAATAGGGAACCATCCAGCGAGGTGGAGATGCAGGGAATTATTTTATTCTGTAGGTCTGAAAACTGGGTCCACCTGTTCTCTTTCTGCCGAGTAAATTTATGGTGTTATCTGTTTGCGTTGTTTCTTCTGTTTGGTTCAGTTTCTAGTTGGGTTTGTTTTATTCTCATTTTCTATGGGGAGTAGGGGTCATTGAAGTTGAGAAGAATAAGGTTGAAAGATACATACGGGGATTGGTACCCAGTTCCGCGCTTGTAGTTTTCCTATTTTTCTTTCCTCTTTTTTTGCTACCTTTTATTTTTTCCCCCTACTTTTCTTTGTTTTTATACAAACTAAAAGTATCTAGCAAACAAATTCAAAATCACAGTTCAAGGTATGAAAGAAGTAATAGATGTTGAGTCGTATGAAATAGATGCATAGTCCATTATACATGACAACATTGATGTGGTTTTGCATAGCAATGGCCTTTTTAGATTGGATGCATTCTCGTATACTGTTGGGGATTACATTTTCGATACATTCTAGGTTCTACTGCATTTTCGATATTTGTCGCCCGAGTTGTGAAATGGATTGATAGATTATTTCTTGAACTGTTTTAAAAATGGCGATGTTGAGGCTTTTGAGTCCTATGAATATGAACTGGAATCTGATTTTCTTCAACAGTTGCATGGAATACATGATGCCGCTACATATTTTTCAAACATGCATTTGTTTGCATCTCTAGTTCTGCCTGCACATGAGACAGGACTTTGGGGATATACACTTTGTATATGGTGGTTGTCTAATTGGCTCAATATATCAGTTGTAATATGGTCATTGACAAGAAAAACAAGATATCTACTATTCAAAAAAATTGCATCTAACAATCCATATTGCATCTTGTTCCATGATGCTAATGCCGTCAGTGGTCATTATGCACCACTACTGTACAGAAAAATGTCCATATGCAATGTTGAAGGGCCTCATATTTACTTGTCTGTCAATTGAAAAGAACTTGAATCGCAATGGAAATGGATTTTTCATCGCATAGATTTCCATGGTTTACAGCTGGCAACAAATGTTGTGTCTAGCTATGGAGATAGTCTATTCAATGCAATTTGTTGTTTGGTCGCAACATAGTTCGATGTGCAGTCGCTACATATTTACACTATATATTCCTTTTGCAATGCAATTATAGGTGACAAACAACAGGATTTTAGGTGCTTTCATCAACATCTTTGCCCATATCTCCCAAAAAATATGACGATAGTTGGAAGTTGGCAGGAATACCTTGTGAAAATGACGCTTCCATATGAAAAAGGGAATGTGGAGGGTTGTAGATTATGTTTTCAAATGTTTTCTATGATATTCAGAGTAAATATCCAGGTTTGGTCGGCCTTGCCAGATGGCACTGTCCATTCCGAGTTTATTGATTCAAATTACGATCGAACAATTGACATCCTCTCATTGAAAATAGATACAACACATATCCATTATGAAACTTTGGTTGGACATATTGGTGGTTCAAGGTTGAATGTCCATGCCACCCAAACAACATCAAATCTACATACGTGTTGAATTCTTTTTAGTTAGAATGAGACTCCTCCCAGTTGCGATATGGCCATACAGGGCTTGAACAAAACAATCATGCATGAAATTCATCACAATTGTGATGAGGCCATACAGGGCTTAAACAAAAAACGTAGAGTAAGTTATCACAACTTGAAAAAATTTATGAGTCAAATTCATCCCAGTTGTGATAAGGCCATAGAGGCCTTAAACAAAAAAATGTAGACTACTTTATGAGAACCCGAGTCAAAGTGAAATTCATCCCAGTTGCCATCATCTCATTGTGCCCTTGGGAAAGAAACGTAGAGTAAGTTACCACAACTTGATACAGGTCATGTGCGAGAGAAAAAAATACATTGGTATGCTTCCTTTTAGAGAGAAACTCACATATCAAAATCTAAAGAAATTTGTTCGTGCAAAACATAACAGAAACAATTACAGTCGCATATCCCAGAATGGTCATGCAACTGTGGCATTTCGTGGTATAGAAGCAACACCATGCAGTACTACCAATGAAAACCAAGAAACAGATTCTACCCATACTTCCCTGTGAAAGAAAAATCCAAGACGGACGTACATGAAACAAATTAAAGACACTCCTTCCATTGCATGTGCAATTTGTGAACAATTGAATTTTTCAAACAACACTAAGTCTTTCACGTTTGATTTTCAAGAAGAATACCTTCGCTTGACAGTGCATGAGAAACCATTTTCCAGTGGCAAAGTTTGTATTCCATGAAAACGGTCGCTTGAAAATGGAAAACTGCCATAGTTTGCAACCCTTGACCAAATAAGATGTAATAAACCAATACCAGATGTAAGTGAACTTATGGAACTTGAGGAGAGACTTGTGTCTCTGCGAATTGCATTTTCTCAATTCAGACCTTGGGGCTATAAATGACCCTAGATGGGCTTAACAGGATCAATTATTAATGTGTCTGTTCAGCTAGATTTTGTGAAAAAAGTGTTGCCACAATTCATTAACAATACAATGAAAATTGTTGTAGCACTGAAAAGAATCTTGCGATACAAAAATTCCTATCAGATAGGAAAAGTGTGTGTGCATGTTGTTATGAAAGAATTAAAGGAATTATGTTCTAGGGCCCTGTACAAAGCATAGAACATTTGTATAAATGGAAACAGGAACATTGTTCTTGCAGAAGAGGATGGAAACTTTGCAGACACTCTCGAAAATCCTAGTGAATTTGATACAAGTGATTAATCAGAGAGTGAAACACCTATTGAAACATTGGTGCATGGATTCACTGATTCACAGTGCATTCGTGACTTGCAAGACAAAATTGTCAAAATTGCACCTGCTGAGGGGCAGTGTCCACTTGGAATATTCAAGGAAAAATTCACTGAGGAAATGAACTTTCCAACACTCTTCTATGGAGATCCATGTGCCACTGATATTACATAATGATTCAGTTATCATAAAATAGTCCAATGGGAGATGCTACATTCAAGCGGTTACTTCTCCTGTCACATAAAAAATTTGTTTTTCAAAACAATGCGCATAATAATAGAGCAAGTTTTGTCCTACATGTGGGTCCAAATAAGAAAAGGCCAGTTACAAGGAAGAAATTTGTTGGCCAAGGATGTGAAATACAAAGTAAACCTAGAAAAATTTCTAAAATCTAATATTGGATACATAGATTTCAAAAACATTCGCACCTCTCCTGACTATTTGCAACAAAACAAAAAAAATATTTTTGCAATGATCTGGAAATTGGGCCCGCCAACATTTTTCATCACATTTACAAGTGCAGAGCATTTCTAGGATCCATTGGTGGTTGTCGTATCTGACCTGCATAGGAAAATGAAATGTAAAAAAGAAACAGATACACTGGAAAATAATGACATTGACTACCTCATAAGAAAAGACCCAGTGACATGTATTCGCTACTATAGACATAGAATAAATGCTTTGAGATAATTGATATGCCATGATGAAACATTTTTCGAAAAAATATAGGACTACTTTTTTGTGACTGAATTCCAGAATATGGGGAAATGAACATGACCATGCACTGTTGTGGATAGAGGGTGCACCAGTCTATGGAGCTGATAACAATTTAGAGATCAAACAATTTGTGGATAAATACATAACATGCAACAGAGATCATTTGGATCCAGAACTTGCCAAAGTCCATAGACATTACCATACAAGAAGTTGTAGAAAACGAAAAAAATTGCATTGCAGATGCAACTTTCCCGTGCTTCCAATGAGAGATACAAGAATCATAGAGCCACTTAGTTTAGAGGACAATGTTGTTGTTGAGAAATCTAAATCCTTGTTCACATTTCTAGAACAAGGAGAATTTAACAAGTTGATGATATTTGATGCCTTCTTGACAGAGGTAAATATATTAGAAGATGAGAACATCCAATCCATATCATGTATGCTTAGGAAACCAACAAATTTCCTTAAACGAAAAATTCCCATATTTGGAACAATAGTTTCTCCAAGGACATGCCAGTTATGTGGAAATCAGATACAGATGCGCAGTACTTGCTCAATGCATATGCTGCAACATCGTACTATACCTAGTATATGACAAAGGTTGACAAATATATGACAAGTGCATTTAGAGGAATACACAAAGAATATGAAAGAATTCATATTGATACCATAAAAATGATACTCACACTTGGAAATACATTGCTTAATATTCAAAAAAATTATGCTCAGCAAGTAGTTCACATTGCACTTTCCCTGCCCCTCACTTGTAGTTCAAGAAAATGTGTCTTCATAAAAACATCTCCACTTGAAAAACACACATTTGTGCTTAAACCACCGGTTTTGCTACAACAAGAGCCTGATAATTCAGAAGATGTTCTATGTCTCTCTATTGTTGATTATTACCTACAACGTCCATCTCCTATTAGGCATATCTTCTTAGCAGAATTCATATCGCATTACAAAAAAAATGGTGCACCCATATCAAAAATAAAAAAACCCTCTGTGATACGGTTTGTCAAATACAATAAACATTGTGACTATGAAAACTATGGTAGAGAAAAATTGTTGTTATACGTTCCGTTTGATGAAAATGAAGAGACATAAAAACATAACTTCTCTACATGGGAGGTTGCATATGTTGCATCTGAGACTATAGTGCACATTAATGAATCTATATTTACCTACAATGTTAATCCAATATGGGGTGATCTAGATGTTGCACTTAATGACCTAGAAAACCCTGGCGATCATGATGAGACATTCACAAACTGAAAAACAATTAGAAATCCTTCCGAGTGCTATGACTTACAAGCGGATTTGCCTCGTCCTCTAGAAGGTGGAAGTGAAAAATGTATCAATGTTGGTTTTCAAGTGACAAAACATCCTTTCCTAATTGAAAATAATGAATACCATAGAATAAGATGTCTATTGAATTGTGAACAAAAAACAATTCTAAAGGACATTGCTCTTAAAAAACGCTTGAACATGGACAGTCATGTGCACTTGTTCCTTATAGGGGGAGTAGGAATAGGCAAGACATTCACAGCAAAAGCACTGTTCCAAATGCTTATAAAAATCTACGATTCAAACAATTCCTCTGATCCTATGAAGCCAAAGGGCGTAATAGTTATATACACAAGAAAAGATGCATATAATGCTGGTGGAACAACAATCCACTCTGCATTTTTAATGCCTTTTGACAAGTCACAGTTTCTTCCACTTAGAAAGGAAATGTTGGATACATTATCTAAGATTTATGAGGAACTCCAACTTGTATTTATAGATGAATCATATTTGATTGGGAGTCGGTTCTTGTATTCCATTGACAATCGACTAAGAAACATAAAACATATGCACACAAAATACTTTGGAAACATTGACATGATATTCTTTGGGGATCTTTACCAGACACAACCCATCCAAGATTCTTTGATATTTGAACAACCTACCGTTAACATGGAAACAGTCACCCATGACTTCTGGAGAGACAATATTAAATGCTTTGAGTTTCATACTACAATGCACCAGATAGATGAAACATTCATTGCAATTCTAAATAGAATGGGCACAAGCAACCAAACCTATGATGACTTAACCTATATCAATTCGAGGTGCTTACGACCTACACTAACAGACCCAACGTTCCCTTACCTATTCTACATAAATAAGGATGTTACAATGCATAACAACCACATGCTATCGCTCATGCTTGGCGATGATATCATCATCAATTCAATTGACTTGGAAGAAGACAACCATGGAAATGTGCTACGTCATGAACATTTAGTCACTTTACCTTTGCAACTTGTCATCAAATTAGAAATGTTGGTTGAAATATATGCCTGTAACTATGATTCACAAGATGGCTTGGTGAATGGTGCATATGGAATACTCAAAGGCTATACGAAGATAGAAAAACTCGATGTCCTTTGGATTAAGTTCTATGAACCACATATAGGCAAGCTACAAGCAAGCAAGTTGTCTTATCTATATAATTCAAACACTGGAAGCGATTGAAAACCTATTTTGTGAATATCAAAGCCAATATTGACATAAACAAAGACAGGTCGACTGAAGATTCAAAAATAGTTTCCGATTAAACTTGCATGTGCATGTACAGTCCACAAATCACAAAGACTAACACTTGATAATGTTGCATTTCAGCTTGCTAGAATTAAGATACATGGACTTGTATACACAACACTGTCCCGTGTCAGAAGCATAGACTCCTTGTATTTACTAAGTCCTCTCACTAAAGATAACTTCAAAGTGAAACATAAAGTTGATATTGAAATGGAATGACTTAGGACCACCATAAAATGACAACTGCACTATGATTACCAATCCATACAAACAAATTCATCTGTATCAATTCTCTCGCTTAACACATGCAGCTTAAATGCACACATGGATGATATACTGAACGACTATGATATAATGCAATCTGATATTATGTGCTTGTAGGAAACACACATGGCATTATGCATGCAAAACAAACAATTCTCAAATCACAATTGCATATCAAGTTACATTACACATGGGGTGATGATACTGGTGAAAAAACATGTACCAATTTTGGACCATATACATATCGAAGAAACTAATGTTGAAGTGGTGCTTGCAATTTTTTTCTTCCATGAAACAGAAGTTGCAATACTGAACCTATGTGCTTCTCCCCATACAACATTCTCCAACATAGTAGATGTTATTTCCAATGCATTGGGCCATTTCCATCTAAACGGACCCATTGTACTTGTAGGAGACTTCAATATTGATATGCTACAAAATAGTGGCAGAACAAAAGAATTGGAAAACTACATGTGCAAATACAGTCTCTACATTCTTTTGAACAACACAAGCCATCTGCAAAACACACTTATTGACCATGTTTGGTCGAATGTGCCCATTCCTCAATAAAGCATGTTTATATTAGACACATATTGGTCTGATCATGATACAATTGGTATTGAACTTGAGTTATGAGATATACATCAAACATATTGCAAAGTCATATTTCTATGTTTCAAAGCATATCTGTATAGTTTGTTGCAAAAAAAATAAAAATAAATAAATTATCCAACTTCATGGTTTTCCCTGATTTCTACACATACTATTCTGGTGATCATACAGTTAGTGTTGTACTTGAATTATAAAATATACATTATGCAAAAAAAAAGAAAAAGTACATCCTCCTAAAAACTATTTGTTACTCTATTCATCTTATTCTATTTTTTTTAGTATATGTACATAGTACTTGCCTTTTTCTTTACATCTAAACTTATGTTCATATCCCTTTTGTTTTGTACTTTTGTTGATAGAAACAAACAAGAAAACTAGACGTCACAAAGAAATCCTACCCAGAGATGTAGATGAATCCATGCAAACATGCATTTTTTTTCTACCCGTGTTCCATACTAAATAGTTTTTTGTTTACTTTGTTTGTATTTGTCAAACTTGTTTGCAGCTATGTTTTATTTTTATTTTTATTTTGTGCCTAGGTCCCACCAGCCTACATGACTGCCATCTAACATAAATGAAATGTTGAGCCAACCAACCCACAAGTCCACTTGTCAATTTGTATATCGCCCAACTATGGGTGCTATTTGAAGGACACAGAACATTAGAGGCCCAATGTACAACCCACAATTTCACGATCCAAATAAGTGGCTAAGTACGGAATAAGGGATCTCTGGATATTTGGTATGTATTTCTCGTTTATGGGAGCCCACCAGCCCTAGAGTCTGTGTGTCAATTTGTATATCACGGAAATCACTAGAAGTAGAATGTTGAGCTGGCCAACCCGCAAATCCACTTGTCAATTTGTATATCTCAGATTTTTGGATGCTATTTGTAAGGAACCGAACAATAGACGTTCGTTTTTTACCCTGCCAACCCGAGAACCTGCGATCCAGAAACTGTACATGCTCTATAAAATCTCATCCACCCCACAAGTCTGCTTGTCAATTTGTATATCGCAGAAGTGTGTGTGCTATTTGTAGGACATGAAACAATAGAGGCCTATTTTTTGAGCCTGCTAGCCCAAGAACCTGCGATCTAGAAAGTGGCTAAGTATGGAATGCAATATCTGTACATGCTCTATAAAATCTCATGTCCATACTTTATAAAGGTACACATTTAGTTTTTCCTGGTTTCTACACATACTGATCTGGTAACCACAGAGTTGGTGTTGCACATGAATTATGAAATATGCACTGGGAGTCAGACTGAGCCCTTTGGTTTCCTTAGCCAATTTTATGCCCACAGGTCCCCCACTACGCATTATCAAACTCTCGTCCCTGTGTTCCTAGAAAGTGTACATCCTCTATAAAATGTCATCCACCCGCAAGTCCGCTTGTCAATTTGTATATTGAGGAAGTCTGTGTGCTATTTGTAGGACACAGAACAATAGAGGCCTATTTTTTGAGCTCGCCAACCTGAGAACTCGCGATCTAGAAAGTGGCCAAGTATGGAATGCAATATTCGTACATGCTCTATAAAATCTCATGTCCATACTTTATAAAGGTACATATATAGTTTTCCCTGGTTTCTACACATATTTATCTGGTCAACACACAATTGGTGTTGCACATGAATTATGAAATATGCACTGCGAGTCAAACCAATCCCCTTGGTTTCCTTAGCCAATTTTATGCCCATGGGTCCCGCGCTACGTCTTATGAAACTCTCGTTCCCCGTGTTTCGAATTTACATCTTGCATCGAAAACTTGGTAATCTATGTCTATGCTTGCGGGTTCCCAGACAATGGAGTGGCAGATTTCATGTCCATCTACTCTTGCGCCTGACACTTCGGTGATATGCAATTGGGCCTAGACTGGAAGCTTGCGACTCATTTTATAATTTTCTTTAATTAAATTGTACAATATCAATATTCATTATTAATAATTTAGTACTTGAAAATAATGCTTTTAGATAATGTTAGCTATATAACATATATGTTCTATTCTATACATGTAGACAATCTCAATCTTGAACTTGCGAGTCCTGGAGTCCATTTGTCAACTTGTATATCACATAACTCCCAGTGTTGCGTGGAGCACACAAGAAAATAGAAGTGCAATGTTGAGTGAGCCAACCCGAAGTTTGCCGATAAATTTGTATATCGTGAAATTCTGGGTGCTATTTGTAGGACACAGAACAATAGAGGCCCAATTTTCATCCCACCACCCCGAGAACCCGCGATCCAAAAAGTGGTTAAGTATGGAATGAGGGATCCGCACATGCTCTATGAAATCTTATATCCATACTTATAAAAGTACATAAAGGTACTTTATAAATCTTATATCCTGTGCCAAAAACTTCGGTGATCCACAGTTTGTTAGCAAATTCAGTGGATAGAATGCAGTGATGATTGTTGTCATTAATGGCAACAGTAGAGACAGTAGGATAAGAAGGATAAAAGCTTAGGAGGAATAGCCTTGAAGAAAATGCGCACAGTAAGAGCTTACAGAAGAAAAAGGAAGAAGATTCAGTGACCGTAGGATCTTGTTCAAATTTCCCGAAAGAACAATAGCTGTCAGATCTGCAGAAGTTGCAAGGGAGATAAGCCATCGAAGGTTCGGGGATCGGGACTTCATAACGCAAAAATCACTTGACATTGAAAACCCTGAAATCGCGATATGCGATTTCGCGATTTAATCGCAGCCGTTAAAAACAAGCAGGGATCTGGACCGTTCATTTGTATGGACACGTGGCAGCCAAGAGGCCTCATCGGCAATTCAGGGATCGGGATTTCATAATGCAAAGTTCACTCCACAACGAAATCCCTGATTTCGCGATATGCGAAATCCCGACGGAATCTGAACCGTCAGATCAACATGTGACCTAGACCGTCGATCTACGATAGCAGTCCACGTCAGCTAAGGGACACGTGGCACAACCAGGTGATGACAGGTGTTAGGAAGATCTAACACTTCAGGCACATAAAATTAATGAATCAGAGTGACACGTGGCAGTGTTTAACACGTGTCGAACCATGAGTGACGTCAGCAGAGGACAAGTGGCATCGGAGTTTCGGGGATCGAGATATGATATGTCAAGAACACAATGCATCAAGAACTCCGAAATCGCGAAATGCAATTTCGCGAAGTAATCACAGCCGTTGGATAAGAACCAGATCTGGACCGTTGATCTCCGTCATCAGGAAATCGGGGATCGGGACTCCCAGAGGCATGTGTACAATGACATCGTGAGTGGCGAAACTCTGATGGAATGATATGAC
>ML789306.1:363351-378681 GCA_009831015.1 Picea engelmannii
GATCTTTACTCTTACTGTCCATATGTTGTATGTTTCTTGATAACACATGAAGAAATATTAATAATTGTTAAGAAGGTGTAAATTGTTTAAGCTTATAAACAACTGATTCACCCCCCCTCTCAGTTGTATTAGTATTTTCAACACAGTTGGACCCGGACTTGAACTTGTGACTCATTTGATAATTTTTTTTAATTAAATTGTACAATATCAATATTTAATATTGATATTTTAGTACATGAAAATAATGTTAGATATATAACATATATGTTATATGTTATACATCCCGCCAATCCTGTAGTCCATTTGTTTTTTAGCACACCTGTCCAATAACCCACGATCCAAAAAGTGCCTTAAGTATGTAAGTTTGCTTGTTGATTTGTATATCGCGGAACTCTGATCCGTAAAAAATTGGCATCCTGGGCCTGCCAACCCTGCAGTTCGTCTGTCAGTTTGTATATCGTGGAACTCCGAGTACTCTTTGGAGGACATGGAACAATATAAGTGCAATGTTCAGCCTGCAATTCCACTTCTCAATTTCTATATCGCGCAAGTCTGGGTACTATTTGTAATACACAAAGCAATAGAGGCCCACTTTTGAGCCCGCCAGCGTGAGAACCCGCTATCTAAAGACTGTGCATGCTTCCCTTTGCTATGCTCCTTGAGAGCCTACACAAATTCACACTTTCCATACTTAGCCACTTTCCCGCAATTCCCCAAATATACAAATCCTCCGCTGAACTACACCATCATGCCCTCTTACATTTTATGAGTTTTGTAGTCAACAATTCCGACTCATGCAGTTTCACCATTGGACACTCACCGGTTTCACCATGCAGTTTCAGACTTGGCCATTCCTTCCTTTCTTTCTCTTCCCCATCCTCGTCACCTTTGCATGTGTCTATAATAAGAAATAATGTTTATATATATATATATATATATATATATATATATATATATATATATATATATATATGTCTTGTTTCTAAATATTTAATGCTAATAGGTCATCGTGTAGGAACTATCTAAGTTGTCATTGATGCGCGCAAGGCTCAAGAAGTTCTGCCATTAATGCAATATTTGCGAAGGCTTTTCTTATCCATTCTCAGTCTTAATTTCAAATACCATGGAATGTCATTCGCACGCCGCCAGCTTGGTTCCTTCACGAAACATCCAATCCTTAAACGTTCTTCGCCGTAACTGCCACCTTCGCACTTCTAAGTATGCAATAATTAATCTTTACTTATAATAGGTCACCATACAACATGCATAGATATTGTCATTAATGATGAGATTTTCCATTCGCACGCATTGAACCAACGTTTCCAGGGGGGTTATATTGTCCCCTCCATTTCTTCATTTCAGGTAGCATCTGGAGAAAACCAACATTTTCATAAAATACTGGCAGTAGCTCCACAACAGTTTTATAGAGATACAGTGAACATCTTCCTCACGAGCTTCTCATGTAGAAGAAGGGAAAAATAATTGTAGGGGAGGCAGAGCAGTCTGAAATTTACAGTGAAAACATGGATCTTGACGCTGATCTGGATAGCATATTTTGCAACCTTGATCAACCCAAAGACACAATTAACCATGCCCACTCAATGGACATGGTTGATAATCAAATTTTTGACGAAGATGAATCCTTTGTATTCCAGAGTGTTGTTTTTGAAAGCGAATCAAAAAAATTAATCATTGAAAAAAGAGATGTAAAAAATAAGAAAAGAAAAAATTGTTGAGAACTTGGCCTTGCCAATACGCACACGTCCAATAGTTAATGTTTTCTCCATGAACTTGAGATTTCATCTCGATGGATCCTTCTGTAATGGTTATCTTTCGGATTCCTTAGACTTCGACTCAGCCATGACGACCCTTTACCTGGGATGATTTCCTAAAGATTGGTTGTAAGATGGGTATGCTTTATAGAATAAATGTTTTTACCCAGCTTTATAGAATAAATGTCTTTTTGGGAATTCAACAGGACGATGCCGAAAATGTAAGAAGCCAATATGTACTCTAATGGGCTGAAGTACAAGCATAGGACTAGTGAACCTATCCCATTTATTAAACGTATTGTACACACTAAACGAGATTCTCACACTTGCAAAAAGTATGGGAGGCTGGATGTTTTTTATAGACCAAAGTACCGAGAAATTCCTTCTGCACGGTCTCTGTACAATATTAAAAATAGGTATTTTAGAAAACATAATTCCTTTTCACCAAAATCCAATATCCAGTGAAAAAAATGAATTTCAAGTTAAGATGCTTGAAATCTCAATTTGAAGTCGTTTTTAAAAAATATCAAAAATCCATCTATCATTTCATAATTTAAAATTTAAATTTTTAGCTAATCATAACCAAATTCCATCCAATTATAAAATAGAGTAGAAGAACCTGTTTCCTACATTTCAATCAGTTTTAGTGATCCATAAAATTATAAACTATGGTGAGGACATCAGAGAAAATATTATGGTGTTGGCTAGTTCTTCTACAAAATGGTTTTTTTTTGGGAATTCTCATTTCTGAATGTAGAAATGGATTCAACATGCTGAAAAATTCATAGGGCACTTGGATTATACAGAAATAAATAACTCAAATATAAGAATCCAACAATTTATGGCAGGATAGCAAATATCATGGGAAAAAATCATCATTTCATAGAACCTATAGCCTAAGTCCACTATGTAGTGTGTGAGAGTTTTACTATGTAGTGTGTGAGAATTTGTTATTATTTAAGTCTTATTGATTTTCTTTTGGGAATTGTTTAATGCAAGTTTCACTATGCAACTTGTGAGAGTTTGTTAGTTTGTTCTTATTTTAAGAGTGTTGATTTTTTTCTTTAAGCTAGTCAAAGCAAAGAGATTCTTATCATGTTCTAGATTAGGGTTGACCACCTCCTTATAGTATCTTTATTTTATTTTATCCTTGAATTTTTTTATCACACCACAAAATTTCATTAAATTTGGATGTAATAATATTTTTAATATTTTCTATATTCTACATCATAACTTCTTCCTTTATTCCCCAATGATTTAGTTAAGACTCGTATCTTTATTCCATCCCATCTTGAGACACAAGTAATTTTCACTATAGTTTGAAGCAATTTTGGGGAGCCTTTTGTGGTTTATATTATTAATCTTGTTCTTGTACATTAAGTAACTAATCATAACCATCTTCTGAAAGGTTAGCTTCTATGAGGAGGATATTGATACAAGAGCATTGCAAGCAGCCAACCAAGCGAACATGAAGGTAGAAGATAGATGGAAAGTGCAACACACATTTTACATGTTTTGGAAATTTTTTTGAAGCATTAATGTAATGGTTAAAGGGAAGCGTACTTGTGTATTGTAAACAGATCATGAGCGATTCGCTCTCATCTGTAGGAGGTAGAGGCATTTATGCATAGTTAATGAAAGTAGGTAGATTTAAATTCCATATTAGACAGTTTTAGGAACAGGAGGGAAAACGACTATAGACACCCTCATCTTTGTATCATTGTATCATTCAGAATTACATCAATTAAGCACATTAGCATAGAGAAGAAGAGAGCTGTAGCAGAAGAATTGTAGAGGAGAACCCATGTACAAAACCTTGAATTAATATATGAAGCTTTGATTCAGATTCATGGTGTTATGATGTTTTCTGTGTATACATGTTGAATGGTCTGCTTACAGTTTCTTACTCTCTTTGACATGCATTTGGTATTATGTTGTGTGTGTATGTATGATTTCATGTTGAATGTTTGAAGTTTAAGAGAGAGAGAGAATGAGTTTCAATTGTTTCTCTTTCTGAGTAAGATAATTTCCTGCAAAGAGTGCAGTGAAACGTTCGTAAGGTGTGCGTTGATGAAGGTTCAAAGTTCATCTCTGAAATCTCGGGAGGGATACCGTTGTTCTCATTTTAGTAGAAGTGCAAGTGAAGCACATGAGCTATGCAAGGAGTGCACAAGCATTGGAAGTCTTAGGAATTATCAACAAAAGGAGAGTTGAGGGACTGCTGTTGCAGGAAGTGCACAGAGTCGAGGAGATCAAATACCCAGAAGTATTTTATAGATTGCCGCAAGGAGTGCGCGCATGAATTATTTTGTGACTTGAAGTTGTCAGAGGAAATATCAGAAGGGTTAATGCCTTTGAAGTGTTCAAAGGGGGGAGTCGAAGTCATTTCACAAGATTTGAGTTCCAGTATAAAATACTGGTTCACTTCCAAGGAGCTGTCAAGGAAGAAATCGAGCGGTCAAAATTCTCTGTGGAGAATCCTCGAAATAGCGAGGACTGTAGGATCTAGGAGAGCTGTGGGGGAAGTTAAGCGATTGGAGGAATTCATCCTTTGAGAGGCAGGATTCAATATGGACCGTTGATCGTGGTTGTTAGACTGTTGATATCATTTCGACATTTTGGGAGTTGTAAGTCCGAAGTGTGGACGAAACCCTTTGTCGCGCGAACTCCCGAAGCGCGAAGTGGATTATTGCATGTGGAGGTGAAGAGAAAAAATTTTGGTGTTTCGGAATTTCGGAGTTCGACATTTAGGAGGTCCTGAGGACAAGTGATCGGGACACAGTGGAGTGAAAGACCCGAAGTCACAAGTCGCGACAAAACTTGATGTGAATTTCAGGATTTCGGAAAATCGGGGTTCGGAATACCGAAAGTCTTGACGACAAGGAGTCAGGGGGCCTTTTTATTGAAAAACCTGGAAAATATTTGAAGTGGCATTTCGACACTTCGGGGATCAGAGTTTCGTCTTTCATGTTGACAAGGTTTCAGGACACTTCACATCAGGAATCCCGAGGTTGCGAAATGCGAAATATTTGTGAAGGCGTTTCGACATTTCGGTGTTTCAGAATTTGGGAATTCGGGATTTGTGGTGACAAGTGTTTTGGGATCTAGAGTCTCGGACTCTTGGTACCTAAAAACTGGAAATCATGTGGGCCATCGGATCAGGAGGGTGACGGTCGTCCATTGATTCTTTATAGTCGCTATTTCTGAGTTCGGAACTTCGAAAGGACAGAGGAAATAGTGAAAGGAGGATAGCTCAAGTTCCGAAAGTCGGGAAAGTTGACAGGTGGTAGGAATCCATGTCAGAGACCGAGGACAGTTGAGAGGATAGGTGGCGAGTTTTCATCAACAGTCGGAGTCAGACTCCGTTAACTGTTTCGGGGTTCAGGGTTTGGAGAGTGAGGAAACCTCACGATAGGATTCGTGAAATCGTGAAGTCCAAAACCCAAAAAGGCAAAAAACCCGGTGAGGAGCCAAAGATTGATGAACATGTCAGGATTCAGAAATTCAACACTTTAGGAGACAAGAGGTCGGGGTTCCTTACTTTGGAATTCCTGAAGTTGTGAAACCTGATACATGAGCAGAGGAGGACGCAGTCAGAGATTTTGGTGTTCCAACATTTCAGGTTTCGGCAAGTGGAAGAGTCAAGAATCTTGACATCAGGGATCGCAAAACCCCGAAACCCGAAGTCCTTTGCGGCTTGGACAAAAGGTTTGCTTAATCCTCGGTGTGGCTGTGGTGAAGATCCTGAGCGGATCTCAACCCGAGGGCAGGGGGTCTGTGTCGGTTGTGGTATCAGAACACAAAACAATTTATTTGCTTTCTGTAGTAGAGAAAAGAGAAATTTCTCAGCCATGCTGTCGAGAAGAAGAGATAGACCAATGCCTGATCTAGTAGTGGAAAGGGAAATGCGTGAACTATGTGCTAGGCTTGATGCCATGGAGACAACACAGAGGTGCATATTCGACGTTGGGGATATCAGTGAGGCTAACAGTGAAAATGAATATGGACATGAAGGAGAAGAAATTGCAGCCGAAGATGCAGCAGATGAACGCCTATTCAGGGTTGTTGTAAGGATAGGTGCCAGGGCAAAAATGGAGATTCCCATGTATGAAGGAAACCTGGATGTTGAAGAGATTCTAGATTGGATTAGATCTCTGGATAAATATTTTGACTATGAGGATGTCGAGGAAGACAAGAAGGTCAAGCATGATGTCACAAGACTAAAAGGGCATGCAACATTATGGTGGGATGAACTGCAGGCTGACAGATGCTGCAAAGGAAAGCAGAAAATCAAGAGTTGGGATAGAATGGTTACAAATATGAAAGCCAAATTCATACCCAAGGATTATCAAATTACTATGTTTTGGAGGATGCATAACTTGAGATAGAGTTAATGACAGTGAAAGAGTACACTGAAGATTTCTACAAGATCAACATCAGGGCAGGTCATTGGGAAAGTGATGATGAAAAGGTTTCCAAGTACATGAATGGTCTAAGATACGACATTCAGGATGAGATGAGCATGATGACCCTTAGGAATGTGGAAGATGCTTATAAGATGGCTCTAAAAGATAAAGAGAACCTGAGCTGGAAGCAAGGTCAAAGAGGCTGAGGCAAAAGTCAAGCCAGAGGCAAAACAATTTCCCAAGATAGAAATCAGAAACCTAAAGAAGAGTGGAAGAAACCTCAAACTCAAACTGAGAGAGGAGGAAGCTCACAGAGAGGAAAATATGCTGATAGAAATACTTTTCCTCGAACTAGAGGAAGAGGAAGAGGTAGAGGTGGAGAAATAAAATGCTTTACTTGTGGAAAAAAATGACATAAATCTTATGAGTGTCCAGACAGAAAGAAAGAAGGAGGTGAAACTCACATTGCCAAAGCACAAGGATGGAATGTTGAGGCAGAAGATGCTGAGGGAAGAAGATCAATGATGATGAGGAAAGTTCTCTTGAAGCCAGAGAAAGAGGCAGAGAACCCAACCCAAAGGAACAGACTTTTTCGGACTGCTTGCAAGACCAAAGACAGGGTATGCAAAGTCATCGTGGATAGTGGTAGCACAGACAATATCGTTTCTATAGAGATGGTAGAAAAGCTGGAGCTGGAGACTATTGAACATCTGAGTCCATACAAAGTTTCATGGTTACAAAAAGGACATCAGGTAAATGTCACTAAACAATGTTTAGTTGAATTTAAAATAGGAGGGTATAAAGATGAAATAATGTGTGATGTTATTCCCATGGATGTTTGTCATCTATTGCTGGGTAGACCATGGCAATATGACAAGAATGTGATTCATGATTGGAGAAAGAACACATACACCCTGGAGAAGAATGGGAGAACTCACATGTTGTTGCCGATTAAGGATAAAGAAACAAAACCAGAAGTGAGCAACACTGTGCTTCTCATGAGTGGGAAGGAACTTCTTAAGGAGGTTAAGAAGAAGGAAGACACACAATTTATTGTGGTCAGGAAGCCAAAAATTGTTTTGACTAGTACAAGAGTGGATGATTTGCCAGAGGAAATCTAGAAGTTGCTGGAAGAGTTTGCTAATATAGTAGTGGATGAACTACCTCATTCGTTGCCACTGATCAAAAGTATAAGTCATCACATCGATCTTATACCTGGAGCTAGTTTACCAAACAAAGTAGCGTATAGATTGACGCCACAGGAGAATGAAGAGGTGAAGAAACAGGTCCAATACTTAATGGACAAAGGGTTGATTAGAGAGAGCTTGAGTCCATGCGTTGTTCCAACAGTGCTCAGCCCAAAGAAAGATGGAGGCTGGAGAATGTGTACAGACTCGAGGGAAATCAATAAGATTACCATCAGATATAGATTTCCATTGCCAAGGATGAATGATTTGATGGATTGTTTGAGTGGAGCAATTTTTTTTTCAAAGATTGATTTTAAAAACAGATATCATCAAATCCGAATGAGAGAAGGTGATGAATGGAAGACAACATTCATGATGAATGAACGGTTGTATTAATGGCTTGTTATGCCGTTTGGCTTAACAAATGTGCCCAGTACTTTCACGAGATTGATGAATGAAGTCCTGAAAGATTTCATAGGGAAATTCATCATTGTATATCTTGATGATATATTGATTTTCAGCAAAACAAAAGCAGAACACTTGAAGCATTTAGCTACAGTGATGAGGAGATTGCGGCAAGAGAAATTGTTGATAAATGTGAAGAAATCGATTTTTATGAGGACAAAACTCATTTATTTGGGTTTTGTTATCTCTACAAATGAGTTGAAGATGGATCCAGATAAGGTAGAGGCGATTAAGAATTGGCCATCGCCAGGAAGTGAAATGAGGTTCGAAGCTTCCATGGATTAGCTAGCTTCTATAGGAAATTCATTCAAAATTTTAGTGGGATTAGCGCACCGATGATGGACATGGTGAAGAAAAGAAAAAAATATTTTCATTGGATAGAGGAAGCAAAAAAAAGTTTCAACTTGTTGAAGAAAAAGATTACTGAAAAGCCAATTCTGGTGTTGCCAGATTTTAGTAAGACATTTCAGGTCAAATGTGATGCTAGTGGATTTGCAATTGGAGTGGTCTTATGTCAAGATGACAGACCAATCACATACTTCAGTGACAAATAGAATGAAGCGAAGGTTAAGTACTCCACATATGACAAGGAATTTTATGCAGTCATACAAGCGCTGAAGAAATGGAGGCATTATTTGGTTCCTAAAGAGTTTGTTTTGTACAGTGATAATCATGCTTTACAATTCGTGACTCAACAGGAGAAGTTGAACCAAAGACATGTTAAATGGGTTGAATACATGCATAATTTTACTTTTGCAATTAAATATATTTCTGGAACTGCTAACAAAGTTGTTGATGCTTTGAGCAGGAAATGTTTGCTTATGTAGGAATTTAGAGTCAAAACGTTGGGTTTTGATAATGTCAAAGAAATGTATAGAGATGATCCAAATTTTAAAGAGGCGTATGAGGCATCTGAGAATCCAATTCTCAGGGGCAGAACACAATGGACCGAATATATGATCCAGGATGGATTATTATTCAGGGGCAATCGATTATGTATTCCAAAATGCTCCATGAGGGAGAATCTGTTGATAGAAAAACACAGTGGAGGATTGGTCGGACACTTCGGTCATGATAAGACGTTCTCAAAACTGAATGGCTCATATTTTTGGCCAGGGATGAGGACAGATGTCAAAATATTTGTGGACAGGTGTAGAATTTGTCAGCACACAAAGGGAAAAAGACAAAACACAGGTTTATACCATCCATTACCCATACCTGAGATACAATAAGCATGGATTTTATATTGGGACTGCCAAGGACACAAAGAGGATTTGATTCAATCTTTGTGGTGGTAGACAGATTTTCAAAGATGATACATTTCATACCATGCCATAAAATCAGTGACACAACTCATATTGCGAACCTGTTTTTTAAAGAAGTCGTTAGACTTCACAGTTTACCAAAGAGTATTGTTTCATATCAGGACACCAAGTTTGTGAGACATTTCTGGAGGACTTTATGGAAGAAGATGGGGACAAATTTGTCAATTAGCTCAGCTTATCATCCTCAGACGGATGGGCAAATAGAAGTTGTAAACATAAGCTTGGGAGATTTACTGAGGAGCCTAGTGACTGAACACCACAGTCAGTGGGATCACATTTTGCCACAAGCGGAATTTTCTTATAATGATTCGATCAATAGAAGCACAAGGCAGAGTCCATTCCAAATTGTATATGGAATGAAACCAAGGGGATTTTTTGAATTAAAATATATGGAACAAACTGAATTCAGAAGTGCTAGTGCAGAGGATTTTGCAGAGGCAATGAAGGAACTTCACAACAAAGCGAGGGAATGTTTGCAAAATTCGAGTCAAGAATACAAATGTAGAGCAGATCAACAAAGGCGAGAACTTCAATTTGAATTTGGTGATCTGATTCTTGCATATCTGAGGAAAGAAAGGTTCCCAAGGGGAACATATAAAAAATGAAAATGAAGAAGATTGGACCATGGAATATCGTAAAGAAATTTGGGGCAAACGCATACGAGATCGAATTACCTGATGGAATCAGAATTTCACCAATATTCAACATCTCAGATTTGTACCCTTATAGAGCTAAAGAAGCAAGAGCATAGAGTGAACAGACACAGGTTCAATGGACTAAACAAATGCTTGTAGCTGCAAAGCCACAGATGGAAAGTATAATTGATAAGAGGGTCAGTAGGAAGACCAAGAGGAAAGAGTATTTTTAATACTTGGTCAAATGGAAGGGACACCCAGTTGAAGATGCTAGTTGGGAGGATGAAGCAGAAATTCAGAAGCATGGACAGACCATGCAAGAGCTCATGATCAGGAGTCCATTAAAATTTTCAAGCAAGGGAGTATGATGCAGGAGCATCGCAAATAGCCAGCCAAGCGAGCATGAAGGCAGAAGACAGTTGGAAAGTGCAACACACATTTTGCATGTTTTGGAAATGTTTTTGAAGCATTAATGTAATGGTTAAAGGGAAACGTACTTGCGTACTGTAAACAGATCATGGACGATTCACTCTCATCTGTAGGAGGTAGAGGCATTTATGCATAGTTAATGAAAGTAGGTAGATTTAAATTCCAGATTAGACAGTTTTAGGAACAGGAGGGAAAACGACTATAGACACCCTCATCTTTGTATCATTGTATCATTCAGAATTAGATCAATTAAGCACATTAGCATAGAGAAGAAGAGAGTTGTAGAAGAAGAATTGTAGAGGAGAACCCATGTACACAAGATTGAATTAATATATGAAGCTTTGATTCATATTCATGGTGTTATGATGTTTTCTTTGTATACATGCTGAATGGTCTGCTTACAGTTTCTTACTCTCTTTGACATGGATTTGGTATTATGCTGTGTGTGTATGTATGATTTCATGTTGAATGTTTGAAGTTTAAGAGAGAGAGAGAGAGAATGAGTTTCAATTGTTTCTCTTTTTGAGTAAGAGAATTTCCTGCAAAGAGTGCAGTTAAATGTCCGCAAGGTGTGCATTGACGAAGGTTCAAAGTTCATCTCTGAAAGCTCAGGAGGGATACCATTGTTCTCATTTCAGTAGAAGTGCAAGTGAAGCACATGAGCCATGCAAGGAGTGCGTAGGCGTTGGAAGTTTTAGGACTTATCAACAAAAGGAGAGTTGAGGGACTGCTGTTGCGGAAAGTGCACAGAGTCAAGGAGATCAAATACCCAGAAGTATTTGATAGATTGTTGCAAGGAGTGCACGCGGGAATTCTTTTGTGACTTGAAGTTGTCAGAGAAAAGCTCAGAAGGGTTAACACCTTTGAAGTGTTCAAAGGGGGGAGTCGAAGTCATTTCGTAGGATTTGAGTTCCAGTATAAGATACTGGTTCACTTCCAAGGAGCTGTCAAGGAAGAAATCGAGCGGTCGAAATTCTATGTGGAGAATCTCCGAAATAGCGAGGACTGTAGGATCTAGGAGAGCTCCGGGGGAAGTTAAGCGATTGGAGGAATTCATCCTTCGAGAGGAAGGATTCAATATGGACCATTGATCGTGGATGTTAGACCGTCGAGATCATTTCGGCATTTCGGGAGTTGTAAGTCCGAAGTGTGGACGAAACCCTTGGTCTCTTGAGCTCTTGAAGCGCTAAGTGGATTATCACGTGTGGAGGCGAAGAGAAGAAATTTCGGTGTTTCGGAATTTCATAGTTCAACATTTCGGATGTCTTGAGGACAAGTGATCGGGACACAACAGAGTGAAAGACCCGAAGTCGCAAGTCGTGACAAAACTTGATGTGAATTTCGGGATTTCGGAAAATCGGGGTTCGGAACACTGGAAGTCTTGACGACAAGGAGTCAGGGGGCCTTTGTATTGAAAAACCCGGAGTTGCGAAACCCGAAAAATCCTTGAAGTGGCATTTCGACACTTCGGGGATCAGAGTTTCAGCTTTCACGTTGACAATGGTTCGAGACACTTCACATCAGGAATCCTGAAGTTGCAAAACGTGAAATATTTGTGAAGGCGTTTTGGCATTTCGGTGTTTTGGAATTCGAGAATTCAGGATTTGTGGTGACAAGTGTTTTGGGATTGAGAGTCTCGGACTCCCAGTACCCGAAAACCTGAAATCACGTGGGTTGTCAGATCACGAGGGTGACGGTCATCCGTTGATTCTGTATAGCTGCCATTTCAGAGTTCGGAACTTCGAAAGGACAGAGGAAATAGTGACAGGGGGAATGCTCAAGTTCCGAAAGCCGGGAAAGTTGACAGGTGGTAGAAATCTACGTCAGAGACCGAGGACAGTTGAGAGGAGAGGTGGCGAGTTTTCATCAATAGTCGGAGTCAGACTCCGTTGACTGTTCCGGGGTTCAGGGATTGAAGAGTCAGGAAACCTCACGACAGGATTCGTGAAATCACGAAGTTCGAAAACCTGAAAAGGCAAAAAACCCGGTGAGGAGGCAAAGATTGATGAACATGTCAGGATTCGGAAATTCGGCACTTTAGGAGACAAGAGGTCAGGGTTCTTTGCTCTGGAATTCCCGAAGTCGTGAAACCCGATACAGGAGCAGAGGAGGACGCGGTCATAGATTTCGACGTTCCAGCATTTCGGGTTTCGACAAGTGAAAGAGTCAAGAATCTTGACATCAAGGATCATGAAACCCCAAAACCCGAAGTCCTTTGCGACTTGGACAAAAGGGTTGGTTAACCCTCAATGTGGCTGTGGTGAAGATCCTGAGCAAATCTCAGCCCGAGGGCAGGGGGTCTGCGTCATACTTTTCCCTACCAAAAAAAACAATATCATCTACAAAACCAATATCGTAAAAGCCAAACAATTTATTTGTCCTTTATTCCACGCCCCAGGAACCATTCAGTTATCGTAGTATAATATCGAGCACATGCTTTTGGCATCTACTACATCAAGCCTTCTGTGCAAATTAAAAATTGCAAGAATTTCGGACAGGAGGAAAGAGTTATTCCTCCAGAGTTGCGCTGACGAATTACAATAAAGAAGTTGCCACTGAAGGATGACTATCTCCTTTTCTCACCCTAAAAATTTAAAAGAATTTATCCATTGCAGACCCACCCTGCGATGACAGTTATTACATCCAAACAAACAAACTAGAGATTCTTATTGCAAGTGTTACTGATTGCGCGATCAAGACTTCGTCTGAACTTAAATATCACGTTTCCGCAGCCTTCCGATTATTAAACTAATAAAATTTCTTTGCCAAGCCGAACTTGAACGCATTGTACTTCTCTTATTCCCCTGGTACTTCCCTTATTCCCTCTTGACTGTGATTGAACAGCTGTGAAAGGCAAGCCCGAACCGGAACCGAATTTAGGGATTAAAGAAGTATCCTTTTTCTCAGAAGTGTTCTTTATTCTGTCCCTACGGGCAGCGCCACATTATCCTTTCAAACCTTGTGGCCGAAAGTTTGAAAAATTACTATAATTCACTTAATTTGATTTGCAGCGGTGCCGGTGACATTGTCCTTGGCATCCAAATGCCAAGGTATGGCGGCGTGATTATGTTTGACGGGGACCAATACTCAGTCTGCTAAGCAGCATTGAAGGCTGTGGGAGGTGCAATATGTAATATAGGCGATTAGAATATAGGTGGTTCGATTTGAATTGTTTTTAGATTTGATAGTTTATATTCTGCTGTAGCATTCAATGTAAGTATACGAAGGTATACATACTCTATCCTTCTGGATTTGAATCTGTGACTTCTTAAGAAGAAATATATGTTCTTAATCATTAGACCCGACGTTTAAACTGAGCTTAGTATGCTATTGTTTTGGTGATTTCGTTGTCTGGTTTCGTTTTTTTTTATGCTCTTGTTGTTTTTTGGGGTGGCTTTCTGTTTCCGGTGTTTTGGAACGTTGGGCTTCGTGTTTTTGATTTAGTGATGTTTCAGTGGGTTCGGGTTCCTAGTGTTCTGGTTAGGTTTGGCCTTTCCATCGTTGTTATATAATATTTTGAACAATATTTATGTGAAAAGATTCGATTGTACTCGTGTTGTTGGTCTGATGGGCTTTGCGCTCAAACCGTGGCATCTGTTCTACGAGGATTCAATTGTATTAAATCAGTACGAGTCCAAGTGTTCATGTCTAGAGTGTCCTTAGTGTACGAGTCTGTTCCGTTAAGTTTGCTTAAGTTCGACCATGGCTTCATTTTCTTGGTGTTCTGAATTTTTCACTGCTTCTCCATGTTTGTAGTGTTTTAGAAAATTTGGATAGTGTTTATGCTAGGTTCGATTGTACTATTGTTGTTGGTATGTTGAGGTTTGGGCTTTCGTTGTGGCATTGTATTCTTAGGGGTTTGGCTTTTGGGCTTTTGTTTTGGATGTTCTAGTGCTTACAAATAAAGTGTTATGGTCTCCATCTAGGGTTTTATTATTATATTAGGAAAGGTAACATTCTAGTGAGATCAATTTAGTGTATGAGTCTTTTTTGGGTTTAACTTTGTTGTGGGTTATATTGTGTATTTGTTTTTTCATTATGGTTTAGTGTTTTGGTTTAGTGTTTTGGTGGGGTTATGCTTTTTAAAGGTTATTCTAGATGTTTTTGGTGGAGTTATATTTTTTTAGTTGTAGTTGTTGTTCTAGATGTTTTTAGTGATGGCTAGGGATTAGTATTCTTCTTGGCAATGGCATTGCTAAAGTTTCATTGTATTGTTTTCATCTGTCTTCTGAACAATGGTTTGCTAGGGTTGTGGTGGTGTTGGTGTTGGTGGCCATGCATTCTTTAAAATTTTTGATGGTGTTTGGTGTTTCATCATGGTTTCATGTTCTTTGTGTAGTTCTACCTTTTGTCTCTTATGAAAAGGAAATGAAATTCTTATATTAAAGTTGCATTTTCAAACATTGGTTTGAGAAATTGCACATGATTTTAAGGTACTTGTATTTATGTTTCTACCTTTTTGGATAAAAATGGTTTGCGTAGATTCTATTTGCAATTGCGTCTAGGTGTGTTGAAGATTGCATTGGCTAACCTAGCTCGAGATTGCTTTGCATTAAGTTTGATTTTCTTTTAATGTGGTGTATTTGTGAATATGTGTATAAAAACATTGTTGTCATTTGATTTTGGAAGTATTCTTTTTGGGAGTGTTGTTGTTAGTATTGCTTTTGATTCTCCTCAGTGGTTTGGTGGACTTTTCTCTTTGGTCGATCTTTTTGTTCTAGAGTGATTTTGGCCTCTTAAATTTTGTTATGGATGCTAAATTTAAAATGCAATAACACATATTAAACTTAGTGTTGCTTTTGATTCTCCTCGGTTTGATGGACTTTTCCCTTTGGTCGATCTTCTTGTTCTTTATGTTCTAGAGTGATTTTGGCCTCTTAAATTTTGTTATGGATGTTAAATTTAAAATGCAATAACACATACTAAAGTTATTGAATATTAGAGTGCTTAGGAACTGAATAGATGACATATCCTATCTCGTGGCTGGCATTGAGTCCGATTTACCTTTAATGTGATAGATTTGTGCTTACGTGCCCATGAAAACACTATTGTCATTTGATTTTGGAAATGGTGATAATATTTTATGTCAAAAAATTATTTTTTGTTCTTTT
>ML789306.1:382917-401690 GCA_009831015.1 Picea engelmannii
CATCATTCTAATAGTATTTAAACATTCATTAAATTCACATTCTCACAATATGTTGCATCATATACATCATCATCAATAACATTTAAACATTCATAAAATTTACATTCACGTAGTAGATCGCATCATATACATCATCATCAATACCATTTAAACATTCATAAAAGTTCATAAATTTTAAAGTTTAAGTGTATCACTTAATAGTTTCACTGTGACTAGAAAATAAAGTATATAGGCCTCAGGTAATCCTGGTTGTCTAAGTCAAAAGGTGGTGTTACATACACCCAGCCTTCGAGAAAAATGTTCTCGAGGTGGTCAAAAAAGTGAGGGATAGTCTCGCCGTAGTGTCTCGGCGTCTTCCCAAGTAGCAGATCCTGGACTATACTTGTCCCACTGGACCTTAACTTGGTCTACTAGATGGTTCCTAAACTGTCAGACTCTATGGTCCAATATGTGTAACGGTTCTACCGTGAGGGTTCCCACGTCTGATACTTGCAATTCCTTCCAATTTAGTTTATGTGATTCATTAGCAACATAATGACGTAAAATAGATACATGAAATACATTATGAGTTTTATGCAAGTGGGGTGGTAGTACGAGACGATAGGCAACGAGTCCAATTTTCTCTTGGATTCTGAATGGTCCTATAAATCGAGGTGACAACTTTGTCCCCTTCTCGAACCATATGGTAGTCTTATTAGGCCTGATACGAATGAAAACCTCGTCTCCCACTTCATAGCTTCGGTCGGTCCTGTGTGCATCCGCATAGCTTTTCTGCCTATCCTGTGCTTCCTTTAGTCTCTGCCTAATTTGAATCACCTGTTCCTCCATTTCTTGAATCAATTCTGGCCCAACTATTACTCAGTATTCTAGTCTATCCCAACTCAATGGTGTTCTGCATGGCCTCCCATACAAAGCTTCGTAGGGTGGCATTCAGATGGAGCTATGATAATTGTTATTGTAGGAAAACTCTACCAAAGGTAGGTACTTCTCCCACTGGGTTTGATTATCCATTACATACATCCTAAGCATGTCTTCCATGACTTGATTTACTCTCTCAGTTTGCCCATATGTTTCAGTATGATAAGCTGTGCTTAAGTTCAACTAAGTCCCCAACGTTGACTATAAACTTGTCCAAAACCTAGAAGTGAATCTAGAGTCCCTATCTGAAATGATCTTCTTAGGTATCCCGTGCAAACAGATAACCTCACTTACAAACACACGTGCCACATCAGTGACATCATAAGCGTCTCTAACCGGAATGAAATGAGCACTCTTGGTTAACTTATCCACTATCACAATAATGGCATTGTGTCTATGGGATGTGAGCAGCAACCCCACAACAAAATCCATAGAGATGACTTCCCATTTGGACATAGTAACATCATGTGGTTGTAGGAGGCCTATTGAGTGATGGTGGTCGACTTTCACTTGTTGACATTCTAGGCACTTGGCGACGAAATGGACTACATCGCGCTTCATGCCTACCCAAAAGAAGACCTTCCTCATATCTGCGTACATCTTCTTCACACCCGGATGCGCACAATAAAGTTTTCTATGGGATTCCTTCAGTATCATGCTTCGAATATCCCCATTCTCAGGGATGTACATCCTTCCTCGATATCTTAACAGTCCATCTTTTTCCAGACCATATCCTTCATACTTTGGATCTAACTGCCTCCCGCCTTGGAGGTTTGAAGTAACCTTTAAATACCAACTGTCTCATTGGAGTTGTGTCAACACATGTTCTCTCAGATTGACCTTTAAGGTCACCAAGGAGAAGATATGTGGTCTCCTACTCAAGGCATCTGCGACCACATTTTCCTTTCCCTTGATGTACGAAATACCAAAATCGTACTCACTCATAAAATCACTCCATCACCTTTGCCTGACATTCATATCTCTTTGAGTGAAGAGATGTTTTAAACTTTGATGGTCCATTTTGAGCTCAAAGTTTCGCCCCACAAGATAGTGCCTCCAAATTTTCAGAGCTAGCATTACAGCTGCCAACTCTAAATCATGAGTCGCATATAACTCTTTGTGTTTCTTCAACTTCCTTGACGCATATGCTATCACTCCTCCATCCTACATTAGCACGCCCCCCAACCCTTGCTTTGAGGCATCTGTGCAGACTGTGAAGTCCTTTTCCATATCCGACACTTGTAGAATTGGCGCACTGGTTAGTAACCTCTTAAGCTCAATGAATGCACTATCACATTCTTCTGTCCATTCATACCTGACCCCCTTGCATTGCAAAGTGGTGATGGGTTTCACTATTTTTGAGAATCCTTCTACAAATCTCCGGTAATAACCTGCTAGCCCCATGAAGCTTCTCGCCTCATGGGCATTTTGGCACTGGCTACTCCATAATGGCCTTTACCTTTTCTGGGTCCAGAGAGATTCCTTCGCCGGAAATGATATGACCTAAATAGTGGATCTCTTTCTGGAAGAAGGAACACTTCGACAGGTTCCCATACAATTTGTTCTCTCTAAGGCAGGACAACACTATTCACAAGTGTTCCTCATGTTCTCTTTCGTTCTTGGAATAGATGAGGATGTCATCTAGAAACACTTGTACAAATTGATCTAAGTACTTTCAGAATACGCCATTCATGAGGCTCATGAATACTGTTGGTGCATTGGTTAATCTGAAAGGTACTACGACAAATTCGTAATGTCCAAACCGAGTTCAAAAGGTAGTTTTTGGGATATCACCTTCCTTAATCCTTAACTGATGATACCCTGATCGCAAATCGATCTTTGAGAATACCGCTGCTCCTTTCATCTAATAAAAAATGTCATCTATTCGCAGCATCGAGTACCTATTTTTCACTGTAGCACGGTTCAAGTCCCTGTAGTCTATACACAGTCGTAAGGATCCATCCTTCTTCTTTACAAAAATTACTGGTGCACCCCAAGGTGAGACACTGGGCCTTATTATCCCTAAGTCCAGTAACTCTTTCAACTGCATTTGCAATTCACAAAGTTCCAGTGTTGTCATCCGATATGGAGTCTTGGAGATTGGTTCTGCACCAGGTTTTATCTCAATAGTAAAATCAAGCTCCCTCTCAGGAGGTAACCCTAGTAACTCGTTTGGAAAAACATCTTTAAATTCTGACAATACTGGGTACTGATCCAATGAGGGTCCTTTTCTATCATTCACTGCTTCCCCTACATAAAGTCAACACCCTTGTCTCAAGCATCTCTCAACCTTCATAGTTGGTATAAAGCGTAATGACACTTTTCTCCGTACACCCTAGATCTCTACTGGTCTTCCCTCATCGTCGACACAAAGCACCCTCTTTGTGAAAAAATCTACCAAAGCTCGGTGAGCTGATAACCAATCCATTCCAATGATTAGGTCATATGCCCTGAGAGCAGTGACGTGTACCTTCAACCTGGTAGTACACACTCCCAGGTCTACTATACAATTATCAACACTAGGCCCTACCGCTTGTTTTTCCCCTGAAGTCGTATCGACTTGTTTAAAGTCATCGTGCTCGTAGGCTACCAACCCACTCTTTTCTAATGTAGATGGTGAAATGACACTATCTGTCGCAGCAGAATCAAATAAAATCTTAACCTTGGTATGATTTAGCGTACCTGTTGACTCCACCACCGTGGATTAATGTTCTGCTTGGCGATTATTAAGCACTGTGTAAATCTGGTGGTTGCCGCTTGCTCTTCCCATCGGGGCCTTTCCTTCTCTATGAAAAATCCTGATTGTAACTTTGGGTAGTCACGCTGGTAACGATGTCCTCCACGTCCCCAACAGGTAACACGGGATTGAACCTGCGCACTGTTCTACGACTGTCTCTGAAACGAGTTCCTTCCCCTGGAACCCCTGCCCCTACTAGTTGTCCCCTGAAATGGTCGTGGACCTGCCTGCATCATTGGGGATGAACGAGACGCTCCACTTCCTGCCATTAAAATCCCTGCGGCTACTGGCCTTGGTGCAACTCTATTGCCATATGGAGGTGGCCTTGAGCCCCCTCCCTTTTATCTTTGTCTAAATTTTTTTTCTTTAAAACTAGGTAAGGTGATTTACACCCTAATACCACATGTTTAAACCTTTAATTTAAAACCTATATTATAACTTAAACATATTAATCTTACAATTAGCTTAACTTATTTAAAATTAATTAAGATTAATCTTAACTTAACTTAAAATTAACTTAACTCATTTCTTTTATTATTTAAAGATTTAAATTATATGATATAAATTAATTTAAATTTAAATCTCTTTAATTCAATTTAATCCCATAAATTAATATTATTAATATTATTATTAATATTATTTATTAAGTACCTAATTAATCATTAATTTAATTTAAATTATTCCCTTTGATTAATCACTTTTGATTAATCATATTTAACTTATAATTAATTTAATCACAAATTAAAATATGATTAAACTTAGTCACCTCATAAATTTTTAATTAACTTACAATTCATTAAAAACACAAATATAAATGTGTTTAAACTTAAATATGTTTAATTTACATAATTAAACACAAGATTTTTTTTTAAACTATTTTAAAGAATTAAAATTTTAAATCTAATAATACTTTAATTTATCCTTCCTTCTTTTAATTTTCTAATCTAAAATACTTTACAAGAATAATAAAAAAAAATAAAAATAATAATCAAATAAAAAAAACTAAAATAAAATAAAAAAAACTTATTAACTAAGCGAGGGCACGCATGAAGTCCACGTGCCCGCTTCCTCCAAAATAATCCTACACCTATCTCCCAAACCCTAAACGTGTCCTTCACTTCCGTGTCCTTCCTCTACCGCCTCTCCACTTTGCTATGTCCCTCTCGGCAGGTTCAATGCCCATCTCTGAACACTGGTGCTTGGGCGATGGATTCTGTGTATTACTTTTTGCGTTTGTGCAGCTCCTCAATCATGGTTGGGCGCTGCGTTCGGGATGTGTGGTGCAAGAATAGGACCCCCTATTCATTAATCGTTTTCCCCCTTAATTTCTGTAATATTTCTGCAGATACAATATGTACTTGTTGTATTTTGTGCATCTGACATTACAGATACTCAACTTGGTGTTTGCTGGTATTGGTTTCTGACTAGATTTGCAGGTCATGGATCTCATGAGGAACCTTCGTTTGGTTCTGATATATGTTTTTTTTTTCAATGGATTTTACTATTGGAAACATGTATCTGCTGCCAATGTTACCTATGATCATAGAAGTCTTCTGATTGACGGCCAACGAAGAGTTCTCATATCTGGTTCCATACATTATCCTCGAAGCACACCAGAGATGTGGCTTGGTATTATTTAGAAGGCCAAGGATGGAGGCCTGGACGTCATTGAGAGTTACGTGTTCTGGAATATGCATGAGACGAAACAAAACAAGTACTACTTTGAAGATGAGTTTGATTTGGTAAAGTTTGTGAAAATAGTGCAGCAGGCTGGACTGCTTGTGCATCTTTGCGTTGTGCAAAATGAATGGCCTTTCGTTGGCTCCTCTCTTGTGACTTGGTGCTTGTGTGTCAAGCTACTGCTTAGGCTTGGTGTTGAGACTTTAGCAGTGACTTTCGATGGATAACTTAGAGATTGGATGTTTCTATAGCCCCAATATTTTTATTATTCCATATGTATGCGCATAATGGAACTATGGTGGTTTTCCAGTCTGGTTACACTTAATTCCTGGGATCCACTTCCGAACTGACAATGAGCCCTTTAAGAATGAAATGCAATGCTTTAGACATCCATACCCAAATCCCCTTCTGTCCATAAATCCCATTCCTCCATAACGATACTCTCTGCTTACCTGCCCAAGAGACCTCAACACACTAATCTTTCTGCATGTGGTTATATTGGGGCCCTCAGTTTTTTTTCAGACCTGCATTTAAGGGAAATGGAGTTTCAATCAAGACAAAATTAAATGGAACAATAGCTTATAATGCATACAATCCGGCCATTGCAACAGTTGGGTCTTCATCACCAGATGCAGAACGTGAGAAGTAGAAGATTTCTCAGGTTTCGAAACATTTGGAAAGACCTTACTTGAACAGGATCTGTTCTATAGGTTGTATGTCTTAGTCTGCGTAGATTCCTATACAGACAAGCACACAAATCCGGAAGATGAACTATGGCTCTTGGGCCAGAGTGCGAATACTGTGATGGTTGAGAGTTCGCTCCCACTCGTCTCTCGATGAACGTCCCATATGTGACATTTCCAGTTCCACACGGTGAAGGACTTAGAGCGTTCTGACGGATTCGTTTCCTTTAATTATTTTAAGCGGCTAGGAGGGTTAGGTTTTTGGAGCCAGCTTGTATGCACAGTTGTATCTTCTGTGATACTTTCTTTCTCTGTGGTCATCACTGGGATCCCCACTTCACCACCGACATTTTACATGACTATTGTTGGCATTGTAGCAACATTTTTGTCTGTCTTTTGGTCTTTTGGGTACATTCGGCGAGCTGAACATCTTCGAAAAACTGCAAATGATCTTGCCAAGGCTCCTCCTCATGCTGATGTGGTGAAAACCTAAAAAATGGAATTGTTATAAATATTCTTGGTATGGGTGCCACTGTGCTTGGGATGCAATCTATTGTGGGACTATTAGTGGCAAAGGCTTCCACCATATGGTAGAAACTGCTGGGAGTTGGAGAACCTGTATACGCCATATGGGCCAGGAGCTTTGGAGTGGGTACAAAATGGTCCTTTTTGTGTATATATATAATTTGTTTGTTTAATTGAGCCAAGTGCCAAAATTTATTTAACACTTTAAATACGTATAATATTAAACCAATTTCGTTTTCCAGGCATATTTTTTTTTATATATTATATATAGATTTGTGTATATACTAAAACCAAAATGTATACTTGGCTTGCAGGTTAGGTGGAGTTGGAGCTCTTCAGGCCCAAATTTATATTTACCCTAATATATTTATTTAGGGATTTACTATAACTAAATAGAAGTGTTTATTTATTTATTTATTTATTTTTTTTGGTGTGGTTTATTTAAATTTATGGGTGGGTAGGTAGGCCCTTGGTTCCAGATTTTGAACCAGGGCTCTGATACCATGTGTAGTAACCTTATTAATTTAACATCCATTAAATTCCAAAAACTGAAATAGTAACTTCTACTTGATTTCAGAAACTCAGTAATTTCTTATAAATTCAACACATACACACATAAATTCATTGACGAATAATAATTTCATAACATAAATAAAACAAATATGTAATTTAAAATACCTTGGTCTGATGCTAACTCCCACTAGTCTTGTTGTCCTTCTTGTTGTTTCCTTTCCCAACTCGATGCCACTGATCAACTCTGCTCAAACCGACTAACCTCCCAGCCAGCTAGGAGCAGCCTGTCTGGCTCCCTAGCTCCAGGAAACCGAAAGGAATCCTGGCCCCCGTGCCCAAAACCCCTAGCAACCCGGTGCCCCCTGCTTCTGATTCAATGAAAGCTCCCAAAGCCAAACTCCTCACACCAACCATCTCCACCCCAAATTCCCTCACCAAAAATCCTCCTCCCAAAAGAATGCTTCCCCCCCAAAAGAATGCCTTTCACCCTCCGACTCTCCCCGTCATATTCCCCCTTCACCAACTCTCCCCCTTTCATTAATTTTCTTATCCATTTATTTAATATATTATCCCTTTATATTTAATATCTTATCCCTTTATTAATATCTTGTCCCTTCCCGTGTACGTAAGTCTTTAACAAATTAAACTTATTAACCCCGTTAATTCTTTACTCAATTAATTACTAAGTCAATTAATAATTAATTAATCATTGATAGATATGAACAAGTAATTAATAATAATTAATTAGTTAATATTATTTAAGAAATAATTATCATTTAGCTAACATTTTAGGACAATCAGATTATCAAATTAATTATAATTTAATAATCCTATACATCTATTTAAGCAGGGTCATTACAATCCTACTGTTTATAGGTCTACATCACCCTTGGTGATCAGGAAAAATATCTCTTGAAGGCTAAGCCATTAGTAGTAAGTTCCTCAATCTCCCTTCCAGAGTTTTCATTTTAAATGTTCAGGGACCAATTACTTCATGAATTAAGTATGGGTCAATACACAATTTTTGAAACTTAGATTGTTTCCCTTTATCTTTGTTGGCTTTTCCCCTCTTCAAACCTAAGTCCCCTACTTGGAATTCTTTAAAATAAACAAAATTTTTATCAAATTAGTGCTTTACTAACTCTTGGTTTCGAGTTAGTTTTTTCTTATCTTCATGTCTCTCTTCTTCCAATTTGAGGAGGGTATTTAATCTGTGTTGCATAATGGGAAAATTTTCTTCCTGAGTGGATTGAGACAATTTTAGGTGGGGGAAAGAACATGTGAGTAGGGGGAATAGCTTATTGACTGTACACCAATAATACAAGGGGATTTCCTGAATATTTTGGTGTTATCCTATGGGCCCATAGGGAATTAGGTAATGATAAATGCCAATTTATTTGGTGGTCAGAAATAGTATTTCTTAGAACTCTTATCAAGTTTTTGTTTGTATATTACACTAGACCATTTCCCTGACGATAATAGGTTGTTGAATATTTCATTTTGATGTTGTCTTCCAATGCATATTCAATTAATTTTAAAGAAGAAAAATATTTTTAATTATCAAAGAACAAATATCGAGGGACACCAAACCTGGTTGTTATGTGGGAATTAAGGAAAGATATCACTTGATTTTTATTCACCACCTTGAGCGAGAAATATTTAGTCCAACGAGTGAAATATTTTTTTGTTGTGAGGAGGTATTTGTGCAACTAAGATGAGTTGGGATTAATTTCCCCTATTATGTCTAAACCCCATTATTTAAATGGGTAGTCCACCATAACATGTTGTAGTGGGAATGAAAGACTTTTTTCTCTTCCATTTAACTTTTAGCATACCTCACAACATATCGCATATACATGCAAATATCTGAGAATCTTGTGTGTTTTTATGTCTCCCCCAAAATTTCCTTTAGCAAGACCATCATGCAATTCTGATAGAAGTTTCTCTACATTAGAATTTTTAAAGGAACCTTAGTAGCACATCATCATAGTTTATCCTAAATATAATTTTATTAACAATTTGGTATTTATTAGAATTGAGCCCAAGGAGCTTTATCGTTATTGGTTGCATATATTGAGGAGCATATCCATGATTCAAATCATACTTCATTGCATAGTGCCGGGAGTTTGAGGTGACAGGAAAATAACATATATATTATTTCATCAAATTATCCTCTTCATATAACTTCTCCTCACTATTAACACTTCCTTTTGAATCTGCAACAAGCTTACCCAAACCTTTTCCTTTTAAAATTTTTGTGGGTTTAATTTCTAAATCACAATCTTGAAGGGATTTCATCCAATTATCCCTTTTATCCCCTAGGTCTTTCTGTATTAGAAAATTCATGATCGCGGGGTAAGGTACAATCACTTTAGATTTGGTCTTCAACAAGTATGGTATGAAATGTTTTACTTCCTCGAAGAAAACATAGGCTTGTTTATCTACCATAGGGTAGTCAATTTCTTCTCCCTATAGTCTAAATCTCACAAAATCCACTCAGAATTTATTCCCCTCCTTGTTCTTCTAAGTAATGACAGGTGAAAATGTAGTATTAGATGAAAATGTGCATAGTAGGAAGTCTTAAATAAAATAATGGATTATTAAATCCACGTCCTTTGCTATTTATTCCCTGATTCTTATGAAGGACTACTTTTCTTTGGGACCCCATATGAATTCAACATCCTTTTTTATCATGTCTTGAAGTGGTTTTATAGTTTCAACAAAGCTCAGAACAAATCTCCTAACAAAGTTAATCTTGCTAAATAATGACTTCATATACTTCTTATTATAGGGGAAAGCAATTTTGGAAATCGCTTCTATCCTTCCTAGCTCTATCATTATCCTATATTTGGAAACAACAAACCACAAGAGATTTTCTTTAGTTACATCGAAGACATGTTTCTTGGGATTTAAAGAAATGGACATATTTTTTGCATATAGTAAAAATATTCCTTAAATGGTTCACATGATTTTTTTTATCCTTAGATAATACAATGACATCATCGAGGTATACCACCACTAATTTTACAATCAACCCCCTAAATGTTATATCCATATCTCTCTAGAAAGTTTCTCTTGCATTAATCAATCCATAAGGCATTATTTTGTATACATAAGTGCCCCACCTTGTTCTGAATGCACTATTCAACTGATCATCATGGGAAACTGGAACTTGATTGTATCCCTAGAAGCCATCTAAAAGAGATAACATCTCAAATCTAGAGACACATTGTATAATATGTTCCATCGGGGGCACAGGGTTGTAACGTCCCCAACCACCCAAGTCAAGGCATGCTACTACAATTCTTCTTTGTTCAAGATATGATACCAATTTGTAGCATCCCCATGCATCCCATGGCTAGGCCATCCCACCTTACAGAAAGAATCACCTTCATTTGCGGAAAATATCATACTTAATAAATTAAAAAAAAATCTACTTTCTATTAACATACACAATTATGCGTAAACGTACGGTAAATAAACACATGTGTAACATACAACATGTAATTAATCATATATAAAGAGTAATTATCCATTTAATAAAGCCACCAATTGTGTGTAGACCTTCCAAAAACCTCCTAGCCTTAGGTCACGCTGCTCCAAGCTATCAGCAGTGGGTCACCCCTGAGCTGGGACTAAACTCCACCCACAGTAAAGGGAATCCTAGGCTTGGATGAGGTTACAAAGTCTCCAGGAAGGATTATATCCCCAGGAGTCCACTCACATCCACTGATTATATTCCCTCATTCCCCACATGCCTGTCCCACCCCAAGGAATGTTCCTTTTCTCTACTTGACAATCCTTTGTCTACCCCACTCCCCTTATAGGGATTCAACAACAGGCTAGAAAAGAAGTCTCAGAGCACTAAAATTGTCGTGAGGCTCCCTTTGGAAAAATAACTTCCTCAAAAACATCTCTCACCTGGACAGATTTTTTCATAGGTCTGACAACCTACTTCTTCAATCCAGCTCCCAGGCTAATCTAGTCAGGGTAATAACAACAACTAAATCAGGTATGGGATCTGGTAATGAAAACAAGCCACACTAGTCCAGAGAAAATTGTGGGAAGAAACATCAAATTAGGAAGGGTGTGATATGGCTCAGGCACTGTGTAGTCATGCTATGCTTCACAGGATTAAAATAGTTAGCTTCACAGGGTTTGCAGGTTTCATAGCTTGCAACCTTCCATTGGACATACCCCCTAGTGTCTAAGGAAATAATGCCTCGGTCAATGCGTGAGCCCCTGTGCATGGGAATAATGCTCTCTTAAATTTTCATATGTCTTGGTTGACATCTATCTCTCTAGGAGTGCATCCCTCTCCACTTGGATTTCGTTCTTTTCCCCAAAGGAACTTAGGATACAAATCATTATCCTTCAACATGCCTTTTAGAATAATATTAAATTATTCCCTCTTTAGATAAGCCTTTTGGCTTACCCTTTTACCCTAGCTTCTTAGCCCCTTACCTTCCCCTACCTAGTGGAGCTTAGTCCCCCAAAACTCTTTCTTTGTGGTTGGTGTGTATACAGTGATGTGATTTTTATTTTAATGATATGCATAATTACATATACAAAAATAGGCTCATTGTCCTTAAGCGATCGAGTCTCTTCGACATAATATTCACATAAGCCTCTCAACTTATAAACACTTGGATCGCTACCCTATAAACATAATTACAATTCAACATGGGCTCGGCCTTGGGGCATTACAATACCATCCCCTTATTTATGCACTGCCCTTAGTGCATCATATTTACATGTTACAGCAAGATTTTCAAAAATCTTCAAAAAGATGCGGGTATTCTACCCGCATGGCCTCTCCGTGCTCCCAAGTGGCATCCTTAGGACTGTACCATATGCATTGGACCTTTACTAGCTCGATGGGGCAATTATAGAGATACTTGATTTTTTGGTCTAGAATGCGTATCAGATGCACTTGAAAAACGTCTTCTTGCTCCACCTGAATTGCATTCCAATCAATAACATGATTAGCATCAGGTATATATTTCTTAAGAAATGATACATGGAATACATTATGAATGGTCATAGATGAAGGTAATGAAAGCATATGAGCTACAAGCCCAATCCTTTCTAGGATTTCAAATGGCCCACAATAACGACCTGCCAATTTGGAATAGTTTCCCAACTTCAGGAAAATTATATTAGCCTTCACTTTCAGAAACACATGATCACCAATACATAATTCTCTGTGAATTATGCTATTATCAACGTATATTTTTATACCTTAAATTCTTCTTTATATTTGAAATCTACTCTTCCATTTCCCTGATCATCCCAACCATTTCTCTATCAACTAGGTTGTCCCAACTTATTGGTGTGTTGTACTTTCTACCATAAAGTGCCTAAAATGGGGTCATCTTCAGAGATGTTTGGTGCCCATTATTGTAAGCAAATTCTACAGTATTTCTACCAAGTGTCGATAGTCTTCCCATTTATATGGTTTGTCCATCACGCACATTCTTATCATATCCTATATCACTTAGTTCACCCTTTCTGTCTTCCCATCAGACTCGGGATGATAAGTTGCGATGAAGTTCAGATTTGTTATGAACCCTTTCAATAATCGCTTCCATAACTTTGAGGTGAACTTTGAGTCTCTGTCAGACAAAATTATCTTGGGTATGCCATGCAAGCGTGCTACTTCCCTCATATAAATATCAACAAGATTGGTTTCCTTGTGAGTAATCTTCATTGGAATGAAATTGGCAGATTTAGTAAGCTTGTCCAGCACCACCATGATAGAATCATGATGATTGCTTGTTCTGGGAAATTATGTGATGAAATCAATTGACACCACTTCCCACTTCCACTTAGGAATGGGAAATGGCTGCAACAACCCAACTGGGTGTCTATGCTCAGCCTTGACCTTTTGACACTCTAGACATTTAGCAATGTACTTAACAATTTCCCTTTGCATGCCTGGCCAATAGCATTGGCTCTTGACAACTACAATGGTTTTCTGATATCCTGGGTGTCCACCATAAGGTACATTATGCATCTCTTTCAAGATCATACTCCTCAATTCATGATAATTGGGTACTTAAATTATGTTCATGTACAAGATAATTTCATCATTTCCCAATTTACAATCTTCAACCTTCTGCTGCATTTTATCTTGTTATAATTTTGTTACTATCTCCATGTACTGCAAATATTTTTTTGCAGCCTAAAAAATTATTCCTTTAAGATCATTTTCATACATGCTAATGGATGTATCATGCAGTTCATGCACTCTCCTAGTGAGTGCATCGACCAATTTCTTCTCTTTTCCTTTGATGTGCTTGATATCAAAGTCATACTCATAGAGAAACTCTAACCATCTACTTTTTCTGGCATTTAGAGTTGGTTGATCAAATATATATTTTAGACTGTTATAGTCTATCATCAACTCAAACCTTTTTCCCATGAGGTGGTGCCTCCACTTCTTCAAGGAATGTACTATGGATGCCAACTCCAAATAATGAGTGGCATATATCCTTTCAAGCTCTTTCAAATTTTTGGATTCAAAATATATTCTTGATTAATTGGATTGGTTGTGATTGATATCAACCCTTGAAGAAAGTCCGGTAGCGAATTTCGGTAGAACAAAGATTTGGGAAATAGACCCAAGTTTGTTTGATGGATAATGGTATGAATTTTGATATATTTGCAAGTAATACTATTCTAGATGGATAATAAATGTCATGCCATTTCTGGTGGTATGTGGAACATCACATCACTCCTCACAGTTAAAGAGTTATGGCCATGTGAAGTTGGAGAACCCTCATGAGTCATCAAGAAGCCCCAAAAGGTCAAAGGAGTCAAAGTGGTTTCAAAGAAGAAATTATTTGAATAATAAAGTGAAGTGATGAGTGTACTATAATTCAAAGTGGATACAAAATAAATAATTTAAATGATAAAGTTAATGGAGAAATTACTAAGTGGACAAGTGGTTAGAAGTGGGTTAACCCTAAAATAAGGAATGTGGTTTAAGAAATTTTAGAAGGTAAATAATAAAGTGAAGTGATGAATGCACTATAAGTCAAAGTGGATACAAAATAGATTATTTAAATAATAAAGTTAATGTAGAAATTACTAAGTAGACAAGTGGTTAGAAGTGGGTTATCCGTAAAATAAGGAAAGTGGGTTAAGATCGTTAGAAGGTAACCCCTTGAGGAAGCTACATAAAAGTATAAATAAGAGGCAAGGGTCTCTCATTCAAATCACACTTGAATATCATTGAATATCTGTTTTTTTGAAAGGTTATTTGGGAAGGTATTATTGATAGAGAAAAGTGCGGTAGAAAAAGTGTGATAGAGAAAGTGTGGCAGAAAAAGTGCGACAGGAAAAGTGCGGAAGAAAAAATGAAGTAGAAAAAGTGCGGCAGAAAAATTGCAGCAGAAAAAGTGCGACAGGAAAAGTGCAATAGAAAAATTGCTGCAGGAAAAATGCGGAAGAAAAAGTGTGGTAGGAAAAATGTGGTAGAAAAAGTGTGGCATACAAATCACAGTAGGAAAAGTGCGGCAGAAAAACTGCAATAGAAAAATTGTGGCAGAAAAATCATGGTAGTGAATTCGTGGCAGCGAAACAGCGGCAAAAAAATGCTACAAGAAGAAAAAAAGGTATGGTTCTCATATGTGTAGTGTTGAATTTATGAATCAATTTGAGGGTTTTCCTTGTAAATATGTTGGATGCCCTCTTGGGAGTTTATGACTTGCTGTAGAGTTAATCTGAGGAAGATCTACTGAAGTTTAGTATTGGTTCATGTTTGAGGGATTTTGGTTGAGGTATGTTGTTGAAGTTGTTGGTACAGGTTGTTACAAGTTGATTACAGGTTGATTGGTATAGGTTTACAATAGTATATCTCACAATGATAGTGTGACAATGGTTCCATCATTCTACTTCTACGTCAGGGAGTTTGGACAAGGCAAGGGCAGGTGGTTGTAGCGACCTTCTAGTTGTATCCATAGGACATAGGGGGTTGTAGCCAGAGAATTGGGGAGTTGGATCTTCCCTTAGGTTGTATTCTGTGAAACTAGGGGGTTGGAGCCTCCTTCCAGTTGCAGATGGAAAATAAAGGAAGTTGGTGCTTCCAATGAATGTAATTCTTAAAGACATATAATAAAAAACATTCTGTGGTTTTCTCTCGCTTTGGGTTTCCACATAAAACACTGGTGAACTGTGTATGTGTATGATTTCTCATTTGTTAATTGTTTATTTACTCTGCAAATATTGGATGGTAATTCTACATTGATATAACACTTTCATTTTATGGTGAAAATGGATTAAATTGCTTTATTACCGATTCACCCCCCCTCTTAGTAATCCAACACATACCACAAAACCATTCTGACTGAGGACTCCACCAATTCCTTCTTTGCATGCATATGTCAAAACCATGAAATCCTCATTAGGATATGCAATTCTCAGAATTGGAACACTCGTTAACAATTTCTTCAATTACTGGAAGCTCCTTTCACATTCTATTGTCCATTGAAAATTCTCCCCCTTCCTTTGCAAGGAAGTGATCAAGTGGGAAATCCTTGAAAACCATGCAATGAATCTTCTGTAGTAGCCATCTAGACCCATGAAGGATATGACTTCTGTCACATTCTTAGGTGTTGTCACCCTTTAATAGCTTCAATATTTTCAGGGTCCATTGCTATCCCTTCTTCGAATATGATATTCCCCAAATAGTGAATTCGATTCTGATAAAATGAGCACTTTCTCAATTTGGCATACAATTGGTTCTCTCTTAACACTTGTAACACCATCCTAAAGTGATGCTCATGTTCTTCTTCTGAATTGGAACATACAAGGATATCATCCAAAAATACAATGACAAACTTGTCTAAGTATTCTCAAAAAACACCATTCATTAACCACATGAAAACAACCGGTGCAGTCGATAACCCAAATAGCACCATTTTGAACTCGTAATGACCATACCTTGTCTTGAAGGAAGTCTTGATGAAGTCTTCATCTATGATCCTTACTTGATGGTATCCTAACCTGAGATCAATATTTGAGAATATTTTTTCATTCTTAAACTAATCAAAGAGATCATCAATCCTTGGCAAAGGATACATGTTCTTTACATTTACCTTGTTCAATTGTCTAAAGTCAATGCATAGTCTCAATGTCCCATCCTTTTTTACAAATAAAACTGAGCGTATATACCCCAATGTGACACACTTGGGTGTATATACCCCTTCTTCATAAGTTCTTCAAGCTGTATTTGCAGTTCCTTCATATCTTGTGTACTCATACTGTAGGGAGTCTTGGATATTGGAGTTGTTCTAGGAATTAAATTTATATAGAAATAAATAACTCTGTTTGGGGGTAGTCCTGTTATATCCTTGGAAACATCCTCAAAATCATTCAGGACTGCATGATCCTCAATATTTGGCACCTTATCCTTAGGTGATTCCTCCATATGAGATGCAAATAGTTGGCATCCCTTCTTGTAAGACTTCTTGAGTTGCATTGTTGAGATTTCTCATAAAATAACTACCCTGGGAATTCCTTGGAATATTCTTGGGTTTCCTTCCTCATTCAGGAAAGTAAATTCCTTGTTATGACAGTCTAAGATAGCATGGTGTTGGTCTAACCAATCCATACCAATTAAAAATTCATATGAACCCAAGGGAAGGATGTTCAAATCTATCTTGGTACTTATCCCATTCATGTCCACTGGACATGATTTAACCAACTCAACAACTTTTCTCTTGGATCATGTAGCCAACTTCACCAACCAAGATTCCCCATGCTTTCTTCTTGGAAAATGCAATCTCTCCACCACCCTAGGATCTATCTAAATATGAATATCTCTTGAATCTATTAAAATAGTAAAGGCATGGTTATTGATCATACCTTATACATCAATCATGTGTAATTGAAATTCTTCTTGCTTATTTTCTAGGGCTGCATAGATCCTTGGTACATTTCTGCCCATGTCTTCCACTATTTCAATTTGATGTACATTGGACAACTCTCACCTTATCATTTCTTTGTGGACAATATCTATACATATGGTCTCATTTACAACCCCAACATTGAATAGGTGGTTTCCTTGGCATTTTCCCACATGTCTCTGTTGAAAAGTCAACAAGAAACATGTGTCTAATTTATTTTTCCCTTAAATAATTTGGAGAATAAATATTAATCTATTATCTCATAATTACTTGAAATAATTAACTGAAATGGAAAATCAGTTAACTATGGCAAATTCGAGTTCAAAGGTTGATTGGTAATACATGGAGGTGACTTGAAGTTGTAACAGAGTTATAAGTGTAGTTATGAGAGTTGTGAAGTAATTTAACTCAGTTAAGTGAGTTAAGACTAATTGTACTAGTTGTAACTGAACTTACACTAGTGAGAGTTCAGTGAATTACTTATTAATTAATTCACAATCAGTGAACTCACATGCAACTGAAGACTCTCCACAGTTAACTACATGCATGTCATATCCAGTGGAGACCTAGTTGAGATAACAGGTGAAAGGGACAATTTGGCTATCAGTTGTGATTTGAGTGAAGTGCACTCATGAAATCACACATGTAGTGGATATGCTCATGAGCATGTGAAAACTAGGCAATTTGATTTCATTGTGAGAATTCTAATTGCAGGGATTGTTTAGAGGAGGCGGGTTGTTTGGAGACAGAATATTGGCACATGAATTTGTCATTTTTTTGTATGACAGTGTGAGACAATTATATTGTATTGAGAGCTCTTGGATTAGATTTTTGTATTTGATTGTTTCATGATCGATGATATACATAATATATGATAGTGGGGTTTTTATCCTTACACTTTTCCTGTAAAACTTTTGTGATCATGGTTTAATTTCTGCAAGAATATTAGTAGAAGCGATTTTGTATTTAACAATGGTTTATAATTTTTAGATGAGGAGAATCCAGGAAATACTTAATTTGTATTAAAATTTCTACATGGTATCAGAGCCACGGAGCTACGAAAGTGAGGTGCGAAAATAATAGTATTTTCACAGGTCCTGTCTCTAGCAGGGTATGACGACATAGTACTGAAAACTTCACACATTTCTGAGAGAATAAATTCTCGCACCCTACTTAAAGGAGAGGTGTGAACCTCCCTTATGATTCTCGTAGGATGCTCAAAGGAGAGGTGCAAACCTCCCTCACCCCACTGTGCATTACAGTGCAAACTCCTTCAAAACGTTCGCAGGCTATACACATGTGAGGTGCGAACTTCCCTCGGGCTAGTAACTAGTCAGGTGCGAACCTCCCAGGGAAAGAAGGATTGCAACAGTTGAGTTTGTGGTTGGATAAAATTCAAACTTGCAGAAGGAATTTCTTGGTGCTACATTTGATTCACGATCGAAATGTCTTTCATTGGCTTGAGGTTAGAGTATGCACTTGAAGGAAACTCTAACTACATTGCTTGGAAGGATAAAATGGAAGCAGTACTCAAAGACAATGGATTGAAGGAATACATTGACAAAGATGTTCCTAAGATGGATGCGACAAACACTGCAAATATTGATGCTTGGAAAAATAAAGTGGAAAAGGCAAGGAGGATCTTGTTGGAGGGAGTACGAGACCACATTGTCTCTAATCTCCATGGGAAAGACACACCATATGCAATGTGGAAGGCTTTGACGGATCTATTCCAAAACAACAACGACCATAGGAAATTGGCACTCAAAGATAAACTCAGGAAGATCAAGATGATCTTGGAAGTGT
>ML789306.1:401790-419540 GCA_009831015.1 Picea engelmannii
TGGGGCTCTTAATAAACCATACATGACACTCTGCTTACATGAATCAAAATTTGGCTCAAAATTTGACACGAGATACATGCAAATACATCCATAACAAACCATTCATTAATTTCCATGTGAACAAGGGGTGATAGAGTTCATGGTAAATATGGAGATAGTGTAGTTAATGAAAAATGGTAGAATGATAGGGAATGCATATACGAATAATTCTAAGCAATTAACCAAACAATTTAACTGTCTATAAAAATATCAAAATATCAGTCTCCAACACTTGTTATGTTATCCCTTTTGTCACTTCTACAAAGACTTTTGTTTTTAAATTTATATCATAGAACAAGGATGCAATAAGTGAAATCAAGATTGTGAGGGGATTGTAATTAGAGAAAAATGGTAGAATGATAAAGAATCAATATGTATATTTTTCAAGTGAAACAAATCAAAACATGCTACCTTAAACAAAATCAAAACATATCTATGTCTAGAATTTCAAACTTTAACAAGTGTTCATTTTCCAAACAATAATCCAAAATGATATCTTCTTTGACAAATTTTCTTGATGGCTTCCAAATTATTTACACAACAATATGTATGCCCATAATTATCTAATCATAGAAACCATTATACCCACATTATCATTATATGACAGTGATAACGAACAACATCGTAATCTCTATAAGAAACAACAATAGCCTTTGAGCCATGAACATAACATTAAATCCAATAATAATCCTTTTAATCCAACATGGACACGTATAGTTTTTACAAAAAACACATATCCATCATTTTTTAACAAATGTTCAATGCAATTATTTTGGACGTTATCACTCATATTCGGGCTTTAAACATTTCTAACACAAGTGTTCCTTTTATACAATCAACATAATTATTGAACCAAAATAACATTCAATATTTTGAACACAAGATTCAAATGAATAGGTGGGTACAGATATCTTCCAGGATTACCAAGAAAGGGACCAAACAAAATTGTTCCCAAGTAATCGAGAAAACACAGTGCTCCCATCAACTTCAATTTGGAGTAGATATGCTTTCAATGTAATGTCCAGGGTTTAAGATAGTAAGTGGTAGAGACAATATGTGGTTCAACCAGAGAGTTTGGAAGTTTAATGGCACAAACATATCATTCCATAGGTGCCCTATCATAATCGATCATAGAAACAATAATATTCAATATTTCTCACGGTTGTATGGGATTCAAACAATAGACTACATCTTCCAAAACAAACATAGGTGAGGCCAACCATTTTTCCAACACTGCAAATGAGCGACCAAATAAAAACCAGTTCCCAACCAAAAAGCATCAATACTTCTCTCATCAAAATAAGGGTAGCAATGTTGTCATACTATATCAAGAAACAATGACGGTGAGGTTATAGAAAGAAAGCCAACAACTGAGGGTTTTTACAAGACAAGGCACATAATTCTCTAATCTTCAATCATAGTTCACATAAAAACCCACAAGCTCGAAACATGGTGTGGGTACACTTAGCCACAGAGACCAGTAATGTCAATATATAGGTGGAGTATTCAGAAATCCCATAGATTAGGAAGACTCCAATAAAAAACTTCAACAGAGAGACCAAACCAAAAAAAAGAACCATGGAAAAGCAGGCTCCACTGTAATATTTACTCAATAATTCCAATGAACAATTACACACAACAAGGATCATGTGACCAACTTTTAAAATCCAATAGCCCTAGAACAAACACCACAGGAAACCAAAGATGCGAGCATAAGCACGGTTCCAAAACATCATAATAGCTTGAGAATCACACAAACCATGAGAAAATAGAGCCAACATTTGATTCAAAGGCAGAGTAACTCCCATGGATGGAAAATTAAGAAAACCCATACCTGTAAAAATTTGTGTGAGGAGAAAGTTGAAGACTGTATACTTCCTCCATGACCGATCAAGGCAGAGAAACAGTAACTACCAGAGCCAAAAATGGAAGAATGACTAGGGTGACGGCCTCGAGGGGAGTTTGAGTGACATGCATTTACTACACGTCGTTTCTCCCTTCATATCTTCATTCAATTCTTAGTACGAGTCAATCCCACTAGAGGACTCACTATAGCACTACATTCAAACCATTAATCAACTAAAAATCCAAAATTCCCATATTACTTTTGCAAAGTGCACGATAGTCCAAAGTGCACTAGCCCTTGCCAATACCAAATTTCTTCGAATGACATTGTAGTAGGAACACAATCCACTATGAATCTTAAATAATTCACACAACCATAGTAGCAAGGGTCAAGATCACCCAACGTTCGCCATGAACAATACACAAGATCAAAATTAAAACTGGAGTATAATTCTCTCTTTCAAAAGGGTAGCATTATCATATTTTATGAGATATCATCCAAACCACTTAGCTCCATGTTTTAATCAGCCTACCACATATTACCATAAACATTTTAAACCATGATTTGAAACAAATGAACTATAGAAAACTGTGTTTCTACCATCACATACGAAAACAAAATATAAGTGTCGCTTATCCACCATATTTCCATGAGTATAATAAGGGGGTCCCAAATACTAGTATATTATTAATATAGATAAATAATAAATCTTGCCAATCATTTGTGAGCATAGTATTCATCGTTACACTTTCAAGCATCAACAAGGAGGAAGAGAAAAATCTAGCCGAGACCATCAGAAAATTGCAGATAGATGTCCATAGCCACAAGGATGATAATGAAAAGTTTATGAAAGACAAGGAGCAACAAGAATACTTCAATATGAAGTTAATGCAGAGCCTTTATGAAATTTAAAAGAAGTTGGATAAGGAGAGTGGCTCCAGTAATTCATGAAGCCACAGGTCCCCTGATGAGAAAAGAAGAACAAGGAGTGGTAGAAGACATCACCATCACTCCCAAAGTCATTCCAATAAGAGAGAACACAACAACTCAATTCCATCTCCTGTCAGGAAGCATCATAATAGGTCTTGGGTGGATGAACTACGAGGATAAATGAATAAGATCAAACTTCCTACTTTTGATGGTGAACATAAGAAGGATGAAAATGATGAGACATGGCTGCTAGGAATGAGGAAGTACTTCCAATTGCATAATTATTGCTCTCATGCATAAGGAATAATTTATATCCACCAACTTAAAGGAAAGGCATCCATGTGGTGGGGACAACTTGTGTAGGTGCAACACATTAAAGAGAAAAATGTGACTTGGGAGGAATTCAAGAGGCATTTTAAGAAGAAATATTTAACCAAGAGGTATTATGACAAAAAGATGAAAGATTTTTTTGAACTCAAACTGGGCAGCATGACCATTGATGAGTATGAAAGGGGATTTTTAGAACTGTTGAAGTATGTATCCTTCATCAAAGATGAGACAGTAAAGATTCAAAGATATTTGAGTGGGATTCCATCTTTCATCAGTGATAAGATTCAACATGATGATCCTAAAACTTTGGAGGAGCCTATAAGGTGAGCTAAATGCCTATATGATCAACATAAAGGAAAGACAACTTTTCAAAAATCTTGGGAAGACAAGAAGAAATTCAATATGGAACAGAGGAAGAAGGGGAACAAGACACCATTCTTTAGAAATAATCCTCAAGGACAACCAGCTTCTAAAGAGCCCAGAGGGATTGAGACTGTAGAAATTTCAATACAAATTAAGTATTTCCTGTATTCTCTTGATCTAACAATTATATACCATTGTTAAATACAAAATCGCTTCAACTAATGTTCTTGTAGAAATTAAACCACGATCATAAAGTGAAATATCAAGAACACATAACATAGAAGTTTTACAGGGAAAACGTAAAGCTAAAAACCCCACTATCATATATTATGTATATCATCGATCATGAAATAATCACATACAAAACTCTAATCCAAGAGCTCTCATTACAATAAAATCGTCTCACACTGTCATACAAAAAATTGACAAATTCATGTGCCAATATTCTGTCTCCAGACAGCCTGCCTCCTCTGCACAATCCCTGCAGTTAGAATTCTCACAATGAAATCAAATTGCCTAGTTTGCACATGCTCATGAGCATATCCACTGCATGTGTGATTGCATGAGTGCACTTCACTCAAATCACAACTAATAGCCAAACTGTCCCTTTCACCTATTATCTCAACTAGGTCTCCACTAGATCTGACATGCATGTAGTTAATCATGGTGAATCTTCAGTTGCATGTGAGTTCACTGATTGTGAATTAATTAATAATTAATTCATTGAAATCTCACTAGTGTAAGTTCAGTTACAACTAGTACAATTGGGCTTAACTCACTTAACTGAGTTAAACTACTTCACAACTCTCACAACTACACTTATAACTCTGTTACAACTTCAAGTCACCTCCATGTCTTACGAGTCAACCTTTGAACTCAAATTTCCCATAGTTAACTGATTTTCCATTTCAGTTAATTATTTCAAGTAATTATGAGATAATAGATTAATATTTATTGTCCAATTTATTTAAGGGAAAAATAAATTAGACACATGTTTCTTGTTGGATTTTCAACACTCCCTCTCAACAAGAAAGGGATTATCCTTCACCCCAATCCTGTCTCTATGATATTCAAATTTTCTCCTGGTGAGTGCCTTCGTCAGAATGCCTGCATCCCGATATTCTGTAGGAATGTATTGAAGCAACATGATCTTCCACTGCACACAATCTATGAGATGATGATACTGGATATCTATATGCTTAGATCTATCATGAAACATAGGATTAATCAAGAGTTTAATGCAACTCTGATTATCACAATGAATCATTGTCGGATCTAAATGAGAACCAGACAAACCAACCAAGATCTTTCTCATCCAGAGAGCCTCACATGAAACTTGAATCACTTCCATGTATTTTGCTTCTGCTGAACTAAGTGCCACGGATCTTTGTTTCCTGTTGTACCAATAAATAGATGTAGATCCGATACTAAAGATCCCCCCTGATGTGCTCTTTCTATCCATTGGGATGCATGCCCAATCTACATCCATGAAGCCATGCAACTTCACCTCATTCGTCTGTTTGTACCATTATTCATACTCATATGTGCCCTTCAGATATCTCAAGACATGCTTACCCACCTTCCAAAAGAATTTGGTAGGCTTAACCATCGCTTGACTTAGTTGGTTAACCGCATAGAAAATGTCTGGTCTCGTGTTCACTAAATACATTAGCGAACCTACTAACTATCGATAGATAGTAGCATCCACTACTTCTCTTGAAGTAGCATCATCTTTCCTCCATTTTCCTAGAAGAGTAGTATCCATGGATTTGCATCCCTCCATGTGAAACTTACCCAGTATCGCCCTTGCGTACTTGCCTTGAGACACAAAAATTTCACCATCTCACTGCCATATTTCCAATCCAAGGAAATAATGAAGAAGGCCCAAATCCTTCATTTCGAACTCCTTTGCAAGGTTCTCCTTGCATGAGTGTATCAATTTCTCATCACTAGTCAGTATTAAATCATTAACATAAAGAACAATGATTAAAATCTTACCCTCCACCAAAATTTGGTATAGGTTTGCATCTGCTTCATTTTTGGTGAAGCCCAATCCGGTGAAATAGTTGTCTATCCAAGTGTACCAAGCACGGGGTGCTTGCTTCAGCCCATATAGTGCTCTCTTGAGTATACACACATGTGACTCCAAATGCCAAGTATTCTACAAGGACAACGATTTTTCACATAAACCACGGTATTGCATGCTTATGCCCACAAATGCATTGGTAGGCCCTGATCATGCAACATCGTTCGTGCAACACCCATGATCATTTTTTTCTTTCTCTCCGTGACCCCATTTTGTTGTGGGTTATGAGGCACTATGAGTTCTCTTCAAATTTCTTCTCTCCTGCAGAAGTCTTTGAATTCGTTAGATATGTATTCTCCACCATTATCACTCCTTAGAGCCTTCACTTGCTTCCCCGACTCTTTCTCCACCAATGCTTTAAACTCACAAAACTTTGAGAATGTTTGATCCTTCTTCTGCATGAAGAAGATCCAACATTTACGAGAAAATTCATCAACAAAAATAACATAATACCTATGTTTTGTTGTTGAAGCAACCGAGAATGGTTCACACACGTCTGTGTGAATTCTCTCCAGGATCACCGAAACATGGTTCTCCTTTTCATGAAAGGTGGACTTTACATACTTCCCCAGGGTGAACCCATTGCACTGATCTAACTGAGAAATTGTTCCCATTTGAATTCCAGTAGATATTTGTTGCATGATCTTCAAGGATCCATGATGAAGATGGCCCAATCGCCTGTGCCATAATTCGCCCTCATCCCGGCTCACCACTTTTTCTTCCTTGCCCATCATGGCACCACACCTATCTACCTCCAACATGTAGACATTCTTAACTCGAATCCCTATAATCTTGACTTGACCCATTGCTTTATGTCGCAGGAAAGATTTTCCATCACTGAAAACAACATCATAGCCTCTTTCCTCCAACATTGCGACTGAGACCAAGTTTTTCTTCAGACCTGGAACATGCATAACATTTTTAAATTGAAATGGTTTACCTGACTCCCTCTGAAAGGTAATGGTACCAATACCAGTCACACTTTATCGTCCATCATCACCCATCTCTATCTGAATTCTGAGATCTTTCTCCTCCAAGTCACTGAAAGACTCTTTATCTCCCGTCATGTGGTAGGAAGCGCCACTATCCAAATACCACACCAATCCTAATGCACTTGAAGCCATGCATGCAATCAAAGAGAAGTCAAGTTCAAATTGCGAGACAAGAGCCTCACCAGTTGCATGTCCAGCAATCATCTTGTTCTTCCTCTTTTGTGGACAGTTAGTAGCGAGATGCCCATGTTCGTGACAGTGAAAACACTTCACTTTGGACAAATCCAGATTCTTGACTTTAGACTCATATTTTGAATGGAATTTATTTCCTTTCCCTTTCCTTGCCTTGGCAGTCAATGGACAATCCTCTTCATCATCACATTTTGATGAATATCCATCTATGGTGTTCTGCCTAAACTCATCCTGCACTAGATCAGACCATAGTCGTTCCCAATATGGCAAATTTTCCCTTCCATTGATAGAGTCTTGATAACTGTGCCAACTCTTGGGAAGTCCTAAGAGAGCCAAGCTCCCCAATTCATCAGCAACGACTGTTATTCCTACACTTCCAAGATCATCTTGATCTTCCTGAGTTTATCTTTGAGTGCCAATTTCCTATGGTCGTTGTTGTTTTGGAATAGATCCGTCAAAGCCTTCCACATTGCATATGGTGTGTCTTTCCCATGGAGATTAGAGACAATGTGGTCTCGTACTCCCTCCAACAAGATCCTCCTTGCCTTTTCCACTTTATTTTTCCAAGCATCAATATTTGCAGTGTTTGTCGCATCCATCTTAGGAACATCTTTGTCAATGTATTCCTTCAATCCATTGTCTTTGAGTACTGCTTCCATTTTATCCTTCCAAGCAATGTAGTTAGAGTTTCCTTCAAGTGCATACTCTAACCTCAAGCCAATGAAAGACATTTCGATCGTGAATCAAATGTAGCACCAAGAAATTCCTTCTGCAAGTTTGAATTTTATCCAACCACAAACTCAACTGTTGCAATCCTTCTTTCCCTGGGAGGTTCGCACCTGACTAGTTACTAGCCCGAGGGAAGTTCGCACCTCACATGTGTATAGCCTGCGAACGTTTTGAAGGAGTTTGCACTGTAATGCACAGTGGGGTGAGGGAGGTTTGCACCTCTCCTTTGAGCATCCTACGAGAATCATAAGGGAGGTTCACACCTCTCCTTTAAGTAGGGTGCGAGAATTTATTCTCTCAGAAATGTGTGAAGTTTTCAGTACTATGTCGTCATACCCTGCTAGAGACAGGACCTGTGAAAATACTATTATTTTCGCACCTCACTTTCGTAGCTCCGTGGCTCTGATACCATGTAGAAATTTTAATACAAATTAAGTATTTCCTGGATTCTCCTCATCTAAAAATTATAAACCATTGTTAAATACAAAATCGCTTCTACTAATATTCTTGCAGAAATTAAACCATGATCACAAAAGTTTTACAGGAAAAGTGTAAGGATAAAAACCCCACTATCATATATTATGTATATCATCGATCATGAAACAATCAAATACAAAAATCTAATCCAAGAGCTCTCAATACAATATAATTGTCTCACACTGTCATACAAAAAAATGACAAATTCATGTGCCAATATTCTGTCTCCAAACAACCCGCCTCCTCTAAACAATCCCTGCAATTAGAATTCTCACAATGAAATCAAATTGCCTAGTTTTCACATGCTCATGAGCATATCCACTACATGTGTGATTTCATGAGTGCACTTCACTCAAATCACAACTGATAGCCAAATTGTCCCTTTCACCTGTTATCTCAACTAGGTCTCCACTGGATATGACATGCATGTAGTTAACTGTGGAGAGTCTTCAGTTGCATGTGAGTTCACTGATTGTGAATTAATTAATAAGTAATTCACTGAACTCTCACTAGTGTAAGTTCAGTTACAACTAGTACAATTAGTCTTAACTCACTTAACTGAGTTAAATTACTTCACAACTCTCATAACTACACTTATAACTCTGTTACAACTTCAAGTCACCTCCATGTATTACCAATCAACCTTTGAACTCGAATTTGCCATAGTTAACTGATTTTCCATTTCAGTTAATTATTTCAAGTAATTATGAGATAATAGATTAATATTTATTCTCCAAATTATTTAAGGGAAAAATAAATTAGACACATGTTTCTTGTTGACTTTTCAACAGAGACATGTGGGAAAATGCCAAGGAAACCACCTATTCAATGTTGGGGTTGTAAATGAGACCATATGTATAGATATTGTCCACAAAGAAATGATAAGGTGAGAGTTGTCCAATGTACATCAAATTGAAATAGTGGAAGACATGGGCAGAAATGTACCAAGGATCTATGCAGCCCTAGAAAATAAGCAAGAAGAATTTCAATTACACATGATTGATGTATAAGGTATGATCAATAACCATGCCTTTACTATTTTAATAGATTCAAGAGATATTCATATTTAGATAGATCCTAGGGTGGTGGAGAGATTGCATTTTCCAAGAAGAAAGCATGGGGAATCTTGGTTGGTGAAGTTGGCTACATGATCCAAGAGAAAAGTTGTTGAGTTGGTTAAATCATGTCCAGTGGACATGAATGGGATAAGTACCAAGATAGATTTGAACATCCTTCCCTTGGGTTCATATGAATTTTTAATTGGTATGGATTGGTTAGACCAACACCATGCTATCTTAGACTGTCATAACAAGGAATTTACTTTCCTGAATGAGGAAGGAAACCCAAGAATATTCCAAGGAATTCCCAGGGTAGTTATTTTATGAGAAATCTCAACAATGCAACTCAAGAAGTCTTACAAGAAGGGATGCCAACTATTTGCATCTCATATGGAGGAATCACCTAAGGATAAGGTGCCAAATATTGAGGATCATGCAGTCCTGAATGATTTTGAGGATGTTTCCAAGGATATAACAGGACTACCCCCAAACAGAGTTATTTATTTCTATATAAATTTAATTCCTAGAACAACTCCAATATCCAAGACTCCCTACAGTATGAGTACACAAGATATGAAGGAACTGCAAATACAGCTTGAAGAACTTATGAAGAAGGGGTATATACACCCAAGTGTGTCACATTGGGGTATATACGCTCAGTTTTATTTGTAAAAAAGGATGGGACATTGAGACTATGCATTGACTTTAGACAATTGAACAAGGTAAATGTAAAGAACATGTATCCTTTGCCAAGGATTGATGATCTCTTTGATTAGTTTAAGAATGAAAAAATATTCTCAAATATTGATCTCAGGTTAGGATACCATCAAGTAAGGATCATAGATGAAGACTTCATCAAGACTTCCTTCAAGACAAGGTATGGTCATTACGAGTTCAAAATGGTGCTATTTGGGTTATCGACTGCACCGGTTGTTTTCATGTGGTTAATGAATGGTGTTTTTTGAGAATACTTAGACAAGTTTGTCATTGTATTTTTGGATGATATCCTTGTATGTTCCAATTCAGAAGAAGAACATGAGCATCACTTTAGGATGGTGTTACAAGTGTTAAGAGAGAACCAATTGTATGCCAAATTGAGAAAGTGCTCATTTTATCAGAATCGAATTCACTATTTGGGGAATATCATATTCGAAGAAGGGATAGCAATGGACCCTGAAAATATTGAAGCTATTAAAGGGTGACAACACCTAAGAATGTGACAGAAGTCATATCCTTCATGGGTCTAGATGGCTACTACAGAAGATTCATTGCATGGTTTTCAAGGATTTCCCACTTGATCACTTCCTTGCAAAGGAAGGGGGAGAATTTTCAATGGACAATAGAATGTGAAAGGAGCTTCCAGTAATTGAAGAAATTGTTAACGAGTGTTCCAATTCTGAGAATTGCATATCCTAATGAGGATTTCATGGTTTTGACATATGCATGCAAAGAAGGAATTGGTGGAGTCCTCAGTCAGAATGGTTTTGTGGTATGTGTTGGATTACTAAGAGGGGGGGTGAATCGGTAATAAAGCAATTTAATCCATTTTCACCATAAAATGAAAGTGTTATATCAATGTAGAATTACCATCCAATATTTGCAGAGTAAATAAACAATTAACAAATGAGAAATCATACACATACACAGTTCACCAGTGTTTTATGTGGAAACCCAAAGCGAGAGAAAACCACAGAATGTTTTTTATTATATGTCTTTAAGAATTACATTCATTGGAAGCACCAACTTCCTTTATTTTCCATCTGCAACTGGAAGGAGGCTCCAACCCCCTAGTTTCACAGAATACAACCTAAGGGAAGATCCAACTCCCCAATTCTCTGGCTACAACCCCCTATGTCCTATGGATACAACTAGAAGGTCGCTACAACCACCTGCCCTTGCCTTGTCCAAACTCCCTGACGTAGAAGTAGAATGATGGAACCATTGTCACACTATCATTGTGAGATATACTATTGTAAACCTATACCAATCAACCTGTAATCAACTTGTAACAACCTGTACCAACAACTTCAACAACATACCTCAACCAAAATCCCTCAAACATGAACCAATACTAAACTTCAGTAGATCTTCCTCAGATTAACTCTACAGCAAGTCATAAACTCCCAAGAGGGCATCCAACATATTTACAAGGAAAACCCTCAAATTGATTCATAAATTCAACACTACACATATGAGAACCATACCTTTTTTTCTTCTTGTAGCATTTTTTTGCCGCTGTTTCGCTGCCACGAATTCACTACCATGATTTTTCTGCCACAATTTTTCTATTGCAGTTTTTCTGCCGCACTTTTCCTACTGTGATTTGTATGCCACACTTTTTCTACCACATTTTTCCTACCACACTTTTTCTTCCGCATTTTTCCTGCAGCAATTTTTCTATTGCACTTTTCCTGTCGCACTTTTTCTGCTGCAATTTTTCTGCCGCACTTTTTCTACTTCATTTTTTCTTCCGCACTTTTCCTGTCGCACTTTTTCTGCCACACTTTCTCTATCACACTTTTTCTACCGCACTTTTCTCTATCAATAATACCTTCCCAAATAACCTTTCAAAAAAACAGATATTCAATGATATTCAAGTGTGATTTGAATGAGAGACCCTTGCCTCTTATTTATACTTTTATGTAGCTTCCTCAAGGGGTTACCTTCTAACGATCTTAACCCACTTTCCTTATTTTACGGATAACCCACTTCTAACCACTTGTCTACTTAGTAATTTCTACATTAACTTTATTATTTAAATAATCTATTTTGTATCCACTTTGACTTATAGTGCATTCATCACTTCACTTTATTATTTACCTTCTAAAATTTCTTAAACCACATTCCTTATTTTAGGGTTAACCCACTTCTAACCACTTGTCCACTTAGTAATTTCTCCATTAACTTTATCATTTAAATTATTTATTTTGTATCCACTTTGAATTATAGTACACTCATCACTTCACTTTATTATTCAAATAATTTCTTCTTTGAAACCACTTTGACTCCTTTGACCTTTTGGGGCTTCTTGATGACTCATGAGGGTTCTCCAACTTCACATGGCCATAACTCTTTAACTGTGAGGAGTGATGTGATGTTCCACATACCACCAGAAATGGCATGACATTTATTATCCATCTAGAATAGTATTACTTGCAAATATATCAAAATTCATACCATTATCCATCAAACAAACTTGGGTCTATTTCCCAAATCTTTGTTCTACCGAAATTCGCTACCGGACTTTCTTCAAGGGTTGATATCAATCACAACCAATCCAATTAATCAAGAATATATTTTGAATCCAAAAATTTGAAAGAGCTTGAAAGGATATATGCCACTCATTATTTGGAGTTGGCATCCATAGTACATTCCTTGAAGAAGTGGAGGCACCACCTCATGGGAAAAAGGTTTGAGTTGATGATAGACTATAACAGTCTAAAATATATATTTGATCAACCAACTCTAAATGCCAGAAAAAGTAGATGGTTAGAGTTTCTCTATGAGTATGACTTTGATATCAAGCACATCAAAGGAAAAGAGAAGAAATTGGTCGATGCACTCACTAGGAGAGTGCATGAACTGCATGATACATCCATTAGCATGTATGAAAATGATCTTAAAGGAATAATTTTTTAGGCTGCAAAAAAATATTTGCAGTACATGGAGATAGTAACAAAATTATAACAAGATAAAATGCAGCAGAAGGTTGAAGATTGTAAATTGGGAAATGATGAAATTATCTTGTACATGAACATAATTTAAGTACCCAATTATCATGAATTGAGGAGTATGATCTTGAAAGAGATGCATAATGTACCTTATGGTGGACACCCAGGATATCAGAAAACCATTGTAGTTGTCAAGAGCCAATGCTATTGGCCAGGCATGCAAAGGGAAATTGTTAAGTACATTGCTAAATGTCTAGAGTGTCAAAAGGTCAAGGCTGAGCATAGACACCCAGTTGGGTTGTTGCAGCCATTTCCCATTCCTAAGTGGAAGTGGGAAGTGGTGTCAATTGATTTCATCACATAATTTCCCAGAACAAGCAATCATCATGATTCTATCATGGTGGTGCTGGACAAGCTTACTAAATCTGCCAATTTCATTCCAATGAAGATTACTCACAAGGAAACCAATCTTGTTGATATTTATATGAGGGAAGTAGCACGCTTGCATGGCATACCCAAGATAATTTTGTCTGACAGAGACTCAAAGTTCACCTCAAAGTTATGGAAGCGATTATTGAAAGGGTTCATAACAAATCTGAACTTCATCGCAACTTATCATCCCGAGTCTGATGGGAAGACAGAAAGGGTGAACTAAGTGATATAGGATATGATAAGAATGTGCGTGATGGACAAACCATATAAATGGGAAGACTATCGACACTTGGTAGAAATACTGTAGAATTTGCTTACAATAATGGGCACCAAACATCTCTGAAGATGACCCCATTTTAGGCACTTTATGGTAGAAAGTACAACACACCAATAAGTTGGGACAACCTAGTTGATAGAGAAATGGTTGGGATGATCAGGGAAATGGAAGAGTAGATTTCAAATATAAAGAAGAATTTAAGGTATAAAAATATACGTTGATAATAGCATAATTCACAGAGAATTATGTATTGGTGATCATGTGTTTCTGAAAGTGAAGGCTAATATAATTTTCCTGAAGTTGGGAAACTATTCCAAATTGGCAGGTCGTTATTGTGGGCCATTTGAAATCCTAGAAAGGATTGGGCTTGTAGCTCATATGCTTTCATTACCTTCATCTATGACCATTCATAATGTATTCCATGTATCATTTCTTAAGAAATATATACCTGATGCTAATCATGTTATTGATTGGAATGCAATTCAGGTGGAGCAAGAAGACGTTTTTCAAGTGCATCTGATACGCATTCTAGACCAAAAAATCAAGTATCTCTATAATTGCCCCATCGAGCTAGTAAAGGTCCAATGCATATGGTACAGTCCTAAGGATGCCACTTGGGAGCACGGAGAGGCCATGCGGGTAGAATACCCGCATCTTTTTGAAGATTTTTGAAAATCTTGCTGTAACATGTAAATATGATGCACTAAGGGCAGTGCATAAATAAGGGGATGGTATTGTAATGCCCCAAGGCCGAGCCCATGTTGAATTGTAATTATGTTTATAGGGTAGCGATCCAAGTGTTTATAAGTTGAGAGGCTTATGTGAATATTATGTCGAAGAGACTCGATCGCTTAAGGACAATGAGCCTATTTTTGTATATGTAATTATGCATATCATTAAAATAAAAATCACATCACTGTATACACACCAACCACAAAGAAAGAGTTTTGGGGGACTAAGCTCCACTAGGTAGGGGAAGGTAAGGGGCTAAGAAGCTAGGGTAAAAGGGTAAGCCAAAAGGCTTATCTAAAGAGGGAATAATTTAATATTATTCTAAAAGGCATGTTGAAGGATAATGATTTGTATCCTAAGTTCCTTTGGGGAAAAGAACGAAATCCAAGTGGAGAGGGATGCACTCCTAGAGAGATAGATGTCAACCAAGACATATGAAAATTTAAGAGAGCATTATTCCCATGCACAGGGGCTCACGCATTGACCGAGGCATTATTTCCTTAGACACTAGGGGGTATGTCCAATGGAAGGTTGCAAGCTATGAAACCTGCAAACCCTGTGAAGCTAACTATTTTAATCCTGTGAAGCATAGCATGACTACACAGTGCCTGAGCCATATCACACCCTTCCTAATTTGATGTTTCTTCCCACAATTTTCTCTGGACTAGTGTGGCTTGTTTTCATTACCAGATCCCATACCTGATTTAGTTGTTGTTATTACCCTGACTAGATTAGCCTGGGAGCTGGATTGAAGAAGTAGGTTGTCAGACCTATGAAAAAATCTGTCCAGGTGAGAGATGTTTTTGAGGAAGTTATTTTTCCAAAGGGAGCCTCACGACAATTTTAGTGCTCTGAGACTTCTTTTCTAGCCTGTTGTTGAATCCCTATAAGGGGAGTGGGGTAGACAAAGGATTGTCAAGTAGAGAAAAGGAACATTCCTTGGGGTGGGACAGGCATGTGGGGAATGAGGGAATATAATCAGTGGATGTGAGTGGACTCCTGGGGATATAATCCTTCCTGGAGACTTTGTAACCTCATCCAAGCCTAGGATTCCCTTTACTGTGGGTGGAGTTTAGTCCCAGCTCAGGGGTGACCCACTGCTGATAGCTTGGAGCAGCGTGACCTAAGGCTAGGAGGTTTTTGGAAGGTCTACACACAATTGGTGGCTTTATTAAATGGATAATTACTCTTTATATATGATTAATTACATGTTGTATGTTACACATGTGTTTATTTACCGTACGTTTACGCATAATTGTGTATGTTAATAGAAAGTAGATTTTTTTTTAATTTATTAAGTATGATATTTTCCGCAAATGAAGGTGATTCTTTCTGTAAGGTGGGATGGCCTAGCCATGGGATGCATGGGGATGCTACAAATTGGTATCATATCTTGAACAAAGAAGAATTGTAGTAGCATGCCTTGACTTGGGTGGTTGGGGACGTTACAACCCTGTGCCCCCGATGGAACATATTATACAATGTGTCTCTAGATTTGAGATGTTATCTCTTTTAGATGGCTTCTAGGGATACAATCAAGTTCCAGTTTCCCATGATGATCAGTTGAATAGTGCATTCAGAACAAGGTGGGGCACTTATGTATACAAAATAATGCCTTATGGATTGATTAATGCAAGAGAAACTTTCTAGAGAGATATGGATATAACATTTAGGGGGTTGATTGTAAAATTAGTGGTGGTATACCTCGATGATGTCATTGTATTATCTAAGGATAAAAAAAATCATGTGAACCATTTAAGGAATATTTTTACTATATGCAAAAAATATGTCCATTTCTTTAAATCCCAAGAAACATGTCTTCGATGTAACTAAAGAAAATCTCTTGTGGTTTGTTGTTTCCAAATATAGGATAATGATAGAGCTAGGAAGGATAGAAGCGATTTCCAAAATTGCTTTCCCCTATAATAAGAAGTATATGAAGTCATTATTTAGCAAGATTAACTTTGTTAGGAGATTTGTTCTGAGCTTTGTTGAAACTATAAAACCACTTCAAGACATGATAAAAAAGGATGTTGAATTCATATGGGGTCCCAAAGAAAAGTAGTCCTTCATAAGAATCAGGGAATAAATAGCAAAGGACGTGGATTTAATAATCCATTATTTTATTTAAGACTTCCTACTATGCACATTTTCATCTAATACTACATTTTCACCTGTCATTACTTAGAAGAACAAGGAGGGGAATAAATTCTGAGTGGATTTTGTGAGATTTAGACTATAGGGAGAAGAAATTGACTACCCTATGGTAGATAAACAAGCCTATGTTTTCTTCGAGGAAGTAAAACATTTCATACCATACTTGTTGAAGACCAAATCTAAAGTGATTGTACCTTACCCCGCGATCATGAATTTTCTAATACAGAAAGACCTAGGGGATAAAAGGGATAATTGGATGAAATCCCTTCAAGATTGTGATTTAGAAATTAAACCCACAAAAATTTTAAAAGGAAAAGGTTTGGGTAAGCTTGTTGCAGATTCAAAAGGAAGTGTTAATAGTGAGGAGAAGTTATATGAAGAGGATAATTTGATGAAATAATATATATGTTATTTTCCTGTCACCTCAAACTCCCGGCACTATGCAATGAAGTATGATTTGAATCATGGATATGCTCCTCAATATATGCAACCAATAACGATAAAGCTCCTTGGGCTCAATTCTAATAAATACCAAATTGTTAATAAAATTATATTTAGGATAAACTATGATGATGTGCTACTAAGGTTCCTTTAAAAATTCTAATGTAGAGAAACTTCTATCAGAATTGCATGATGGTCTTGCTAAAGGAAATTTTGGGGGAGACATAAAAACACACAAGATTCTCAGATATTTGCATGTATATGCGATATGTTGTGAGGTATGCTAAAAGTTAAATGGAAGAGAAAAAAGTCTTTCATTCCCACTACAACATGTTATGGTGGACTACCCATTTAAATAATGGGGTTTAGACATAATAGGGGAAATTAATCCCAACTCATCTTAGTTGCACAAATACCTCCTCACAACAAAAAAATATTTCACTCGTTGGACTAAATATTTCTCGCTCAAGGTGGTGAATAAAAATCAAGTGATATCTTTCCTTAATTCCCACATAACAACCAGGTTTGGTGTCCCTCGATATTTGTTCTTTGATAATTAAAAATATTTTTCTTCTTTAAAATTAATTGAATATGCATTGGAAGACAACATCAAAATGAAATATTCAACAACCTATTATCGTCAGGGAAATGGTCTAGTGTAATATACAAACAAAAACTTGATAAGAGTTCTAAGAAATACTATTTCTGACCACCAAATAAATTGGCATTTATCATTACCTAATTCCCTATGGGCCCATAGGATAACACCAAAATATTCAGGAAATCCCCTTGTATTATTGGTGTACAGTCAATAAGCTATTCCCCCTACTCACATGTTCTTTCCCCCACCTAAAATTGTCTCAATCCACTCAGGAAGAAAATTTTCCCATTATGCAACACAGATTAAATACCCTCCTCAAATTGGAAGAAGAGAGACATGAAGATAAGAAAAAACTAACTCGAAACCAAGAGTTAGTAAAGCACTAATTTGATAAAAA
>ML789307.1:17838-46456 GCA_009831015.1 Picea engelmannii
AATATATACATTTGACACTAGACTCAGACAGAACACACTAAGGCCTAGCCATTAGAACACACTGTAGCTTTGGAGGAATGAGTGAAAAAACTTAGAAAAGTATAAGTCATTGAAAAACAAGGTATAATTTAGCAAGTGGAAAAAAAAAACACTTTAGAGTATGCAACAATAACCAAGTCTTAGGGAGTTGGGTATTTTACATAAAGGAGACCTCATGCTGGCTCATTTTATTACAATTCCCCCAAGGGGGTATGGCACATGCATAAAGAAGAAGAAGAAGAAATGAAGGGGAAATAATGCTCGATAGGACTTTTGAACTCTGAATTTGAAAAAGTGCCTTGTTCAATCTTTGTGAATCATCCATAAGTCCTTCCTAGTGAAACTGGGGAAGAAACACCTCATAATCCCATGAGAAGAAGGGGCTAGAAAACCCGAGGTTGATGCACCTTTATAAAAGAATATATATATATATATATATATATATATATATATATAGAGAGAGAGAGAGAGAGAGAGAGAGAGAGAGAGAGAGAGAGAGAGATGCACCTTGATGCACCTAAGCGCTCCCTAGCAGTCACCAAGATCCTAAGACTAGAAACGAACTAGTTGTCAGAGAACCTGACAGTCCCCAAGATCCTAAGAAAGAATTAACGTAAAGACCAAAAACGCACTGTCTGTCAGAGCATAGACAATGCTAAGTAAAATGGCTACCATTTTCAGAATTAGCCGAACTATCATATCTGTTTATGGAATCTCTTAAAAGATCAACAACAGGTTTAAAATTACAGGCGGTTTGCTTTCTTTGTTATGATATAATACTATTTGAAATTGTGATTTACATTTGAAAATCTGCGTGATGTAATGATGGCCATTTGAAAATTGTTGTCTCCTAGTGAATCCAGCATGCGACAGTCTCCATTTATGGTTTCAAGGAAATGAGATAGCATCAAGCTCCGGTTCAGTTTTGGCAGAGGCCATCTTCCATAAAAACTTTGGGACTGCATATCGGGTGTCCTACATTCAACGTCTGAACACCAAGGGTGGCCTTCCTCCAGTAAACAAGAGCGAGTTCTGCTCAGAAAATTCGAGAGTCACAGTTCCTTTTGAAGCAAAATTCTGGTTTTACACCCAGAACACGATACCTCCCTTAGCACCTGCTACCATTGCAGTGCCAACCTCTGATCGTGCAGTGGTGGAGGGCTTCTTTTGCGAAGGCATGATAGGCTACTCTTATATCGGATCTCAATGGCAGAGGAAGACTATGCATGGAAAACTATACAATGTGCCTGGAGGAGATGAGGTTGGATCCTTCTATATGACAAAAAAACCAGACGACCATGGTGGCAGATTTTCCTTGGAGACCTATAATCCCGATGGTTGGCGGGTAGTTGGCAAGGATAGGGAGATCATCAAAATAATTGGAGATGTCAAACGAATATGTGAAACTGATCTTGGATTGATAACTCGATGTTGTTTGATAAAATATGTGTATAAAGTCAACAAACAGTACCTGGCTAATGTCTCCCTAAAGATTAATGTAAAGATGGGTGGTAGAAACACTATACTTTTGAATGCTCTCAGTTGCAGAATACCTTTAGTTGGCAATACACCGACCATAATTTTTGGAGCAGACGTAACTCATCCAGAGAATGGAGGATTCCAGTCCATCCATAGCAGTTGTTGTTGCATCTCAAGATTGACCAGAAGTCACAAAGTATGCAGGCTTAGTATGTGCTCAGGCACACTAGGAAGAGCTGATCTAAGATTTATTTAAGACCTGGCAGGATCCTGTGAGGGGCACTGTATTTGGTGGCATAATAAGGGAGCTCTTAATTTCTTTTCGAAAAGCTACGGGACAGAAGCCTTTAAGAATTATATTTTACAGAGATGGTGTGAGTGACTGCCAGTTTTATCAAGTACTCTTATATGCATTAGATGCAATCCCCAAGGCCTGTGCATCACTTGAGCCAGATTATCAACCTCCTGTGACTTTTGTAGTTGTTCAGAAGTGCCACCATACTCGGTTATTTGCTAACAATCATAATCACATAAACACTACTGATAAGAGTGGCAACATTTTGCCAGCGCACACCAATGTTTGTAACAGCAGAGCTTCTGGCAGACGCTCCTGGCGTTCGCAGATCCCATGAAGAGGAACCGTTTCAGATTCCTGGAACGCCAAGAGTTTTATTTTTCCTTTTTAAAAAGAATGATAGATGTAGAAAAAAGGGGGGGCGCATGAGCGCAGGATAGAGGGAAAACCTCTGTGAGGAGGGGTTCCATTGTATGGATGAGTTGTTTTGTAAACCAGAATGACATAATAAAGATGATTTTTTGCTTCAAACTGTGAGATTCATCACGGTCGATTCCTTCAGCATGTTTTCCTTTTTTTCAGCTGTGTTAAATGTGTTTGGAATTTGTTTGATACGCTCCTTACTCACAGTTGATATTGTCTTTACCATATTGTTTATGTCTTCCTTAATCCATCATGACTGCATTACATTTCGTTTTCTTCTAACTGATGTGCTTCGTTATACTTTAGTACAACCACTACTATAACGAATGGATTTGGGTTTTCTATAATTGTTTATTGTCTTTCCTCTGCACCAGCTATCAGCAGGTGTAAGACCAATCTGTATTTTCAGAATTCTGCATATATCCTCTGCTACATCGACCTCTCCTTTTTCTTTCCACTACCGCATCATGATTTATCAAAGCGCTGAAAGATAGACTTACTTTGCCTCACTTTCCGCAAGTTATTTGATCTCTGCTATTGTCTCCTTTCTTCAGTTTTCATTTGACTCCATGCCCAATGGACCATTTCCCTGGTTTAACCCCCCAACTCCAAAAATCCAAGACCATCATTTACCCATAAATCTGCCCACCATTTCACGCTTACTCAAACTCATTGTGACAATTTTCGAGAGATCCCTCTCGGGTTGGAGGAGGGCAGCTTCCAATCCAAAGTGGTTCGAGGTTGCCTTGGGATTGATTTGCTGCAACCCATTTCAGTTTCGAGTGTCAACACCATCCTTCTAAGAAAATCATTGGGCACTTTTTCCAAGTCAAATGGTCAAGGAAGTGGAATGTTTGGGTCTATTAGCCTTGGGAGAATTTTTCATAATTCAAAGATGCTCTCTCCACAAGCAAAATAATTAATTTATTCACTAAATGACCAAATCGTCCTCTTTGGTACAAATTGTAACTCCTCATTTATGGATTTGAATAGTCAAACTAACAGTTGGAGTAAGGAAAGGTCAATGTGGACAAAAATATGACTGTTGTGCTCATCTCTCAAGGTGGAAATGTCCCCAAGTTGGAACGTTGGTAACTCCTCCACCATAGTGCACTCTTCCCAAGTTACACGACTTCTTCTCTTGCTGGAGCACACTTCTCATGTGGACTTTGTCAATAGTCAATTATTACAAGTTGGATTTTATCCAAATTTTAATCATGGAGCTATGTAATTAAAAATATTATTCATGGGTTTAGCCTCCAACCACTTGTGGATGAGAAAATCAAGAAATTATTATTTTATGAGGGAGGTATAAACTAGTTGTTACAATAAAAACTATATAAGGATAGCCCCTCCTCTCATTTCATTGTTGTTGAAACTTTATGAGACCATAATGCCATATTTTGGAACTCAATTCTCTTGTGTCACTATGGATTGTCTACTATAACGCTTGTTTTTCTTGGCTATGGTATATTTTTAGTGTGCTTTGACAAGGGTTCCTTAAGATAATTGCAAGAGGTGATCAATCATTCCATTAAGGGGCTACATAGTCATGTGGAGAAAAGGAACTAGACATTTTGTCTCTTTCATTTCCTTGTGGGTACCTAGTGAAACACTCCCAAGTTGTTGGACCAACTTCCTTGGAAGTAGCTTCAACCAAGCAGATTGTTTGTCACTTGGGCCCTAGTTGATTGGTTGTCTTGAAGACCATCCATCAAGGAGCTCTCCTAGAAAATCAAAATATGAACCCATCTTTATTTAAAATTTCTAGAATTGGAGGCGATAGTCCTTCGACTCCAAACTAAATCGTCTAGAAATTTGTCTGGGCCAATCTTAAACTTGCAGGGTCACAATCGCTCAAACTAAGAGACATATAAAGGTAAAAAAAAAAGGCAAAGGTAATTCTCTCAAATTCTTCAACCATTTACATTCAAAATATTTAAAATCATTTTTTATTATAAAAATACCAAAAAAAAAACACACCCTAGCTTTCTTTTTCAATTTTATATCTTATAAGCTAGTAGATCTTGGGGTTTTTGTTATTTGAGATTTGCCTACCCCAAGATATATTTACCCTTGAGTTTTATGCTTCATTGAATATGTTTTACAAGGGTTTCCTCGAGAAATAGTGTGCAGGTCTGTGTTATTACAACAAATAATTCTTCAAATCTACACCCATTTTGCATGAGAATGGGGCACATATTATAAGTATTTACCTCCCAAACCCTACCTAAACTTTCCTAGATCTGATTTATATGATTTATATAGCCCAAGTGGGCCTAATGGTTTTTCATTATTTTCTAGTCAATATAGAGTAAAACTACATCCCAACAAGTAATTTTATTGGTTGTAGCAAATTTTGGGTTTTGACCCTAGGGGGATTTGGACCCCAAATCTAAAGAAGTAATTTCCATCCAACTGGAAATTAATTTTACTGAAGATATAAAGGCTCTAGGGAATATTATTCACTCATACTTTGCTTCCCTATCCTCTATACCCGCATATCTATTGATCTATTGTATTTTTACACTTGTGGGAGGCCTCAAAAGACCATTTTCTTGTTCGTTTTTTGTGTATTACATTGTTTTTTACAGATCTGACATAACATGACAGCAATGAAATATTTTATTTCCAACCATTTCTTTCAAGGTATACACATATTGAATCATATGGAAAGTGGTAAGAACATTCACCCCTCTCTCTTGTGCATTACTTAGCCATTATTTCAAAGAATTGGAGTAAGTTAGCTTGCTGGTTTGTCACTTTATTTTCTGCACTATCTTTTAATTTCAACAAACATTTAAAACAATGAACTCCTACCTTCACCTACTGTACCTTTTTTAGGCACCGGTCTTAGCATTCTTTGAGGTGAAGTGATAGTTTGTGGGAAGCCTCCCATAGCCTCTTAGCATAGGAGTTTGGCTCAAATAAGGAAGGATAGGTGTTGTGGTGACATTGGGCACCTATCCCCTATTTTGCTTCCATAGAAGAATATGAACCTTGGTGGTCTTCTAGTTTGGATGGTAACAAGATTCAAAGTAAACATAGCCCTAATAAAGGATCTACAAACCATTTATCTTGCTTCGCACCAATATAGATAATTACTTGTAGGAATTCTTAATGAGGAAAAACCAACCAAGCATGTATGAAGGTCCGTCTACAAACGCAAAACATAAATATAGCAACAAATTCGAATAAAGATAAATGATGTTACATTATATTACCAACCATAGACACACAGATGAATAATAGGGGAATGAACCACAATTAAAATATTATAAATAAGGGAACTATCTTCTTGATTCATGTTGGACACATAATCCTTAGGATTGTGTTACTTGTAACACAAGTTGTAAATATGAAGAGTTGTAGGTGATAGGAAGGGTCACCCTTTGGGGAAGACCAACTGTCATTATTTTATGTATTTAACCTACAAGCTAATGCAAAACATATCAATGTGGAGTAATCTTTTCCTTGACATTTTCCTAGCTTGTTGAAATGCCCTCGTCTACCCCTCTACCCTCTGCACTCTGGTCGATTCCATTATGCATTCCAACTTGCATACCAGTTGTCTCTCTACCTATCCATCAATATATCTAATCGTTTCTCTTTGTGTCACTCTCTACTCAAAACTCATGTGCTAAACTCTCTCATTTTTTTCTCAGCATGCATTCCTGGCTTTCCCTACACGAAACACTAGCTTTCTAGGTCAAAGCCTGTGATCTCTAGAACTTTATGCATGCCTTTCTCTACCCCGTAATCCCTACAGACTGTGAGAAAAAAAGATTGAAAGAGAGTCACGAAGATTTGATCCTCGACTGTTGATTTTTCAATAGACAAGGTTAAGCATGAAGTTCATTCCATTTTAGCATTTAACTTAACCATAACCAATAATGTTGCAACAACCAAGATCAAAAGAATAAACACCATGCACAAGAACACAAGAAGTATCCTGGGAAACCCTTCTCAACAAGGAAAGAAAACCCATCCAAAATCCTTTGCTATATTCTTCAAGAGAAATACCTTCACCACCAAGAAAACCTAGCACACAAGAGGGTGCTTGCAAACCCTAGAAGACTAGCGCCTAAGAGAGGTGCACACTTTTTCCAAGTAGATGCACTTGCTGAAATTTCCAAACTCACACAAAAGATATGATTCCTCAATGGGGAATTTACCTTTACTTATATTAGACTTGATCTGTCAACAAAAATGTCTATTGGCACAACACGACCGACCTCTCTATCTCATATTATAATTAATATTAACTAGATTAATTATCTTTTACATTAATTATTAATTGCATTAAGGTCGGGCCGACCTGTACCCTTTACATTACAATTAGGGTTATAGGTAGGTCTGACTCTTGAACAATATAGCAAGGGATCTCATACACCCACTAGTGCTCAGCCACTAGGGGCACATCCATAGGTATGTCCATATCTTTGGCTCATTTTAGTACATAGAAGAACCACTTCTTCACTAGTGCTCAACCACTAGGATCATGTTCACTTGTGCTCGTCCACATGCATGTCCACTCAACAGATCTTCTTTGCCACTGCATTACACAGGAGAATCATATGGAGTTTCTCATCAACTCTCTACTTAGAGGAGGCTAATACATCATCTTCATTTATGTCTCATGACAATGCACCCAACACTTTGGGATTTCACATGTTCACCTTGTGCTCAACCACATGCACGTTCAACTCTGCAGATCTCCTTTCTCATTGTGTTACACAGGAGAATCATATGGAGTTCTTCTCAACTCTCTATAAGGAGGAGGCCATCTCTACGTTCCAACTCTGTCTCAGATAGGAACCACACACCCCTCTCAGGGGATCTCTCTCAAGTTTGTGTCTTGGACAATGTCTCACATAGTTGCAATCATCAACATTCCCTCTCAGCTAGGGAGGCATTTTTCATCGTGCCAAGTCTCACATGGATGTATTTTGAACTTGGTTCTTGGTTGTAGTTATCAACACTCCCTCTCAACTATGGAGGTATCCTTCACCAATATAATCTTGTGAATATGTTTGCAATCTGCTCATGTGTAGGAAGGTACTGCAAGTGTACTATTTTCCTCTGCATCATGTCTTTGATATAATGATATTTTATCTCAACGTGTTTCGATCTTATCATGAAACACTGGGTTCTAAAAGAGATTTACACACAACTCTGGTTATCATCATAGGATCCATCTCATGATCAAGTAAATATGTTAGAAGCTTGTGAAGTTATATTGCTTCACACACTCGATGCTACATACTCTGCTTCTATGGTACTCAAGGGCATAGGGCTTTGTTTCCTACTGCACCAGGAAACCATGGAAAACTTCACCGTAAAACAACAACCAGATGTGCTCTTCCTGTCCACTGTACTTTCTGTCCATTCTGCATATCCCTGCAAACTCAAGTTTACATTGGAGACATATCACAGGCCATATATGGCTATTCCTCGTAGATATCTCAATACATGTTTTATTGTTGTCCAGTGAGTCTGTCTTAGCTGGCTCATGGAATGACTAAGTACATTCACTGCATAGTATGAATCAAGTCCAGTGTTAACCAGATACATCAGTGATCCAATCAACTATGGATCATTCTTGTCTGAATCATCATCAATCTTTTTCTTCAAATCCATCATCGTGGATTTGCATTATGTCATATTGAACTTCTTTAATACTCCCACTGTATATTTTCCTTGACTAAGGAAAATCTCATCGATCCTCTATCATACTTCTTGTCCTAAGAAGTAGTGCATCATACTCATATTCTTCATCTCGAAATAAGAAGTCAAAGCTTACTTGTATCCAACAACAAGGCTTTCTAAATAAGTCATCAAAATCAGGCTCTTGCTACCAACACTGTAATAATATAGGTTTGGATCAACAACACTCTTGCTGAAAACCCAAACTCATCAAGAATCTATCCATCTTATATAATTTCCAACTCATGGATGGTAGTACGGATGGAAGTGTACCGGGCTTATTGGTTCAAGTGTCTCATCATAGAAAAATCCCTATGTTTGTCAGAATCCTCTAGCTATAGATCTCACTTTGTATTTCTCGACACTTCATCAGCTACATGCTTGATCTTATAGATCCACTTGGAAGTCACCACATACTTCCCTTCTGGTCCTTGAAAAATATCTTATACATCATTCTTTAAGATATAATGGTATTCTTATGTTATGAAATATTGCCATACATGTTCTCTCATTGCTTCTCCAAAATAAGGAGGCTCAGAATCAATGAGGTGGTTCATGACTAAAGGGTAGCTCGAAAAATCTCTTTTGATTTCTTTGGATGTGCCTTGAGAGGATTGTATGTTTCTCTACCTCCCGCAGAGTGAGCCTAGGTAGGCCTTTTATGCCCTACTGCAATATCTCTGAACATATCAACTGGATCAGCTAGAATAAGTTTTGTCTCCCTCTAAGTTGTTGAAGGGGGAGAAGGTATTGTTTCATTGTCAATCTCCATCTAAGATTATTTGCGTCTTTGAAAGGCTATATTCTTCAAGGACAACATCTCTACTTGTCTCAATATGTCTTTGACCAGGGATGTCAATCTGGAATGTCTTTGAAGATTCATTGTTATCCCATAAACATATCCTTTCTTATTGAAGGGTCTATCTTGGACTTATTCTCTTTGGGTTCATGAAAATACACTGGGCACCCAAATATCCTGAAGTGCACAATCTCAGGCTTCACTTTGGTGAAGGATTTTTTGAGAGTTATGTTTTCAACGTCTGGTTAAGGATCTTGTTCTGAACATATACTGTGTCATGCATGCTTCGTCCCATAGATTCATAGAAAGGTTATGATCATGCATTATTGCATTGGTTTCCTCGATTATGGTTCTATTCTTCCTCTTTCTCAAATAGTTTTGACTCCCTCTGAAGGATAAACGTATTCCTTTGTTGTTAACCTGTTTGTAACAAGAAAACAAGAGGAACCAAAACAAGAATATCTCCTAAAGGAGAATAATGAGTACATCTCTAGAATCAAAACAATTTAAGGATTGTTGTCACAACTACAACACCTACTTGTAATGTAGAAAACTTTAGAAATATAGGTTAGAGGAATAAAAATTACAACAATCAAACCTGGAGTCTTCAATTCCAACGTGTTGTTCCTTTGAATGCATTGAGATCCCTCTGGATCCATGACTTCAATAAAAGGTTCCTTCCTCCTACAATTTCCCTCATGATAATGATACAAATAATATATATACAAGTGCATACCTGAGGCTGCTGATATGATTTCTCCAATGGCACTTGGTTGATCTTTGTCCTCTTGACATCTTCATGAAGAAGGTAGTCATAGTGTCACCTTTTTGTATCACCCATAATAAGCCTTCCTTTGAAGTCTTGTCTTCGGGAACTTGAAGTTGCTTGATCCATCAAGCTTATTTTCCATCATAGTTATGTTCATCATAATTTTAGATTCTTCACAAACCCTTGTTAATTGGACTAGAAAACCTAACGACTAGGCTAGGCTAGCACTTTTAGGTTTTGTTGGACTTATGACTGCCAACAATAATCCTTTGAAATATAGGAGAATACTGGTGAGTTGAAGAGTTATTTCAATGAGTTGCAGAAACCCTAATTCTGAAATTTCTGCAGAAATTAGCGAAATGTTAGAAACCCTAGGGCCAAAATTTCAAAATGCTCGGAATTTCACTCTAAGAGTATCTAGAGGTGCGCTGGAGGAGGAAGTACTCTCCAATGCCAAAATTATCCCCAACGTTCAAGTATTAAGGGTTGAAGCATCTCAGAAAGGAGGGTCATACAAATTTTCTAGAAATCCTAGGAGGGTCGTACAGTTCTATAGAAAAGAGAGGAGACTGATAAATGCTTATGCAATGGGTTCTTCAAGACCTATGCTCTGATACCATGTTTATTTTTCAATAGACAAGGTTAAGCATGAAGTTCATTCCATTTTAGTATTATGTTGCAACAACCAAGATCACAAGAAGAAACACCATGCACAAGAACACAAGAAGTATCCTGAGAAACCCTTCTCAACAAGGGAAGAAAAGCCAGCAAAAATACTTTGCTATATTTTTCAAGAGAAATACCTTCACCACCAAGAAAACCTAGCACACAAGAGGGTGCTTGAAAACCCTAGAAGACTAGCGCCCAAGAGAGGTGCACACTTTTTCCAAGTAGATGTACTTGCTGAAATTTTCAAACTCACACAAAAGATATGATTCCTCAATGGGGAATTTACCTTTACTTATATTAGACTTGACCTGTCAACAGAAGTGCCTATTAGCACAACAGGCCTTACCTATGTATCTCATAATATAATTAATATTAACTAGACTAATTATCTTTTACATTAATTATCAATTACATTAAGGTGGGGCCGACCTATACCCTTTACATTACAATTAGGGTTATACCCGAACAATATAGCAAGGGATATTATACACCCACTAGTGCTCAACCACTAGGGGCACATCCATAGGGATTTCCATATCTCTGGCTCACTGCATTACACATAAGAACCACTTCTTCACTAGTGCTCAGCCACTAGGATCGCGTTCACCTGTGCTCATCCACATGCACATCCACTCAACAGATCTTCTTTCCCACTGCAATACACAGGAGATTCATCTAGAGTTTCTCATCAACTCTTTGCTCAGAGGAGGATAATACATCATCTTCATTTATGTCTCATGACGATGCACCCAACACTTTGAGATTTCACACATTCACCTTATGCTCAGCCACATGCACGTCCAACTCTGTAGATCTCCTTTCTCACTGTGTTACATAGGAGAATCATTTGGATTTCTTCTCAACTCTCTGTAAGGAGGAGACCATCTCTATGTTCCAACTCTGTCTCAGATAGGAACCACACACCCATCTCAAGGACTCTCTCTTAGGTTTGTGTCCTAGAAAATGTCTCACGTAGCTGCAATCATCAACATCAACCTCCTTGATTAATATAATGTGATACATGAACAATTTCATGAGGAAAAAACAAGTGATCTCCTCACGAGTCGCTCCATTCCCCACGACCAATGATTTGTTGAGACAAACCCTAAATCACCTCATAGAATTGACTTGCGACCTGCTACCTCACGTTACACTTGTTATTAATACGATCTATTCAACCCCCTCTCCTACCGTTGCACCGATTGCCTTCTCCATTTGCAAGAGCATAGACCCATCAGATTTTTTAGTGCAGGGATTGGGCTCGGTAAGGTCGTCCCTCAATTCGTTGGAGCAGTGATTGGCCTCGATGGAATGGAGCCTGAAAAATAAGCTTTCGATAACCACATGGCTCCATTGTTTATTTTTATTGATGCAACATCACAATGGTTCCATTGTTTATTTTGAGGCGAATGTATTGCAGCTTTTGACTTTTGAAAGAGTTAGTGCCAACATTAAGTATACTCAATGAGGTGTTGGATTTTTTTTTTTCCGTCCAGTAACAAGCAATAATCAATTTTAAAATGAGGTATATCCTCCTTGAATACCTCCCGATCTTGTAAATGTATCATGGAGATCGTTTTCCTTTCAGCCTTATGATTTTCATGATGACTAGTGGACCATCTTACATCCACTCCGTTGCATTTTATTCCTCCAAGAAAATAGTTATGTAAATATCTCATCAAATTATAATGAGATTACCCTTGATCTTATGTTTATTGTAAGCAAACCTCTTGATCTTGTTGTTGGTACGCGAGCTTGCAGGTGGCAACGGGCTCAAGGAAAATCACAACTACTCTGGTAAGAAATGAAAAGATGTAAAAAGAAGAAGCTTAGAGGCAGGGGGTTGGGATAATCCATGTGAAAAACATGATATTTATTGTACTCATTGTGAAATGAATGGGTCACAAGAAGGCACTCATTACAGAGTTCTATGGGAGATGATAAAAAAAGGCAGAGGTAAAACCTCAGAATCAACAGAAGGTAAATCACCTATTCATTATGTTGTTATTTATTGCAATATAGGAGTAATTGAAGATATATTTAATACTTCATTTTCTTCTTGGGGAGATGCATGGCTTCTTGACACAGGAGCGACCTCCCACATGAAATTTCAAAGAGATTTCTTCGAAGACTTCGATGACAACGATGCAGATGGCATAGTGAATTTTTTAGATAGATTAAGTCTCAAGCCTTTGGGATTGGGAACCATCAAGCTTAAGATGCATGAAATCTTGGATTTTCTTATGCACAATGTACTCTATCTTCCTCAACTGCAAAGGAACTTTTTGTCCCTTATGCACGTCAAACAACAAGGCCACTGTGTTCATATGTTCAGTGACAAAGTTGAAATAAGGAAGGATTCTCATTGTTGGGTATGTGTTATATTCTTTGCACGAGTAGTAGTGTCTACGTTACGTGGGGCGCATAGGGGGGCGAAAGCCCCTGTGTGGGGGTTCGGGGGCAACACTCCTGAGAATTTTTTTTTACCACGAGAAACATGTTTCATTTTTTTCTCATTTTTTGTGTTGCCTCATTTTTCGTGTTGCCTTGATTTTTGTGTCTATTGTTGGACGATTTTTCGACACATGGTTTTTGTTAATGGTTTTCTATTTTCAGTTAAGGAATTAGGGTTGTTGATTAATCCAGGTCATTGGGTTAGGGTTTTGGATGTTGCTGGCCCCTATATGTATATTCTATTGTAAACAATGTATCACTATGAATGAATATAGAATATGTTGGTTTTCCCGGTTTGGGTTTCCAGGGGAAAAATCTGTATGTAATGTTTGTATTTTCGATTGTATCTTTTCTATTCGTTTACTGAAAATCTATTTGCAACAAATATTGGATAGGGTTAAAATATACCCTCACAATGTGCTTGTTATGACCATAATGTAAGATGGAAGACTATTGAAGCTGAATGGGACATATAATCATACACAAATTATTGCATACCTCTCTCGTCATGACTTAGGTATGAGATTTGACATCTTGAAGGGGGGGATCCCTATCTTGGGTCAATCTCTAAAATATCCTTTTAAAGCACCATCTTCCCCTTATGAAGAAGTTCCTACCACTTCATCAGAACCTGAAGTTCAGTTGGATGATGTGATCGAGAGGATTGAAAATTTTAGGCTTGATGAGAACTCAAGACCATATCACCCAGTCGAGCAACTTGGACCATCTTTGAAAGGTCCACCAAATGGCTCACAAAAACACTTGAAAGTGTTCATCTTGATGAGGTTGGAAAGACATAATCCAAAATGTCCTCAAGACAAGATGGAGGTAATGTAGGTAATGTACACACCCCTTTGAATTAAGGGGTGGAATGTTGGACACATAATCCTTAGGATTGTGTTACTTATAACATAAGTTGTAAATATGAAGATTCGTAGGTGATAAGAAGGGTCACCCGTTGGGGAAGACCAATCGTCATTATTTTATGTATTTATTAACCTACAAGCTAATGCAAAACATATCAGTGTGGAGTTATCTTTTCTACCAATTCTGAGCTTGACAATTTAGAATAGATGTTACCTATATCATTTCATCCGGATGAAGGAATGCATTTGAATTATATGTGTTGTCCACCATGCTACGAATCATGAGCCAATCAATAAAAGTGTGGACTCAAGGCTCCATGTTTTCAAAATAATACAAGGCATCTTCATGTATGATATAGGGTCCAAATTACATATCAACTATGGAGGTGATGATCCATGACTCTATTAAGGTAGCTTGGTGTTAATTACATGAGCCATGCATTAAGAGAAAGTCAACCATAAGTAAAATATAATATCCTTACCTCCACATATGTACCATCCTCCAAGCACATGGGTAAATCAAAGTGTGTGGCTAAACATTACATGAATAAGAAGGCTCACAAGTAATACTTAATTCATTAAATCAAAGTGTGTGGTTGAACAATACATGAACGAGAAGGCTCACAAGTAATACTTAATTAATTTTTCCATCACTGTAGACTTACTCCAACAAAGATTTGGTTTGAGTTTCCAAAAGGGGTGGCCTACATTAAAATAATATTAAGCCACCTCCACATATATTCCCACCATGGTATAGAGTAAGTCTTCATTAGGAGGTTAATATATGAGATAGAAGGGGATGGCCCATTACAAAATGAAGCATAATAAAGTGCCTCCACATGTATGCCAACAAATAAGTATACCTCATAAAGGTTTGTACCATCGAAATAGAAGTGGTAACTCCTAGTGAACCCGACCACAAGTCAAAGTCATAATAAAAGGAGATCATGAGATATGTGAGTGTTAGGCTAGGCTAACCATGAAAAACATAATCATCCACCAAGGTTATACCATAGCACCGAAGACCATCCCACAACCATCAACCAAAGCATCAAGTGAAACCATAAAATTCTAACCCCCACAACATCAACAACCAAACATATGTAACCATGAAAAGAGAACCAGGTACTAAGACAATCCACCACATAAGCCACTTCTCCTTCCACACTACTATCATACAACCCTTGGGAGCTAGAAACATCATATAGATGAACCAAGGTGCAACTTCCTCTAGTCAAAATAAACAAGTATACCAATGCAACACCATGATGAGGTACCATGCTCCATAATCATAAAAAATTATACCAAAAGGACGATCCATAAATGATCAAGCATGATCATTAGTCTACTCAACCAAGAAAMGCATCATCTTAAGCAAATATTGAAGGTGTATACCCCCAATCCATAAAAAACTTCATAGGTACCAATGTTTGAAATCATATATTGATATGAAAATCAAGAGAGATACCCTCATGCAATGTGAGGAGGTAACACTTCACCAAAATTAATAATCATCAAATTTTGATGATTGTTGACAAGGAAATTTTATTGCCATAAGACACATAGAACTAAGGGAATTGCAAATTCTATAATTGAAAAATAATACATGGTTGGAAAATCCTTCATTAATGAAGAGAGCAAGTTTGCAAATCATGTTTCAAAATATTACCAATTGAATGATAAACAACAAATTGAAGATCATATCATGCCTCAACCACTTGCCATGAAGCTTAAATGAATGATTTAAGTTTTGTTCAGTTACTTAGTACCTTAATGCCAAAATTCCTCTAACTTCTATGATTTTTTCCCACTCTTAGAATTATATATTTTTAATTGAAGGAAATGCATCCATTGTTATGTCAAATTTATATCCAAGGTCTATTTGCTAATAAAATCCTATTCTTAGATTATGTTAAAGGATAATTTTTTTAACCTATATCAAAACAATAAGCCATCTACAATTTTATTAAGTTATAACTATACCTTTTAACATTTTATCGTCTAAGATGCTAAATTGTTCAACCTTTAAACACCATAAATAAAACAATCTAACAAAACCCAAAATGAAACCATTATCATATTCACCTTTAAATACGACGGCCTTAATCTTGTTATAGAGCCTCTCATAGCTCTATGGTTAGAAGAGTTCATGGTCCCCCTGTCAAAATCATCAAAGTCCACTTTTTAGGCATCATCAACATTTTAAGTTGACATTTCCATGAAAATAAACAAACATAACTTAAAATATGCACTTTCCAATTGTATGCTATTCCACTCAAGACTAACATTTTGGAATAAATCATGGAAATAAAAAATCCACTAGGTATTTCTCAATCCATTAAAAACAATCTTGAAATTATTTGTATAAACCTTTGTTAGAAATATTTTCAAAATCTTATTTATTATTTTCCTCATTGTTAACTATTGTTATTATGATAGAATGTTGATGAGTTAGATGGTTTAACTTTGTGAGACGAGTATAAAAATACAAATAAAAGATCAATGCAACAAAATAACTATGATAACATATCTATTAGTGAATCATATAATAGACCAAGGGCATGCTCACACGACAAGAGCATCAAAGTTGTAACTATAAAGAAAAAACATAGTGCTCACAATAATCCAAAAATTCTTTAAAACTTGATTTTTATTTATGCAATAAAATTCCTAATTATTTATTACATTTACAATAAATAAGTGCACTACAATGAAGATTGCTTTACATTTATATTATCTAAGTGAGAGATCAAATCCTTAATCACTAATCAAAAGTAAAAGTCCAAATTGCCTTTAAAACAAAGTTCATCTTATTACATTATATTAAGAAATCAAAGATATTGAACCTTATCTTATCACATCTTTATTGGATAACCCAACGTATTAATGCTATCAAAATCTCAATACATCTTATTACAAAAAATCACCTTGAATATAAAACTGTATGTAATATCTATTAAAAAGAAAAGGCACAAAACAAAAAAAAAAATGTGTAATAAAACTAAAAGGGAAGAAAAACGAGGATAAGAATAAGATGATAGATATGGAAAGCACTATGCTTTAAAAGAAGTAAGTTTCTAAAATTGCAAAAGAAAGGGTCAAAAAAGTTATGAAACATTCCAAGTTAAACCTTAAACATTACAAGATAATTGCATGGACAATGACTCCAAACAATTATTGGGGTTACACTACTACCCAATGCAACATTAAGGAAAGGAGAAAACACCTCACCATAAGATAAACAAGACTTTTTGTTTTATTATACAAATCTATCATATGTCTACCATAATATAAACAAGACTCTTTGTTTTGTTATACAAATCTATCATATGTCTTTGAAAGAATAATAATTTCTCTCCTTTTCTATTGATTTCTCCAACAATCCCATATATGATAAACAAGATTCTTTGTTTTGTTATACAAATCTATCATATGTCTTTGAAAGAATAATAATCTCTCTCCTTCTCTGTATATTTTTCTATTGATTTCTCCAACAATCCCATGTATGCCTGACCTAATAATTGAATATTTAAATATACAAAGTGATGCTTATGTTAGTTTTAGAGAGCACACACATTGTTATCACCATCTTCAAAAGGGCCCTTTGGACTTTTGACATGTTTTCCTCAACTTGGAATGAAGATTATGCACATAGTAACAATAACGGAGAGATGCATATGGCTTTGACCCTTCTAAAATAAATGCACCATTTGAAGATCAAACGACTAGTTTTTCAAATTTGCAAAATTTATTGATGCAAGATTGACTTATTTCATATTTATGACCATCTGTAAATTTCCATACAAAACTTCGAAGAATAGGACAATATATATTTTAGGAGAAGGAACAATATCACGGGCCAAAATCTACAATGTAAGATTTTTCAAAGGTTACTATCTAATAGGCAACTCTTAGAATCTATATAGGAACTAAAGTTCTTTTGCATCTTCCAATTCAAGGTTATTGATAACTATATTTTGAGCTTCCACATAGAATCCAAGTAAAGCTTATGTGGGTTGTGTGATTAAACATCATAGAGACTTCATAAAGTACAAAAAGAGTTTAGGCTTGGCTATAAATAAAAAGGTTTTATGAGACAAACTAATTAATAGTAAATACTTTGTTATCCTCATGTGGGTTGTGTGATTAAACATCATAGAGACTTCATAAAGTACAAAAAGAGTTTAGGCTTGGCTACAAATAAAAAGGTTTTATGGGACGAACTAATTAATAGTAAATACTTTGTTCTCCTCCTTTTTATTTGTGCGTGTGTTTGAAGGAGGGGAAACATAATAAACCAAAATCCCCAATTTAAGATTTTTTCATACTTAATATCTAATGGGAAACCCTTAGAATCTATATAGGAGTTAAAGTGATCTAGCATCTTCCATGTCAAAAGCATTGGAAACTACATTTTGAGCTTTCAAAAAAAACCATGTAAAGCTTATGTGGGTTGTATGATTACAAATCATAAACACAAACTAATTAATACTAAATTATCTTGACTTATATATAAAGAATAGATTAAAAGATATTAAACTGGAAGTGGACTGCAAGGCTATTATTGATATTATCATTATTGAGGCACCCTCATTGGAATGGATGTTTGAAGCAAGATGATATCAAGCTCCAACACATTAAGTTAGAATCACTTCAAGGTGTTAACAAACAAACTAACAAACAAGGTTGAAAATTTTGTCTTTTTCCATGCCCCCACCTCCTACTCCCAGGTCCAAAAGTCCTATTGATATTTCATTCACCGCAAGAAATGTCTCTTCATATCACATTGGAGACATGCATTATGTGCATCTCTTCTCCAATATCCTAAAACCTTTTGGCACACCCTTTCCTCGCTACTCCAACCTACTCATGAGAAATGCCTCTTCATATCACATAGGAGACATGCATTGCGTGCATCCCTTATCCAATCTCCTAAAATCTTTTAGTAGTCCCTTTCATTGCCACTCCAACCTACTAGACGATCTTGACCCTTATTCCATGTTCACCCACACCACTTCCCTCTATGATCTTCCCAACCAATGCCCCATCCTCTCGTCATTTATTCTATTACATTGATGTCATGTAGAGAGTTTAAGATATGAACAATAACATTGCTACAAATGAGAAGGGGTTCTAGGAAAATATCTTCAAACATGGTATACACTCTTTTTTGCATCACATTGTTGGTTCATTTAACCATGTTGTATGCTCAAGGTTTCCATAGGCTTCGTTGTAGTACATTATCCCCCTGATCCACAAATCAACATCTAATGTTAACCCAAACAACTACATGTCGATCATGGTGGGGCACACATTCTCAAAGATTTATGGGATAGCCCTTCATTTGTAGATGTCAAAGAAGCTCGAGATGAGAGGCCTTCAAGATAGAGGATAGGTAGGTTCCAACAAAAGTACCAACATGTTGCCATCATATCCTCACTCCAACGACCATCATAGAGGAGGTGAAGCACTACGCTTCAAAAGAATTGTGTTTCTCTATTGACTTCTGCAGAGCATTTGATTCAATTCCCTATTCCAGAGACTTAGAGACATTGATCCCATTGAGACGCTTATCACAACTCTTATATGTATTGATTAATCCATCCTTGGTCACCTCTACAAAACCCATGGAATGTTAGGTTTCATATAGAGCACCAGTGGGGTAAAGTAGGTGTTCCCTCTATCATCCACCTTATTCGATATTTACATAGATGAGCTAGTGTCCTTTCTACACAAGCACATCTAGCTTGGTGATGGTTGTCTCCTCCTCTAGGTCTTAATTTCCATCCTAATCTTTGCAAACAAGGTGGTCCTCTCTTAGTCCCTGACCCAAAGGGTCTACAAAGACAATTAGATGCTCTATTGAGCTTCTACAATATTCAACAATTAACAATTAACCTAGGTAAAATTATGGTTACAATGTTCAATGGCTCAAATATGTCCTCTCAAATGACCACTTTTACTTTAGGGGGAAGAGGTTGAGATCACCACAACTTACACATCCTTGGGGGTTCACTTCTCACATCCTAGGTTTAGTCTAAGGAAGGATTTCCAACCCCAAATCAATAAGGGATACAACTCCCTCACACCTATAATAAGAGTGTTTTCAACACCATTTTCAATACATCTTGTCCAAGTTGGATCTCCTGGACATCATTACCATACCTACAATCATGTATAGTTCAAAGGTTTGAGAACCTAACTTGCATGAGTCAAATTGGGTGAAAACAAAGAGAATTCAGACCCTTCTACCTATTAAAGGCAAGAGGAGAATCCTCCCCAACCCATCATTCAAGAAAAGTTGAATCCCCCACCCTTTCCCAATCAAAACTATCTTTAGACTAGCCAAGCTATTGCATTGTTGACCCAGTGACATGCAAAGATTGATGCTCATACATTGCATACTTCTCATTGGATGCCATTGCAAATATAGGTCCATACATCACTAGTCCAAGTAGTAGAAGTAAATGAGGAGGGAGTTTTGAGACTCCCTAAAAAATTAGTAGTATCATCCATATATCTCTTAATACCAATGGCATCTAGATACAAAGTGAAACTTTGTCTCTGTCTCCTGCAGGTGGAAAGCCCCACAAATCATGTCCTTGTGTGGAATCTAATTCTCAACATCCACTCAACATTGATGTGAGCCAACCCAAATCTGGCCCAAAGGGTTCCTAATCCCATGCATCCAATGTCAAAATATGTATGGAGCCAAAGAATGAGACCATCCCTCAGCATGTAAGATTCCAATCCAACCTTTTTGCAAATTTTGTCTAGATATTTAAGTGTGTACCTTTCTCAACTAGTTTGAATGAAAACTCCCAGCAAAGGCCATCAAAAATGTAATTTCTACAATGATGAATAAACTGAGAAATCTCTACTTTATTTCATCTTATCATAAGGGAAAAACATTTAACAACATAACATCTGCTAGAGCATGTATTTTAACAAAAAGTGAAACAATTTATTTCAACAAAACACATAAATTCATCTATAGCAATGATAAGAGGAATATGTCTCAGTAATTGGAGAATTTGGCAGCCATATTATTTGTCGCTCTAAATTTGAACTTGCAACATAAATATGATAGAGATAACAAGTTTGTTTAGACTGTAAAGATGCACCCAATAGTGAGTATAACGCCCAAAATAATATAAATTCATGCCCATAAATTCAATGAAGCTCTCAGTAGTCAAGGAATGCACCCAACAGTAATTCCCAACAATAATAATTGCATCCACTAGGAGAAATAGCACCCAACAATAGTTTCCAGCAAGGGAAAGTGATAACCACCATGAAAAATATGCCTTGGAGTTAGTAATAATGCCCAACAATGCAAGAGATGACCCTCTACTCACCAAAAAAGTAATTCGACCCATCCTTTCCAACAATATTTCTGCTCCTTCAACATATAGAGTGTGCCTAGATGTTAAGAAATAGTAACCAACATACAAATTGTCCTAGTAGCAATCAAAATGCGCCTCTCCAAGTAGTTCCAGTGCCCAGCTTAAGGTAACTCATCCCCACTAAAGAAATCGACCCATAAATGAAAGATTCAGCTCTGGCAGATGAAACTCTAGCTTAGGAAGAACAGAACCTCTCCAAGATGAATCCCAACCACAAATAATTCATACCCTCCAAGAGAAACTCGCCCTCCTTGATCAAATTGATCCCCACACACTGAGATTAAATGTCGAATGAAGGAACTCAATCTAGTGAAGTGCAATGAGAAAACTAAAGTGACTTCTTCCTCAGATCTAACTAGGGTGTATAGTTTCAAAACCGAAACCAAAGATAGATGAAGGGTTTCCAAAACCCTAGACTCTTTCCTCAAGAGCTCTCCAAAATCTAATTTCCAAATGAGTAAATGCAAGAATGAGGGGCGCCTCCTCATTTCCCCTCTTTTATTTCTCACTTGAGTTATTTTCCCACTCAATTTACTTTTATTTTATTTTTAAAGTCACTTTATGTGTGCACACTTTATGATTTTTAAGTGACTTCATTTGCCTAAGACCCATGTCCTCCTTTTTCCCTTTTTCACTTTATAAAGTTATTTCCTAGGAAAAAGTTGAGTTCCCTAGGTAACTTTGCTGACTTAGCCTATGGGAACCAATTTAGGCTAGCAGAACCACTCCTTATGACTCCTAGGCCAATGAGGACATTACACAACCCCATGAATTTATTTACATAGAAGGGCATACAATGTCAAAGCATGTAGTGGGGTCAAACAATGAGACAGTTCCTCACTTCCATGAAGTGCTCTACACAAAAGGTTGTAGGAGGGTTGATCAATGAGATCATTGCTCACCTCAATGAAGTGCCCTACATAGAATCTTGTCTTAGATTTCAACACCCTAGGGGTGTCTATTCAAGTGACTTAAATGTGTTGATTCTATATATCCTCTTTGATAATATTCTTTAGCTCCTTAATTAGGAGGTGCCTTGGGGAATTTAAAGAGTACCTAAACAAGGAGAGGCATTCCATTGATATACCAACTATAGGAAATAGGATACCTCCAACAATTAACTCACGAAAAATTGGGGGGAGGGGGGGGGGTGTGGGGGGCGGTGGGCAAGAAATACTATTTATTATCCAAGGAGTCTCAAAACTCCCTCCCCATTTTCTTCCGCTACTTAGATTAGCAATGTCTAGCCTTGTAAATGTTGAAGTCTCATAGAGAGACTAGTCTTGCTCCAACACCCCCCTCCACAAAAAATCCAATCATTACCTGGAGGATCACATCCATTTTTCCAATGCTCCAAGAAAACAAGGAAGTAGAGAGAAACACCACATCAATTTCTAGACCAATCAAACCCTAGATAATCATCTAGCCTCTACTAGCAAGACATTTGCATAGTTGTCAACTTTGATCCCAAGAAATATCACACCAAAAAACCATACAACCTACGTCTAGATCTTAGCAGTGGGGTACCTCTTCTATATAGCATGACATTGCATGAGCTCATTCTTCCAACTTATCTAGCTCTTCCAGATCCTCAGGCCAATGCTTTATTAAGAGTTTCTTCTCTTCGACCTTGAATGTTGGGTATGCCGATGTGTAACTTAATGGAATCCAACTTTCCCTCCTCATCTTCAAACTACAATTCCAAGGGATTTTGAGGCTCTTTCCCTTCCACCCTCATTCAAGGAAGTTGTTCCCTCTTCTAGAACATTAGTTCCCGACAACACTAGTCTCTACATTCCAAATTTATATCTTGCTTTTAGCTATTAGATCTTATAGATTAGTTCTATTTCTACTTTTTATAGGAGTGGCCCTAACACTCCCACTTTGTACCAACATTGATGTACTTCATAGTCCCATTGACCTATTTTCAGTCATTTTTTGGGCATTAAAAAACCTATCACACTTTGCCAAGCACTAAAATCAAATAATCTATTTTTAGAAATTTATTTTATAGMAAATATATTTTTAGTGCTCCTCATGCGAAAGAAAAATCACTTTTGTTAAGTTAGTCTATTATAGGCTAAAGTCGTGAAAGCTAAAATCTATTTGAGATTCCAATTACAATTTTGCACTTGAAGCATATCTTATTATTTGAAGTTATGATAGTTAATTCATGAGAATCACTTCTCTAGATTCTTTTCTTCCAATTTCCAAAAGTTTTGAGCACTTGAATTTCACGTGATCATGATGAATGGATTTATGGTGCCTACACCATTTGTCACACTATTATGTCTATCCCTAATTTTTTTCGGCATGGCATCTTGTTCTATATTAAAGGAAGTGATAATTGTTGTTGTGTGCATAGTCACCAACTAGGGTCCTTTTTGTTTCCATCTGCCACACTATTGTTGTTGTGGAAAGATTCAAATTTGTACTTCAAGTTTTTTAATTTCTCTAATTCATAGATATCTATTTAAATGGACATGGTTTTATAATTTGTCATTATTAGCCCTCCACTTCTAGGGGTAACTAAAGGAGAAAATTTTTCTTCGTGATCCACATTTCAGGCAACAGATTCGATAATGTTATTACGAACTATCCATAGACAACATCCCACAGATGCCTCCCATCCATGCCCACTTCAATTCACTCATATGATATAGTTCTTTACACACTCAGGTACATCGACCTGATACTTCATATCGAGTGATAATGTTAATAATTGGGGCATGGAAGTGGTGATCATGGGTTGAATTGGATAATGGATCATGATTCTTTGAAGTTATGTTTTTTTTCCTTGTCTCACCTTGGTGGTTATTATCGTGTTCTAGTCAAGTGTTGTCACTCTTAGGAAAATTTGTACTACTCGGGGGCCTTAATGGGGATAGTGTGTCCATATCCCTTATCATACCTAACATGTTCCATCTATATCCTATCTGTTTTCCGCTCTTTTGGGCTAGGTGTTACAATTACCCCAAAAAGGTTTGTGCCTCATAATTTCATGAGAAGAAGGGGCTAGAATCCTAAGGTTGATGTAGCTATAAAAATGATATATAAAGAGAAAAATCCCCAAATTCAAAATGCATGGAAAGAAACAAACAAGAAAAAACAAAGTATATATATAAAAAAGAAGCATGAGCTCTACACCCTCGCTAAGAGGGAATCACCCCAAGTCTTATGCAATCAATGATATCTTATAAAAGGAATTAGCAAATGAAATGTCAAAATCCAAAAAAGGTAAAAACTATAAATAAAAGGGCAAGCAGGGGTTTGGAAAGACACAATTCCAAGGAAAGGGTATCTCATTGCCTAAGCACTCCCTCTACAAAGGCACTCATGAGAATGAAAACTATACATGGCCTTGCATGTCAATGATATCCAACCCATGAAGTAAACCCCAATTCATATCATTATCATTACACATACCCCTTGATAGGTTTCCCTAGGACATAACTCTTGGTCTAGGTACTAGAACACCTAATAGGGGGTAATAATGACCCAACCATACCTAGACTTGGAAAATTACATAATTGTGTAAGCTAGTGTCAAGTTTGAAGAGGATATTTTGTGAGATCTATCTAATGGATTTTGCCTTAACATGACTCACTTTATATGTCGTGTTTGGATAGTATACTTTGACTCTGATCTTATTAATGCCTCTTGACCAACATGAGCCCCCATCCTAGATGATGATTACACATATTTGATGACACTTGGATCCTTTGGAGGATGATGGAGGGTATATTACCCCACATGCATGGAGGGCATCCCCACCATTTTGAGGGAGGTTGTTGGGCATTTTTAGGAGGACGTTGGAGGATTTCATAACATGGCATCAGTCACGAGACCTCTTGGCATGCATGGACATGGCCTTGAAGTCATGGGTTATGGGATGTTCCTCCTAGAGGACCATTCACATGATGGAACGTTTCACTTTTGGATGATGTTGGCCATTTTCTTGAGAACATTGTACTTGGGAGGATGACATGGCACTTCTCCATACATATGACACCCTTTGGAGATGGGACATTACCTTGGATGATGATACATTACCTTTAGAGAAAGGATGTTCAACCTTGATGATGATTGAACTTCCTTGATGAGGCTTTGGATTTATTTTGAGGTGACATGGCACCTTTGATGATGTCACACCCTTTGGAGTGTTTGAGGCACCTCAAAGATGAAACCTTGCACCTATTTGAAGGAACCGTTTCACTTTTGAGCCATCTTTCACCATTTGGGAGTGTGAGATGTCCTCTTTTTTTAGCCACATGGTACCAATTAAGAAAATTTTTGAATCCAACCACACCACAGATTCTGATCCTTCACTTGTAGAAGCATCATAGATAAAGGCAAAGGTAGGAGAGTGGACCATCACAAGAAGAAGAAGGAAAGCAAAGTGGCATTAGTTGTTTCTGACCAAACCTATAGCTAAAGTGAGGAATAAATCTTGAGTCTTGTGGATCATAGGTGTTGTTTTCTCCAAAGGTCAGGCATCTCCTCCATGAAAAAGAAGAAATAGATACGTGTGAGCTTTGAGCACTATTCTATGGGACGTTTTGGTTGATGAGCTTGTTTACTCCATCTTAGAGGGGCATCTTTGGGGGTCTTAGAGGCATATCCACTTTGTGTCATGGATTATTTATGTATTTTTGTCTTATCTCTAGGGTTTATGAGAGATAAAGGAATTATTTTATGTTTTTAGGGCTTGTATTGTGTGAGAAGGGTGCTAGATCTCTCATATAAATAAGAGAAGCATTTCCCACTTTCAAATAATTGATATTTGTGGAGATTTACTACTACTTGTCTACCCCCAATACTAGGACCAAATATTTATAGCCCTCTTCATGAGAGAGATCTTCAACCACAGATCTCAGATCCTACATGCCATGTCCTTCTCTGTGATGACCAAGACAATCACCTCATACTTGCATGTTGATCCATCAAATCATAGAAACAAGCTGAGGGTAGAGTCCCAGAGTACACCAAAAAATATATTGGTGAGACTTTGTGTCTCTCCTCAACCTCCCCCTCGGGGAGATCAACCAATATCATTGAGACCAGTTTGGAGGTGTCGAATTGTCCATCAGAGAAGGGTTCCTTTCATCTGTAATATTACCCCCCAGATCCAGAGGAGAAACAAGAGATTTATCGAGAGTTACTTTCTTTTGACCTCGGATACTAGGAGTATCACTCGCTCCTAATTTCCAGAGGATCATACAGTCGGATGCCTTGATGGTTCCATAAGAATCTGACAATGATCAAGTGCCTAGTTCGCCCCCTTATCCCTTGACCATTAGACCAAGGATACCTGACATCATAAGCCTCACCACCGGATCACCCTCTATTGACAGACTCTTGAGTTGTCCACTTTTCCAATCTTGGACAAAATCACTTAGTATTTTGTATCACTATACCTTTGTCATGTTCATATACATGTGTTTTGAGGTTGTACTACTATAAGCTTCTTTCTGTATGTTATTTTTGACATTCTCTAGAAGATGCACTAGCACTCCCACATTGTATTCATACTTGTTGTATTCTTCAATCCCATTGACCTACTTTTGTGTTCATTTGTTAGACATTAATAAAAGTATCTTATTTGATCTAATCTTTCATGAAAACTAGGTCGACTTCTTTGGGAGCTAATGTTTGTGGATTTTCTACTACTTGGATGACATGGAAACTAGGGTTTTGATGGATAGAGAATTTTTTTTAGTAAGACTACTCTTTTTATCTTATACTTTGTTTAATTATGAATTTCTAGATTTATGTTGTTCTCAAAGTGGTGATTCTTGATCTTCTCTTAATCATTTTTAAGCAAACCCTATTTGTTCAAACCTTTGGAAGGTTTAGTAGTGGAGTAATCTTCCCTTGTTTCATCCCCAAAATATTTTAGAGTATTGCCTAGGGTTAGTAATGGATTACCTCTAGTTGTTGCCCTAAAATTATCCACTTCATTCTCCCAAAGAGGAACTTCTTTTTGATCCCATATGCCCAAAGGAGTAGGCACTAATCTCTTCTTCACAATAGTCAAACAAAATTTCCGAATTTTACTACTTAGGATTAGGGTTAAGGTTTTAATTTGCTGCACTTTCTCACTTTCAGCCATAGAAACCTAGACGTTAGGGATTTTTAGGGATACTATTTCCCTAAACTCATCACTAAAACCCTAAATTGTTTTTTGGAAGGATATTACAACCATCTAAAGAAAAAAGTTTAGGGTTTTAGGCATGATTTTTTATGCTGATTTTTTCTGAATTTGTTGGCAAATTAAACCCTAATTTAACCTAGAGTTCAACCCTATACTTTATTGGACCATTTTATGGTAAAAGGGTTGTATTTTTACTACTGCAAGTTGATTAGTTTACTGTTGTCATAAAATTACTACTACTGAAAATTGACAGTTTTACTGTTGATACACTATGTTGCACAGGGACCCGTCCCCGCCAAAAATACTCGTGTACTCGTCATTTCCGCATTTTTGGGACTTGGGGACCATTAGGAAATGTCCCAAAACTATTGGGGACTCCATCAAGGTCTAGGGGACTTGTTGGCCATCCCCAAGACATTTTGGGCAAATTTTAGAGACTTTCCAGACAGATTTTGGGGATGTTCTAGGCAGATTTCAGGGATTTTTTGGGAAGATTTCGAGGACATTTTGGGCATATATATTCAGTTTTGAAAATCATAGAAATTTATGATTGGACAATATGATCATTCTTCCCATCCATTATTCTTGTATTGCATTGAATCTAAATTTGTTGTACAAGTTGCAACTCAAGAGTCAAAACATAGGTTTTGTATGATGGGTTTCGATTTGGGTTTCTAGTGATTTAAATATCGTATTTTTAACAACAACATTACAACAAGCATTAATAGTGAAAACAATTAGATAGTAGTGACTTGGATGGGGTACTAAATGTTTGAAAAAAGTCATATTCAATCACCTTCTTAATCTGAAACATCAATCTAATCTATTTAGAGAACCAAAGTGTTTTATAGTGGGTTTCAACACAACTGTAAAAATATACAAAACCTATTAAGAAGGGAATGCCTTTTATGTTTTAACATAATCATCATTAACAAGAAATGTGAGGAAGAAAAGTTGCTATAGAGACAGTTCTCACTTAAGTTTCCTAAAGCTAAATTGCATTATGCTCATGTCTGACAACGAATAATGGAATGTCATTTAGCCCTTTTTTAAAATGCTCTAGAGTTTTCAAAATTGGCAAGTGTAATGGTTAGATAAATACTATATAGTATAGCTTATTATGCTTACACGCATAACAATTGTTTATGATGAATATATATATATATATATATATATATATATATATATATATATATCCCCAACCCTCCATCGCCTAAAAAATTTGGGGGTGCGCTCTAGCAGTCCCGAGGATGCGTACCCCCGTCCCTGTCATTCCCTCCTCGTGAAAACCAATGCAACATAGCTCATATCATTTGGGGTGTATGTGCCCACATCTGGAGCAATAGTTTAATCATTGGTGTATGGGTGGTTGTGTGCCCACATTGGATGTTGATTTTGTGGAGAAGAGACTAGCTAGAAGGACCTTTGGAGGTTGGACATTGCACCAACACCTCAATTTATGGAGGATGCCCCACTTTTGAGGGCTTTATGCCCCTAATTTTTGGACGTGAGGCTTGAAAAGGCCCAAATTTTGAATTGTTTTTATTATTAAATTGTGA
>ML789307.1:78734-93474 GCA_009831015.1 Picea engelmannii
CTTTTGTTGAAGTCATGGATCTGGAGGGATCTCAGTGCATTCAAAGGAACAACACACTGGAAGTGAAGACTCCAAGTTTGATTTTTGTAATTTTCATTCCTCTAACCTATATTTCTAAAGTTTGCTACATTACAAGTAGGTGTAGTTGTGACAACAATCCTTAAATTGTTTTGATTCTAGAGATGTACTCATTATTCTCCTTTAGGAGATATTCTTGTTTTGGTTCCTCTTGTTTTCTTGTTCCAGACAGGTTAACAACAAAGGAATATGTTTATCCTTCAGAGGGAGTCAAAATTGTTTGAGAAAGAGGAAGAATAGAACCATCATTGAGGAAACCAATGCAATAATGCATGATCATAATCTTTCTATGATTCTATGGGACGAAGCATGCATGACACAGTATATGTTCAGAACAAGATCCTTCACCAGACATTGAAAAACATAACTCTCGAAAAATCCTTCACCGAAGTGAAGCCTGAGATTGTACACTTCAGGATATTTGGGTGCCCAGTGTATTTTCATGAACCCAAAGAGAACAAGTCCAAGACAGACCCTTCAAGAAGAAAGGATATGTTTATGGGATAACAATGAATCTTCAAAGACATTCCAGATTGACATCCCTGGTCAAAGACAGATTGAGACAAGTAGAGATGTTATCCTTGAAGAAGATAGCCTTTCAAAGATGCAGAGAATCTTAGATGGAGATTGACAATGAGACAATACCTTCTCCCCCTTCAACAACTTAGAGGGAGACAAACATTATTCCAGATGATCCAGTTGATATGTTCAGAGATATTGCAGTAGGGCATAAAAGGCCTACCTAGGCTCACTCTGCAAGAGGTAGAGAAACATACAATCCTCTCAAGGCACATCCAAAGAAATCAAAAGAGATTTTTCGAGCTACCCTTCAGTCATGATCCACTTCATTGATTCTGAGCCTCCTTGTCTTGGAGAAGCAATGAGAGAACATGTATGGCAATATTCCATAACATAAGAATACCAGTATATCTTAAAGAATGATGTATAAGATATTTTTCAAGGACCAGAAGGGAAGTATGTGGTGACTTCCAAGTGGATCTATAAGATCAAGCATGTAGCTGATGGAAGTGTCGAGAAATACAAAGTGAGATCTATAGCTAGATGATTCTCACAAACATAGGGATTTGTCTATGATGAGACACTTGAACCAATAAGCCCGATACACTTCCATTCGTACTACCATCCATGAGTTGGAAACTATATCAGATGGATAGATTCTTGATGAGTTTGGGTTTTCAGCAAGAGTGTTGCTGATCCAAACCTATATTATTACAGTGTTGGTAGCAAGAGCCTGATTTTGATGAATTATTTAGAAAGCCTTGTTGTTGGATACAAGTAAGCTTTGACTTCTGATTTCGAGATGAATAATATGAGTATGATGCACTACTTCTTAGGACAAGAAGTATGATAGAGGATCGATGAGATTTTCCTTAGTCAAGGAAAATATACAGTGGGAATATTAAAGAAGTTCAGTATGACAGAATGCAAATCCACGGTGATGGATTTGAAGAAAAAGATTGATGATGATTCAGACAAGAATGATCCACAACTGATTGGATCACTGATGTATCTGGTTAACACCGAACTTGATTCATACTATGCAGTGAATGTACTTAATCATTCCATGAGTCAACTGAGATAGACTCACTGGACAACAATGAAACTCTACGAGGAACAACCATATATGGCCTGTGATATGTATCCAATGTAGACTTGAGTTTACAGGGATATGCAGAATGGACAGAAAGTACAGTGGACAGGAAGAGCACATCCGGTTGTTGTTTTACGGTGAAGTTTTCCATGGTTTCCTGGTGCAGTAGGAAACAAAGCCCTATGCCCTTGAGTACCACAGAAGCAGAGTATGTAGCATCGAGTGTGTGAAGCAATATAACTTCACAAGCTTCTGACATATTTACTTGATCATGAGATGGATCCTATGATGATAACCAGAGTTGTGTGTAAATCTCTTTGAGAACCCAGTGTTTCATGATAAGATTGAAACTCGTTGAGGTAAAATATCATTATATCAAAGACATTATGCAAAGGAAAATAGTACACTTGCAGTACTTTCCTACACATGAGCAGATTGTAGACATATTCACCAAATTATCTTGGTGAAGGATACCTCCATAGTTGAGAGGGAGTGTTGATAACTACAGCCAAGAACCAAGTTCAAAATACATCCATGTGAGACTTGGCATGATGACAAATGCCTCCCTATCTGAGAGGGAATGTTGATGATTGCAACTACGTGGGACATTCTCTAAGACACAAACCTTAGAGAGAGCCCCTAAGAGGGGTGTGTGCTTCCTATCTGAGACAGAGCTGAAACGTAGAGATGGCCTCCTCCTTACAGAGAGTTGAGAAGAACTCCATATGATTCTCCTGTGTAACACAGTGAGAAAGGAGATCTGCAGAGTTGGACGTGCATGTGGTTAAGCACAAGGTGAACGTGTGAAATCCCAAAGTGTTGGGTGCATCGTCATGAGACATAAATGAAGATGATGTATTAGCCTCCTCTGAGTAGAGAGTTGATGAGAAACTCCATATGACTCTCCTGTGTAATGTAGTGGGAAAGAAGATCTGTTGAGTGGACGTGCATGTGGACGAGCACAAGTGAACATGATCCTAGTGGTTGAGCACTAGTGAAGAAGTGGTTCTTCTGTGTACTACAGTGAGCCAAAGATATGGACATACCTATGGATGTGCCCCTAGTGGCTGAGCACTAGTGGGTGTATGAGATCCCTTGCTATATTGTTCAAGAGTCAGACCTACCTGTAACCCTAATTGTAATGTAAAGGGTACAGGTCGGCTTGACCTTAATGTAATTAATAATTAATGTAAAATATAATTAATCTGGTTAATATTAATTATATTAGGAGATAGAGAGGTCGTTCGTGTTGTGCCAATAGACACTTTTGTTGACAGATCAAGTCTAATATAAGTAAAGGTAAATTCCCCATTGAGGGATCATATCTTTTGTGTGAGTTTGGAAATTTCAGCAAGTACATCTACTTGGAAAAAGTGTGCACCTCTCTTAGGCGCTAGTCTTCTAGGGTTTGCAAGCACCCTCTTGTGTGCTAGGTTTTCTTGGTGGTGAAGGTCTTTCTCTTGAAGAATATAGCAAAGGATTTTGGTTGGGTTTTTTTTCCTTGTTGAGAAGGGTTTCCTAGGATACTTCTTGTGTTATTGTGCATGGTGTTTATTCTTTTGATCTTGGTTGTTGCAACATTATTGGTTATGGTTAAGTTAAATGCTAAAATGGAATGAACTTCATGCTTAACCTTGTCTATTGAAAAATCAGCAGTTGAGGATCAAATCTTCGTGCCTCTCTTTCAATCTTTTTTTCTCACGGTTTGTAGGGATTACGGGGTAGAGAAAGGCATGCAAAAATTTCTAGAGATCACAGGCTTTGACCTAGAAAGCTAGTGTTTCGTGTAGGGAAAGCTAGGAATGTGTGCTGAGAAAAAAATGAGAGAGTTTAGCACACAAGTTTTGAGTAGAGAGTGACACAAAGAGAAATGACTAGATAGATTGATGGATAGGTAGAGAGACAACTGATAGGCAAGTTGGAATGCATAATGGAATCAACTAGAGTGCAAAGGGTAGAGGGATAGACGAGGGCGTTTCAACAAGCTAGGAAAATGTCAGGGAAAAGATTACTCCATATTAATATGTTTTGCATTAGCTTGTAGGTTAAATACATAAAATAATGATGGTTGGTCTTCCCCAAAGGGTGACCCTTCCTATCACCTACGACTCTTCATATTTACAACTTGTGTTACAAGTAACACAATCCTAAGGATTACGTGTCCAACATGAATCAAGAAGATAGTTCCCTTATTTAGAATATTTTAATTGTGGTTCATTCCCCTATTCTTCATCTTTGTGTCTATGGTTGGTAATATAATGTAACATCATTTATCTTTATTCGAATTTGTTGCTATATTTATGTTTTATGTTTGTAGACAGGCCTTCATACATGCTTGGTTGGTTATTCCTCATTAAGAATTCCTACAAGTAATTATCTATATTGGTGGGAAGCAAGATAAATGGTTTGTAGATCCTTTATTAGGGCTATGTTTACTTTCAATCTTGTTATCGTCCAAACTAGCAGACCACCAAGGTTCATATTCTTCTATGGAAGCAAAACAGGGGATAGGTGCCTAATGTCACCACACCACCTATCCTTCTTTATTTGAGCCAAACTCCTACGCTAAGAGGCTATGGGAGGCTTCCCACAAACTATCACTTCACCTCAAAGAATGCTAAGACCGGTGCCTAAAAAAGGTACAATAGGTGAAGGTAGGAGTTAATTGTTTTAAATGTTTGTTGAAATTAAAAGATAGTGCAGAAAATAAAGTGACAAACCAGCAAGCTAACTTACTCCAATTATTTGAAATAATGGCTAAGTAATGCACAAGAGAGAGGGGTGAATGTTCTTACCACTTTCCAGATGATTCGATATGTGTATACCTTGAAAGAAATGGTTGGAAATAAAATATTTCATTTCTGTCATGTTATGTGAGACCTGCAAAAAACAGTGTAATACATAGAAAACCAACAAGAAAATGGTCTTTTGAGGCCTCCCACAAGTGTAAAAATACAGTAGATCAATAGATATGCGGGTATAGAGGATAGGGCAGCAAAGCATGAGTGAATATTATTCCCTAGAGCCTTTAGATCTGCAGTAAAATTAATTTCCAGTTGGATGGAAATTACTTATGTAGATTTGGGGTCCAAATCCCCCTAGGGTCAAAACCCAAAATTTGCTACAGCCAATAAAATTACTTGTTGGGATGTATTTTTACTCTATACTGACTAGAAAATAATGAAAAACCATTAGGTCCACTTGGGCTATATAAATCATATAAATCAGATCTAAGAAAGTTTAGGTAGGGTTTGGGAGGTAAATACTTATAATATGTGCCCCATTCTCATGCAAATGGGTGTAGATTTGAAGAATTATTTGTTGTAATAACGCAGATCTGCACACTATTTTTCAAGGAAACCCTTGTAAAACATATTCAATGAAGCATAAAACTCAACGGTAAATATATCTTGGGGTAGGCAAATCTCAAATAACAAAAACCCTAAGATCTAGTAGCTTATAAGATATAAAATTGAAAAAGAAAGCTAGGGTATGTTTTTTCTTTGTATTTTTATAATAAAAAATGATTTTAAATATTTTGAATGTAAATGGTTGAAGAATTTAAGAGAATTACCTTTGCCTTTTTTTTTACCTTTATATGTCTCTTAGTTTGAGCGATTGTGACCCTGCAAGTTTAAGATTGGCCCAGACAAATTTCTAGACGATTGAGTTTGGAGTCGAAGGACTATCGCCCCCAATGCTAGAAATTTTAAATAAAGATGGGTTCATATTTTGATTTTCTAGGAGAGCTCCTTGATGGATGGTCTCCAAGACAACCAATCAACTAGGGTCCAAATGACAAACAATTTGCTTGGTTGAAGCTACTTCCAAGGAAGTTGGTCCAACAACTTGGGAGTGTTTCACTAGGTACCCACAAGGAAATGAAAGAGACAAAATGTCTAGTTCCTTTTCTCCACGTGACTATGTAGCCCCTTAATGGAATGATTGATCACCTCTTGCAATTATCTTAAGGAACCCTTGTCAAAGCACACTAAAAATATACCATAGCCAAGAAAAACAAGCATTATACTAGACAATCCATAGTGACACAAGAGAATTGAGTTCCAAAATCTGGCATTATGGTCTCAGAAAGTTTCAACAACAATGAAATGAGAGGACTGGCTATCCTTATATAGTTTTTATTGTAACAACTAGTTTATACCTCCCTCATAAAACAATAATTTCTTGGTTTTCTCATCCACAAGTGATTGGAGGCTAAACCCATGAATAATATTTTTAATTACATAGCTCCATGATAAAAATTTGGAGAAAATCCAACTTGGAATAATTGACTATTGACAAAGTCCACATGAGAAGTGTGCTCCAGCAAGAGAAGAAGTTGTGTAGCTTGGGAAGAGTGCACTATGGTGGAGGAGTTACCAACGTTCCAACTTTGGGACATTTCCACCTTGAGAGATGAGCACAACAATGATATTTTTGTCCACATTGACCTTTCCTTACTCCAATGGTTAGTTTGACTATTCAAATCCATAAATGAGGAGTTACAATTTGTCCCAAAGAGGACGATTTGGTCATTTAGTGATTAAATTGATTATTTTGCTTGTGGAGAGAGCATCTTTGAATTATGAAAAATTCTCCCAAGGCTAGTAGACCCAAACATTCCACTTCCTTGACCATTTGACTTGGGAAAAGTGCCCAACGATTTTCTTAGAAGGATGGGACGATTTTCTTTTGGGAGGCAATATCTCCCTTAATATTTCATCAATAAAAAAATATGCAAAAGGGTTTTGCTCATAAATTTTTTCTGATCATTTTAAACCCATGTATTTTTTCCTCTGGGGACCCACTGCCTTGGGATCCATGAACTGCCTCAAAAAACATGCAATGATGAAAACTTTGTGAGACTGCCATGTTAAGAATAAAAATGATAATGCATTATGGCCAAGGGATGCCTACAAACTCAATAGAAAATAACCATGTGGGAAGACATAGGTGTGCATGACATGGACTGAATTAGGCCCCACAAACTGCAATCACCCCTACATACGACCCGTGGCTCCACAAAACCATGTGTTCCAAAAGATCCATGCCAAGTCCTCCAATCATATCTAGGATGAAATACACTGAGACAGGGACTAAGGGAACTGATCATGGTCAGACCAATTTTGGGAGTCCATTTCAACATTATCCACTATGGTTGACATGGCTTTTGACTTGCATCCTTGGGCTTACAATGGTGTAGCCAAGTGAAAATATAGGGTACATCTTGGAGAGGTAACAAATCCCATAGCTATTGTCCTTTGTAATTGATTCTCTACATTGGTGGGAAGCAAGATAAATGGTTTATAGATCCTTTATTAGTACTATGTTTACTTTCAATCCTGTAGCTATTGTCCTTGGTAATTGATTCTTGACTCCACTTTCCCAATGGACTTCACACTAGTATTGATCCTAGCATCATTTCATTTGTAAACCTATACTACAACACTTGTTTTGTTAAAGCCACTCTTCATTTTCACAATCCTACCTTCGAGAAGCCCCCCTTGAGTTGGAGAAGAGCCAACCTAAAATATGAAGAGGGTTGGTGAGGTGACATTTTTCTCCCTCTTAATTGTTGTCCATAAACTAGTACCCATATTTTAGACTTTAATCTAAAGGTGCTAGTTTGTGAGGTAACATTTTTTGCGTCGTTGTTGGCGTAAAATTCATTTCTCGAATTGTATGAATTTGTTGCATTAATTTTATGATTGCATATTTTTCAAGATTCATTACTCATATGGTCACTCCATGAAGGAATGAAACACTTGTTCCTTGCAATTTCTTGAAAACATTGTTTGGCGTAGTAGTGTGCACATCCTCCTATATCATGCTCTAAGAAATTCCTCTAGGATGTGTTAATTGTTGCCCTCAATGGCTCATGTGTCACTTCATTTTTCACATCTAAACACCTTCTTCTTTTGTTTACATATTAGACTTTTAATCTGAGATTATATCTTCTTTCTATATTTTTATATAGGGTTGAGATTATATCTTCATTCTATATTTTTATATAGGGTTGCTCCTTTATACATCCATAGTGTATTGATACTATTGTACGTAGTAGTCCCGTACCTCTATTTGTGGTCATTTGTAGGGCATTTATAAAATTATCTCATCTTATGCCTTGGAGAATCATTTTTTTTACTATCAACATGCATGCTCCCAACTAAAGTTCAAGCAATTTTTAAAATTTTGAAAAATTCCAGACAAGTACCTTTAAAAGTTGTAATTCTTCTCCTAAGTAACTACTATTCATTATGCAATTGAATTCCGATCTTGAGTGGATGGGATTTTATTCTTTATTAGTGGTATTGACTTATTCACAATGTCCTGAGGAGAGGAACACATAATTCTCACTGTGTTAGTGTCCCTCATTGTATTCCCACTCAGATAAACATACATAGATTGGTATTCCCACTATAACCAATATACAAAGATTGGTATTCCCACTGAAACCAATATACAAAGATTGGTATTCCCACTGAAACCAACATACATAGATTGGTATTCCCACTGAAACCAATATACAAAGATTCATATTCAAATGGGAACGAGCGTATAATTTAGAGGTTACTAGAATACCCGCACATACTTCAATTCAATTCCCATGGGTCCTCACCCAACTCCTTCAACTGTTCTCTTCTCTTGATTTGTTGCACAGTCTCACTCACTTCCAGGTGTATTTGATCGTTCATGATAGAAGATTCCAATCATACGTTGGTGGCGTTCTTCGTGAATTGGATGCTACCCCACTTCTTCTGCGTTGTCTCCAGCACACTACATGCATGCATGAGCTATTCCCCACCGCAAATATTCATGATGATGGCTACTCCTCATGATTGAACTGGCTGTTAGCTTCCTCGATCGTCAATTAATTTACATATGTGGTGACTCCCTTTCTTTTATTTGCGATCCTTTGCCATGGGATAGCGACTCCTCTCTATTCTCAACTCTGACTCTATTCTTTGTCACTACTATTCAAAACCTCTTTTCTTTTGAATCCCTAGAGATAGACAGACTTTCCTTTCTTTTGAATCCCTAGACATAGACATACTTTGATACAATTCTCCCTATTTTCTTTTGAATCCCTAGAGATAGACAAACTTTGATACAATTCTCTTTGCACTTGAGATGTCTCGCTTCTCTCCAATTATGTGTGAGTACTTGGCACAGTCGTTGATCAAAATAGTCCCTTGGCTCCATTTGCTTACTTGGCTTCTCCTTACCGTGGCTTTAATACCATGTGGGTTTTACATACAAGCATAAACAAGAATACATGTAATTAGGTGATGCAATGTCTCGTTACATAGTAGGATAAGAGGATTACATTATGTATCTCTCAAATACCTAACCACTATATGAATTATTGTATTAAATAACCAATTATTACATTAATTTATTAGTAAAACTTTATTATATGCCTATGTTTTAATTAATATGTTTAAGTTCAAATTATAGCCATTATATTTAACATAGAAATATATAATAATTTTAATTTATATTAGGCATTTGTTATAGCACACTAAATCTATTTGGTTCTACATTGAACAAAGTAATTCAAAGTTGATTATATTTCCACAATCACAACCAACAAATTTAGAGTAATTCAAGTCACTTGACAAAGTGACTCCAATAGTGCTTAGATGAAAAGAATGGCATGCTAAACAAAGAGATTGACAGTGTATATCATTCAATGACAGCTTTCAAACATAAAGTGTGCAATGGGATGACTAATTAAACACTCATCCTCTGCTCACTCTACCACATTAGTTTTGGAATAAATGTTTATTCAAAATTTGAGCTCCATAAACCATTGTGTAATTGGTGAATGGCACAATCCAAATGATCATAATTATTTTGAAAATATTGAAAATGGGTTTTGATTCATCCTTATGCTACTTTATGATAAATGACTAAGGGAAATCTTATCGTTTATATGGACTACACATACATGGACGTGTTGAAATGCAAAAGTATCTAGTGCATTACTCAATACACTTGTATACACATCAAGAGTACCATATAAATTGTACAATTAAATACATTGTATGGGATAACTTAGAGAAGAAAAGGAGGTTGAGAGAGAACACCAAATGGACAATACAAGGGAGATTGAAGAAAGAGGGAAACACTATCTAAAAGATGGGCTTTGATTCACCCTTATGCGACTTTATGATAAATGATTAATGGAAAGCCTATCGTTTATATGACCTACACATACGTAGACATGTTGAAATGCAAAAGGATCTAGTCCATTACTCAATAAGCTTGTACACACATCAAGAGTACCATATAAGTTATACAATTAATACATTGTATGGGATAACTTAGAGAAGAAAAGGAGTTTGAGAGAGAACACCAAATGGACAATACAAGGGAGATTGAAGAAAGAGGGAAGGGATGTTGAAACAAGGGGTTAAATGGAAAGGAAGGAAGGAAAATAGAGTCGAGAAGAAGAGAACCTTGAGGAAGGGGATATGGAGGTCAAGGGTGAAGGGAACCACATTCCAAGTGATTAGGAAGAGTTCTCAAGGATTTGAATATGATGGATGGTCGAGTTCCAAGTTTGAGCACGTTTGTAGACTTCTTTGTGGTTCATTTGTTTATGTTATTTTCAATTTCTACTAGTTTTTTTTATTAACCTAGTGGACCAATGTTGGGTTTTGGAAAGGATTTTGGCTTGGTAAAAGAAAATGTGGCATTTGGCATGATGGCTATGGTCTACAATGGAAGATTTGGTGATGTGATTATGACTAACATCAATATGTTGCTCGAGTCTAGTCTTGATGGAATGATTGGTCTAGCCACTGTATGATGCATTGCAAGAAAGGGTTGATTTAATCCTTAAGATTTTGAGGGTTTTTATAGATTTTGAAAAATGTTTTTATGTTCCCTTTATTTAGGGTGTTGGCAATGTTCTCAGTGGTCTCTTGAATAAAGGGTAGGGAGGTGTGGGCATCCATAGGTTTGGGAATTGGGAGGATGTTTTTAGGTTTTCTAGCTTTGTGGAAGGAAAAGTTGAGTGAGAGTCCAAGTTTTCGATTTTGACAAAATTTAAATGATTATAAAGATGGAAAAAATTGATTTTGAAAATCCAAGCATGGTGTTGACAAAAAAAAGTACTAATTGAATTAAGATTGAAATTCAAAGTGTCACTACTACTTTTTTTTATATCAGTTGAGAAATCAACTGTGGTGTCTAATGAAGATATCAATTCACAACTTGAGGTTAATAATGAGTGTTTTAATAGATCAAGAAAAAACAATTTAGTAGACAAGCTTATCATCATCTCAATCACAAGAGTTGTTTTGTTGATCAACTAACTTACCATAATTGACATTACTTCGAACAAACATGACACTCTTTGTGTTCAAAATAATGGGAATTCAAATACTTCTTTCTGGAGACTCACTTGGAGCCATAATTAGAGAAGTTTCATTTGATAATTTTATTAATAGATATATTCGATAATAATTGACTAAGGATGGATTGATGTTTACACAATGCATCAATAGTGTATGGTTCTTTGATGAGATTATCATCTTGTTTTCTCAAGTGCTTCAAAGATGAAGCCTCCCTGAATAAGAGGGAATGTAGTATACCTATCTAAATTACCTTTAATAATTGTATTAATAATTAGTATGTAAGATTGTGTCCCTTGGAGTGGTGGCCGTGTATCTTATGGCACCTAAATATGCCAATATTCTTCATTACACAACATTATTCAATGTATCTTCACATTTATTTAGTATTATTTCTGTCCTTTAGGACATGTGTTGATTCCTTTTCTTATGAACGCTGATGGCATTCCATGATTACCACAATGCATGCCACAAATAATGACTAGTTTTACTTGAGTTGTAACATCCTTTAATCTATTCTAGGTTTGAGTTAGTCTATAGTGTGTTGGGGACCTCTTGCAATGATCGAGATCAATGTTTTAGGTAGAATGAAATTCTTCTCTCCACAATTTTTCTTAATTCAAACATAGTATTTTTTATTAGGACAAGATTATGGTGTTTATTTATAAAACACAAATAAGACACATAAGATGCATAAGACACATGCTAGATTTACGAAGTAGAGTTCCATTTTATAAGTATGCAATCCCATTATTGTCTAGTTTAATCACAAGTGAGTTCAACAATTATGGTTTATATGGCAAGTCCACTCTAGTGGAACTTTTGTAGCTTGATATGATCTCTTTCAAGGATTACTGCACTAGGTTTTTTTTTCACTCGTGGATTATTTTGAGGTTTTTTTTAATTTTTAAAGGTTTTTAATATTGAAATAATTAGGTCATAAATGTTAGGAACTTCTTACTATCACCACTTTTCCAAAGGGAAAACTATGTTTCCAAATAACCATTTGTAGTACTAGGTGACATTTGAAAGTAGAGATGATAGGCACCTTCCATATAAATATATTATATTATTTATAGAAAAATTTCTTGAATAAATTATTGTGCAAAATACAGTTGAAAAGAATTTTTGTTGATAGTTATTCAAATTTTGTTAGAATGTGTGGTTTTTACATTAAAAATATATACTTGCAACTATTCTAATAAGTTGCCCCATACAAAAAAAAATATGAGCTAGCCATTTTGCATCTTACTCTTCATGTTCACTCTATGTTAATGAGTGTTGGGTTGTAAACATGTTCTTATTTTGTTGTTAAAACTTAAATTAATGGGTTGTTTATCACAGGAACATATTCCCTTTATGGAACCTAAGCGCAAGCGAGTAGAGAATGTTCAGGTTCCACAACATCGTTTCAAAAGAGACAAACGTTTTGTAGGTATGGTCCATCACTATTTTGTTATTGGGATGTATTTGTTTGGTTTCCTATTGTATAGATTGTCATTTATTCTTATTGTTTAGAAGGTCAATGAAGTTTTACAATATTTTATGCTTTATACGGCCATGTTGTGTGTGATTATTTTGTCATGCATTTCATAGCTTCTCAAATCATTAGAATGGAGATGATATTCACTCAAGGGAATTATGTACTCATTGGTTATTTTTTAAATGGGTGTAGAATCAAATGCTGGTTTTGCGTCGACAACATTGAAAGTGAGTTTGCTAAATATTATTATTAATTTATTTAATAGTTAAAATCAATTTTGAGGCTAGTTATATTTATTTATAATGGCATTTTACTTGTAGTTAGCTATCAATATTTTTTTAAAGCTTTCGCACATTTTTGTCAAAAGTTCTATCCACATGCCTTTAAAATTTCTTTTATTTTTTTTAAGAAAAAATATTCATATTTTTTGTAAGAAAAAATATTCAAATTTTTTTAAGCCCCAAAATAGGAGCACAACTTTAACAATAATTTGGAAAATATTACTTTCTATAACTTGTAAAATAGGTACTTTTACTTGCTAGACTTTACTATTTGGGTTTTTCTACTTTAAAATGCAAACTATTAATAACTTTAACTTTATTCCTCACATATAAGATTCCTTTTTCATTTGTTAACTTGTAAGATAAGATGAATAGTTTATTCGTGTACATGAGTAGGTCAATGGGACTAGAGAATACAACAAGCCACACTATTAGGGTGGGAGTGTTGAGGAAAATTTAAAGTGCTATAAAGAAGGATGACAATTGAAATGAAGATAAGGTCAATGGGACTAGAGAACACAACGATCCACAATATTAGAGTGTGAGTGTTGAGGCAAATTTAAAGTGCTATAAAGAAGAATGAGAAATAAAGACAAAGGTATGTGAGAGGTGTTGAACCAAGAGGTTAATTCCTAACAATAATAAAGATATTACACTCCACTCAAAGTAAAGTTATTAGAACTGAAATCAATTGAGGGTTAGATTGGGACTGTATTGGAACTAGCTGGAAATTGGGTTGAAGTATTGATCGAATTGGGACTGTATTATTTTTTTATGCAGGTTTTGCTTCAGGAAGTTGCGCTCTAGGTGTTTTATGATGAGTTTATAGCATATAGAGTACAATAATAAATCTAGATCACAAGATATAAGATAAAACACAACAAATACCTCAAAAACACTTCAGATCTAACCTTTATTTAATATAATAAGTTGATCTCCATACATAGACCTATAAATCTGGAACAATAGAGCAAGATAGAGAAGTCTAGGTTGCATGCACCCTTCAGATACAATAATATAGAGAAATAGGGCCTCCTAGGTCCCCTACAACTGAGTGATGGTCAATACAAGATCAATTTCTTTCTCTGGAAGGATGTAACCTTCAGATTTGGTGTTGGTGCACCCCTCACTAGCTAAAGATGCAAGGAATTTCGGCTTCCCTGAAGATGGCCTCAAAACCCCACAAAAATACTACCAAACTGTAGATCAGGAGTTGTATAATGCATATGGAATAAGATTTTGGTCAAATCCTCAGATCTAACCCCTCAACTCAAGATCCCCTCAATAAATGATGCACACCTCTTCAGAAAATCGTCCCAAGGAAAAATAAATCAATATGCAAGAGAAACACTCCACTGAAAGGTGAGATAGGGCACTCTAGGTCTTACAAACCCTCCTGAGAAGAGTTTGGCCACAAATCTCCCTTCTCCTTCTCAAATTGAATAGATCTCCTCTGAACAATGTGCCATGTTATCGCGCAGTTTGTATTTTAGGTCACAGGCTATAGGGTAGAGGACAAACTGGCGTAACAGGAACCTTCCCCACCCAATGTCACCTCGATGGGGAGGTTCTTTCTGTTTAGGGAGGTTAGCCCAGGGGAGACGTCCCTGGTAACCTGGGGTTTGAAGAGGCAAAGGATACAAGGTCAAGTGTTAAGATTTCCCTCCTCGCAGGTTACCACCAGCATCAAATAGTCCGGCTAATCAACCAATAAAAGAAGTGTAGGCCCTGTTGAAAACACCTGCCCGAAACAAGATAATAACAACACAATATATATATTGTAGGCTATAACTCAAAGGGTTAGTACTTCTTTAACTATCTAATTTAATTCAATAAGCAATGCAATAGATACAAGATGAAAGTCAACGTTCTGTTATTTATCCTATGAAAGATCATCAATTCATCAATATCTACCAAATGACCA
>ML789307.1:94697-110961 GCA_009831015.1 Picea engelmannii
CAGCCCCATGGAGGTTCGAGCTAATCATCTCCCCATGTGTACCGGTCCACTGGTACCTATCCGTCGGGCATGGTCCTGCACATCAAAAACTTCGCCCTCCATGGGCTCATTAGTCCTCGGGATCATAGCAATGTCAATCATATATCATCATTAATTTCATCAAATATATGCATAAAACCCCTAGCATATCCTCTAATAGCTCAAAGATATTACACTGATCTACTATACAAAGCTGAAGAAAAGACAAGGTAACCTATTGGGCCAATATCCATAATAAGAGGAAAGTTTCCAAAGGACATCATTCAAGCCATGTAGCATGAGGTGGTATGGTCTAAGGATGTCTGGTCATAGTGAAGACCAGGGGTAGGTATTGTTCGTGGGTGCCTTTGTAGGAGGCGAGCTGTACCTATCATGGATGTAGTTTTTTCCAAGCCCTTTTATTGCCTTTGTTCTTTCTTTTATTCATTACTTTTTCTTTCTTTTTTGCTTCAAGGTCTGACCAGAGGACACTACCTTGGCGTGGTGACCAGAGCTGACAGTGTTACCCACGAGTATTTTCGCATAAATGATAATGCCGACTCGTTATGAGACCTCCCATCCTCTTGGTTAGGTCTTGTTTTATTATTTTTCTTTGGGTCCCTTTTGTTTCTTATTGAGAGGCCTTTTATTGCCTTCTCGGGGATCCCTGAGCGAGGCATCTCTAGGTTTTATTTCCTATGGCTTTTATCTTTTACCAGCTACTTTTACCTCCTGGGCCTTTAGCCCCTTCTTCCCACAGGACAAAGTGTAACCCCTCAAATAGGTCATCCTAATGCCCGGACTAGGGGAATGGGATGGATGTATGGGAGATAATATGTAAAATGATAGTATGGTGGGAGCGAACGATGGCTCTTCAAATCCCCCCTGGTGGCTAACCAAAACCTATGGGCACGAGCTTGCTAGGGCACCCCATTAATCCCCCCAACAATGGTTAAGTGGGTTAGTGTAAGATCCAAGCAGTTGTCAGAAATGTAAGGAACCTGATGCATATATCTGAAAGTTATAATGATCAAACATGACACATACCATGATACCTGGACCAATTACCTCATGGAGCAAGAGTCTTCTCTGATGCAAGTCCAAGTCGATGGTGATGGATGCTGCTGCTGCTGACAGGACAAATCTGAAGAAGCTAAAGGATGGGCCCTCCAGGGCCATGCTCAGGTCAATCCTGCTCTCGGTACTCCATGTCTAGGACCTGTGGGCCTCGAGACATGATCTCCTAGTTATCCCTAGAAAACGGGGATAACATGCCTAACCTGTAGAAAACCCTTAGATTTGTGCTCTGCTTCTTCGTGACAGTAGATACTAGTCCTGTAACTGATAAAATGGTGAGGGAGGAATGTTTCACCTCCTTGGGAAAGCTTGGACCAGGAACAGAGGAATGTTTCACCTCCTTCCTGATCTCTAGGATTTCTTGACTCAAAAACCTCAAAATGTAAGCTGCATAGCCCGATTGCACCCAAGAGAAATTAGCATGAATGAGGAGTGAGGCACCCTCCTCTCTCTTTTATACCTCCATCTTCTAATTCTCTGTTGATTTACTTTATGAATTTTACTAAGGTTATTGTTTTAATTTCTCCTTAAGTCAATAACCTTTTTCTCTTTTCATCCAAGTCACTTTAATAAAATAACATTAAACCACTTAGTGACATCTTTAGTGCTTCCTACCCCCTTTTCCCATTGGACTATAGTCGAAAGGGGTGACTAGACTACTAAGTCCTCCATGGTCCTTTCAAGGAAAGGGGAACATTATAGTCTCCCCTACTATAAATTGCTTTCCCACAAGCAATAATGTACCTGTTTACTGTAGCACTTGTTCATTTTCCCAAGTAGCATCTTCTATAGGTAAATTCTTCATTTGACCAAGTATTACTTAACATCCTTGTTCCTTAATTGTTTCGCCCTTACCTCCAAGACCTCCTCTGGAATCAAAATCAAGTGTCCCTCTTCAGCAACTCGAGGTATCTCTTCATTAGCTACAACATGCTTCTCCAAGGCCCTCTTTAGGCAAGATACATGGAAAACATTGTGGATTTTTCTCTCTAGTGGTAATTTTAGTTCATATGCAACTTCTCCAACTATCCTTTGCACTTCATAGGGCCCATAAAAGCATGGTTTAAGCTTCTCAGTACCATTCTTATTAACAAATGCTTGTTTGTACGATTGTAGTCTTAAATAGACCAAGTCCCCTACCTCAAAAGTACGTTCCACCCTCTTTTTGTCAGCATATAATTTATGTTGGTTTTGAGCTCTATGCAAATTGTCTTTGAGTTCTTTAAGGATGTCTTGGATTTCCTATATCCATTCTTTGGCCATAGGATCCCTGCTATCTCCAAACACAATTTCAACAAAAGTAAGGGGATCATAACTATAAAAAGATTTGAAAGGAGACATACCAATGGACAAGTGGTGGGTGGTGTTGTAGAAATATTCACCCAGATAAAGCCATTTGATCCATGCTTTTTGTTGCCCTGGTACATAATTTTTGAAGTAACCTTCCATCCATTTGTTAACTATTTATGTTTTTCCATCAGTTTGTAGATGGTATCTAGTGCTAGGAGTCAACTCAGTACCCACCAATCTAAATAGTTCCTTCGAAAAGATGCTCATAAACTTGTTGTCTCTATCACTCACAATTGTCTTGGGTAATCCATGTAACCTGAAAACCTCCTTGAAAAACAATTCAGCCACCTAAGATGTGCTATAGTCCATGGAGATGGTGTAAAAGTGTGAAAACTTAGTCAAGCGATCTACTACCAAAAATATACAATCCCCCCATTGTGTCTTGGGAAGCCCTGTAACGAAGTCCATAGATATACTTTCCCACTTACGCTCTGGAATGGGAAGAGGTTGTAGTAGGCCTGTTGGGTGAGTGTGCTCATCTTTATTCTGCTGGAAAGTGGTACACTCCTTGATGTGGTGCATGATCTCTCCCTTGAGACTCTTCTAGGAAAACCTTTCTCTTATCTGCCTGTATGTCTTAAGAAACCCTTGGTGCTCTGCTAATGGTGAGTCATGGAATGCTTGAAGCACTCTTTTCCCGAATTAAGATTCAGGAACTAGATAGATCCTCCTCTTGTAATAAATAATGTCATTAATTATCCTATACCTATCATCCTGTAACTGTCCATCCATCAATTCACATGGAAAAAAAAATTTAGAGTACTCCACCAACAGATGGGATTTCCAGTCAACTGATACTTCGGTCATGGAATAGGCTGAGGGCCTTCTGAATAAGGCATCTGCTACTACATTATTCTTTCCCTTGACGTATTCTATGTCAAAGTTATATGCTTGGATCTTTCTCACACATTTTTGTTGTCTTTCATTAAGATCCTTCTGTGCGAGGAAGTACTTGAGACTATTGAGATCAGTTCTCACCACAAATTTTTCTCCCACTAGATATTGCCTGAACTTGGCCAATGTGTGCATGATGGTGAGAATTTATTTTCCATAAATGGTGTATAGCAGCTCAGGACCCCTCAATTTGCGACTCTCATAGGCAATAGGATGTCTATTTTGCATGAGAACAGCTCCAACACCTTCACCAGATGCATCACACTCAAATATAAAAGGTTGAGAAAAATCAGGTAGAGATAATACAAGACAAGTACTCATTACCTTTCTCATGTTCTCAAATGTAGACTACGCCTCATGATTCCAAGCAAATGCCCCCTTCCTGGTCAAATCTGTTAGGGGTGCACATAGTTGGGAGAATCCCTTGACAAACTTTCTATAATAGTTGCAGATGCCAACGAAGCCTTTGAGTTTTGTAAGTGTTTTGGAAGTGGGCCAATCAATGATGGACTGAATCTTTTCTTGATGAACCTATAGCCCCTTTGCTCCAATAAAGTGTCACAAGTAGAGGACCTCTGTCATCCCAATTTTACATTTTGATTCTTTGGCATATAAGGATTGTTTTCCATGATGCTTAGGATTTCATCTACAAGCTTAAGGTGATCTTCCCATGTTTTTCTGTAAATCAACAAATCGTCAAAGAAGACAAGCAAATACTTCCTCAACTACTTGTTGAACACATGATTCATGCAAGACTGAAAAGTAGTTGGTGCGTTGGTCAGGCCAAAAGGCATGACAAGGAACTCATAGTGCCCAAAGTGACATCTGAAGGATGTCTTATGTATGTCTTTCTCCCTCATCCTAATTTGTAATGTTCCCAACCAAATCTTATATATAAATCATATCTATGTGGTTGAGACTTCCGTCAATCACTTCGATGTATTTGCTCGACAACCTTGACTAAACAATGCTTCTTGCTGTCCAAACTTCAAGGAAGGTTTTTTATGAGTGTAGAAGGTCAATAGGATGGGTTATAACCTCCTTATAACCCCCAAAGATCTGTTGTAATGTTTATTTCCTTCCTGTCCTGTTTATGACAGTTTGTCTCATTGGGACATTTTGACAAACAATTTGCATGCATTGGCTGTAGCTTTCAATTTTAACATGTTTTCCTAATTACATCGATTAAGAACAGCATAAAATGATCATAATAAACATACCACACGAGTACAAGAAATGATACCAAGTTTCATAACTTGGAAAGAAGAAATACCTTCAAAATCCTTGCTTATTTATTTAGAATTTATGGCTGTCCATGGAAGTAATTTCCAGATCTGATCCAAGGAATATAAAAGCTACAAAATAAGGCTGCAATGCCCTCAAAATGCAAGAAAATATCAAGAGTAATCCTCCTCAAGGATCCCTCGATGATGGCTACCCAAAATGGCTGATATAATACTCCAAAACCAATTCCACTATGCCAAGAAATGTGCCATCCTGCAGAAATTCGCCCAGCTTGAGAAATAAATCAATATGCAGTGGAAAGGCTCCAAAAACTCCAAGGAAATGCTGCTATATTGTAGAATATTTAATGGCTAACATACATGAAAAGTTTCCTTTGTTGTAGATGAGGAATGTGGCCCCAAATCAAGAGATCTCTATCCCAAAATGCGTCCTCCTTGAGGAGATTTTCCCAACTCTGATAAATAATAATTTTGGAGGATAGAAACCCCAAAGAATGCTAAAGAAGGTCGCCCTGATGATGTAAAAGAGTTTCCAATCGAGATCTGGTCCAAACCCAACCTCCTAAGACCAAATCAAATCTCCCTTGGTTGAGTGGTGAGTGGTGTGCCCTCTCTGCAGAAAACACTCTATGGTGCACCCTTCTTCCTCTTCCCTGTAGAACTGATACCTGTAACTGAATAGGAATTGTACTAGAATGGTGAGGGATGAATCTTTCACCTCCTTGGCCAAGCTTGAATCAAGAACAAAAGAATATTTCATTGCCTTGTTGATCTCTAGGGTTTATTCAGTCAAAACCCTCAAAATCCCCAAGTACCATGGGCTCTCTAGCTAAGAAGCCAGACATCAAAATAACAATCAACATAATGAGATAATAGAAGCCGCTATCTCTCTTTTATACCCATGTTCCCCTTTTCTCTCCAAGTGACTTTTAATTTACTTTTAATATTTCTTCCTAAAATCACTTTATTAATTAATTAACCTTTTTCCTTTTAAAAGTGATTAATTTTCCCTTGTGGCTTCTCCAACCATTGAAAGTCACTTTTCATCATCTTATCCTGTAGATATTTTCCTCTCGATTCCAATGAAATATTACACTAAGGGGTTTCTTCAAGTATTATGCCCAAAATGACCTCCTTAGTGATTTTATTTAAAATATGCTCCATAATAACTTAAAATTACGGAAATTGTCAAAATGCAACAAAACCAAAGACAAGTTGTGCGAAATGGATCTTGATGATAAAATATGGTGAATAATGTAAGTCGGGCCACATAAAGCTCCTCAATACCCCCTGAACTCCCTATCATCCCCAATTGGCTACTTTGGCAGGCATCCCACTCTGTAACATAAAAGTATCCAAAAATGGGGACATTACAATCCTCCTTGCTCAAATATTGCTTATCCTCAAGCAATAACTAAATCAATCTATGTATGATTCCCGGGTCCCATATCCACTTGTGTGACATGTAGTACTCTCCCCTAAAAACATAGTCCCTCCAAGTGCTCACCACACATGCCACCTTAATGCTCTCAATGAGTAGAATGATCATGTGCAGTAGATCCTTGGTCAACTCTTCAAGCAACCGCTCCACTCGGATCTCAACTCCGTCAAACTATGGACTACCAAGCACTCCAATCCTTGGATCCCAAATCAAGATGGGAATTGCAATGCCCTATAAAGTATAATCCTATAATACATCAACACCAAGAGTCTCCTGAAGACCCCCAACCCATGAAACAAGTAAATACAATATCCATCCAACAAGGAGTCTCTCGCCTAAACCCATCTCCCAACTACCATCTCCGATATAATCCAGACCCCCTGCTAACCAAGAAGATGATCTGTTGATATACCTGATCGTCAACCAAGCCAATCCATCTTGCCACATAACATCCTCATCTCGATCTTCTCTAAAATTCCCCCAACAATGGAAGGAACCAATGATGCAAGTCCCTAAAACTCCCATGCGCTCTAGAATAGCACCAAACCCATGCGCTCTAGAAGAGCACCAAACTTCTGGCCAAAGTGTACTAATAGCTATGTTGTCCTGTCCATGATCACTAAACTCGGCCTCTCTGTCAACCCACACTGCTTCCTGCGGTGTCCCATATTCTAGTAATACCCCTATGATGTCATCCCTACTATATAGCTCTAGTACACCAAGGTTGAGAGATGCTAGCATACTCTCCCAACTCTGCCCAGAAACAAGGGTGACTAAGGAATCATGCACTGACTTGTGATGCTGACATATCGAGCATGCTCACATGTGCCTCATGACATTATCCTCGATATCTCCCAAGAGAATCTCTCTTTGATCTGTTGACGAGTTCTGAAATGGCCCAGCTATCCAACCCAAGGTACATCATGTACGGTCCTTAAGATCTCCGACACTTATTGCTACGACCATACATCCTGCCAACTGACCTCATGGTCCTCATCAGAAGCCTTTGTTCTACTCTACTCCCCGTCCTCATCCCACTAAGACTTTGAACCTATATCCATCTCTGGAATAACCTTTGTCCCACGGCTAAGGATGCTCTCCATCATGCCCAAGGCCTCATCTGGCTGTCTTGAATGAACCTCTCCTATCCTGCTACACATAATGAAATATCCTCTGTCAGGAGGTCTCTTCCTAAAAACTCCCCACTCCCCATGCAATTGAATATCTTCCCCTATGCTGCTATATATAATGGAAGTATCATGGAAGGCTAACAAAAATAACTGCAACTGTATGTAGGACCAGGGAGTATCATATGCATTGGTCAATGCCAAAGGCTTGACCAAGAACTCATCCACTGGCACCCATGGTGAATAATTTCTTGTACTCCTCACTAATCTCAAACCATCGAGTACAATAGTAAGTAACTCCACAAACTGATGGTCAATCACACTAACTCCATCATCACTCATATGATTTTTGCTACTGAGAAGGTGATCTCCCTGATCCATGTATTGGTGCAAGGTAGAGGAATTTCCATGCTCCACTAAGTATGTCTCCTGCCTGCACTCCAATGCATCCCCTAGGATCCCACTGTACACCTCTGCATGTCCCTGTGAACTACCACTCAACACTGTATACCCCTGTATACTCATGCAAGCTCCTGTATCCTCCTGCATCATCTTGTATCCTAAGTGTACTTCTGGGTCAACCTCTACATGGGTGTCAAACAATCCTAGAACCCAAATGGAAGTGTCCTCATAACTTCCCCTGGCTCTTGAATCCCTAGGTGTATGTGTATGACCAACTGTCTCAGAACCCCTCATGAATGGTGGTCCCTGTGACACATGGACATCCTCCTGCGTATCCTGATCACATCTCTCCATAAGCATCAGTCATCCTAGGTACTCCTCATGCTCCCCCATCATCTAGCACTCCTCTACCAAACCAATAAAATCCTTCGGTGATGTAGCTGAAGTAAATATCTAACTCTTTGCCGAGATAGATGTAGTGGATCGCTGACTAATCTCCTCAAGGAGCTCCTCTAATCTGGACCCTGATTCCTAAAGGGTTGTCTGTGTGCCTTCCAAGAATTCTCGTGTGCTTACCAACTCATGAGTGAGTCGGTCCACCTCAATATCCTTCTCCCCCAGTGCCCTGTGATACATCTCGCCAACCTCCAAGAGGTAATCTCTATCCATAAGTAGTTGCTGGTAGTCGGTCCTCATCAGAACCACTCTCTCCCTGAGTATCTGGAAATCATCAAGGGAAAGCTCTCCATCCGAACTATCATGTTCCATTGAGGCCCTCCAACAGTATCCTGCTACCAATGCGTGTATATCATCAATGTGTCTAATGGCTTCCATGATCATTTCCTCGCTGACTCTCAATTTTCCTGTCAAGTGTCGTGACTCCTGATCACAATCCTGCCGAGGTGCTACCTCATGAATGTCATTGCTAATATCAACAGTGTAATCCTCATCAACACACTCCTCAAGAGATAAGGCACCGTACTGTCTATTGTTCTCTGTGCTGTTGGATCCTCCCGTATACCACTGTACATAATCACCTAAGGTTACCTCCATCTAAATCCTCTTGTATCCTATATGTACAAATGTATCCTCCAGTGCACACATCCTACTAATATCATCTGCACCTGGATCCCATATAGATGTGTCCAGACATATGATATGGTCATCTCGACCAACAAGGAAAGTATCCTCGTCACTGTACACTGGTCCTGGAAGTTAGTGTCCCATCAATCTGTCGATCTCCCCAACCTGATCTATCAATGGACTTCCCAAAAGAGGTGACTCACTCTCCTCATACTGATAGGTATGTATATAGTCAACTGGCTCCAAGTCATTCCTCTCCTCCTGGGTTTGCAGATCCATATGTCCCTTGTGTTCAAGTACTACACAAGGCTCCTCTACCACATCCAGAATGCCACTGATATCCTCTTCTGTCATGTCTATCATAAGTGTCTGATAGGGTAAGGACTATGCCACACTCAAATCCATAGGAAGCTCCTCCTCACCAACGCAATGCTCCCTAGAAGTCACGTCATCTCCCAAAGGTGGGTCATCTAACATCTAAATCTCATCATTCCTAGGTGCAAATACATCTGCACCCTCACAAGCACCCTAGTCACCATTCTTTCCATCAAATGCACAAGAGTCTTGGGATTTCTCTAATGAGAAATCCAAGGCCGCATCATCACACATCCTTCTCACCACTTTCGTAGTGCACCTCAATGCAATGCACTCTCCCTTTACCCCTACATCTGTGATCCTGCTCCCAAGGTTCTTTGCAACTATAGCAAAGTTCTTTGCTAGCATGTGGTGATGTATCTACCTCCCTGACTGCTTTGGCTCTGTTTTCCTTTGCTATGCCGCTCCAATAATTGAATTCTTCCATCTTCTTGGCCCATAATGCAACCTCATCTTTGCTCCACCTAGGATTTTTGATGCATACAAACTGTTGGAATGTTACTTGAGCCCTGGATGTCTCACTAAGGGCTTGATATTCCTCATCACAATATATGATCTCCTCTGCAAAATACATAAAATACATTTCTCCTCTAGATCATCAATGTTTATCACAGGCTAGCGAAGGATTTTCGCTCTAATACCACTGTAATGTTCCCAACCAAATCTGATATATAAATCAGATCTATGTGGTTGAGACTTTCGTCAAACACTTTGATGTATTTGCTCAACAACCTTGACTAAACAATGCTTCTTGTTGTCCTAACTTCAAGGAAGGTTTTTGATGAGTTTAGAAGGTCAATAGCATGGATTATAACCTCCTTATAACCCCCAAAGATCTGTTGTAATGTTTATTTCCTTGCTGTCCTGTTTATGACAGTTTGTCTCATTGGTACATTTTGAAAAACAGTTTGCATGCATTGGATGTAGCTTTTAATTTTAACATGTTTTCCTAATTACATTGATTAATAACAACATAAAATGCTTATAATAAACATACCACATGAGTACAAGAAATGATACCAAGAGTCATAACTTGGAAAGCACAAATACCTTCAAAATCCTTGCTTATTTATTTAGAATTTGTGGTTGTCCATGAAAGTAATTTCCAGATCTGATCCAAGGAATATAACAGCTACAAAATAAGGTTGCAATGACCTCAAAATGAAAGGAAATATCAAGAGTAATCCTCCTCAAGGATCCCTTAATGATGGCTTCCCAAAATGGCTGATATAATACTCCAAAACCAATTCTACTATGCAAAGAAATGTGTCATCCTGCTGAAATTCGCTCAGCTTGAGAAATAAATCAATATGCAGTGGAAAGGCTACCAAAACTCCAAGGAAATGCTGCTATCTTGTAGAAGAGTTAATGTCTAACATACATGAAAAATTTTCTTTGTTGTAGATGAGGAATGTGGCCCCAAATCAAGAGATCTCTGTCCCAAAATGCGGCCTCCTTGAGGAAATTCGCCCAACTCTGATAAATAATAATTTTGGAGGATAGAAACCCCCAAGAATGTTAAAGAAGGTCACCCCGATTATGTAAGAGAGTCTCCAATCAAGATCTGGTCCAAACCCAACCTCCTAAGATCAAATCAAATCTCCCTTGGTTGAGTGGTGTGCCCTCTCTATAGAAAACCCTCTATGGTGTGCCCTTCTTCCTCTTCCCTGTAGAACTGATACCTGTAACTGAGTAGGAACTGTACTAGAATGGTGAGGGATGGATCTTTCACCTCCTTGTCCAAGCTTGGATCAAGAACATGAAAATCTTTCACTCCCTTGTTGATTTCTAGGGTTTATTCAGTCAAAACCCTCAAAATCCCCAAGTACCATGGGCTCTCTAGCTAAGAAGCCAGACATCAAAATAACAATCAACATAATGAGAGAATAGAAGCCCCTATCTCTCTTTTATACCCCTATTCACCTTTTCTCTCCAAGTGAATTTTAATTTACTTTTAATATTTATTCATAAAATCACTTTATTAATTAATTAACCTTTTTTCCTCTTACAAGTGATTAATTTTCCCTTGTGGCTTCTCCAACCACTGAAAGTCACTTTTCATCATATTATCCTATAGATATTTTTCTCCCAATTCTGATGAGCTATTACACTAAGGGGTTTCTTCAAGTATTATGCCCAAAATGACCTCCTTAGTGAATTTATTTAAAATATGCTCCATAATAACTCAAAATTACGGAAATCGTCGAAATGCAACAAAACCAAAGACATGCTGTGCAAAATGGATCTTGATGATGAAATATGGTAAATAAAGTAATTTGGGCCCCATAAAGCTCCTCAATACCTCCTAAACTCACTATCACCCCAAACTAGCTACTCTGGCAGGCATCCCACTCTGTAACATAAAAGAATCCAAAAATGGGGACATTACATAATTTGATGGTATCTAGAGCGCAAATCAATATTTTTGAAATATACTGCACCATGTAGCTCATCCAACAATTCATCTATCTTGGGAATGGGATACTTATTCTTGATAGTTCTCTTATTTAAGGCTCTATAGTCTATGCACATGCGCATGGTCCCATCCTTCTTTTTAACCAATACAACTGATGATGCAAATGGGCTTGAACTTGGTTCGATGTGTCCCATGGCTAGTAATTCTTTGATGGTGCTTTCTATATCATCCTTGTGCTTCTTAGGATGTTTGTAAGGTGTAGTGATGATTGGTTTAGCTCCTTCCTCTAATTCAATAATGTGTTCAAACCCTCTATCTGGTGGTTGACCTGGAGGAATCAGCTCAATCACCTTTTTATGCCTATGAAGAATTTTTTTCATGTTTGGAGGGCATTGCTTGAGTCCTCCATCCCTTGTTTCCATAACAAATCATTCAGTTGCATAGGCCACCTCTTCATGCCTAAATATGGCATGCATTTTCTTGGTAGTCACGACTCTAGGTGACTCCCCTATCATCCCCTTGAGCGTGATTTTATTCCCTTCTTTTGTAGTAAAGGAAATATCCATGGTTTTATAGTTGGTGGCAATGGGCCCCAAGGTACTAAGCCATTGTACACCTGATATGATATTAGTGTCTGAAATGTCCACCACATAGAAATCCTGTATCAAGGTGTACTTGCTCAATGTCAAACTCATATGTCGTATATATTTGTCACAAGCTATTGTGCGTCCTCTTGCAACTTCACTAAGAACCCTTCAAATTCTACTATGGGGATGTGCCTCCTTGCTACCATAGTAACATCAATAAAATTATGAGGAGCCCCTCCATCAATCAACACCGTAGCTCGTTGCCCCTGTACAAGACCCTTCATCCGGAAAGTGTTAAACTTAGGTACTCCACTCATGGACGCAATCGTAACCTTATTGAGGCCTTCCTCCTAACGTGAGAGCACTTCATCACCCAGTTTATGGAAGTTATGTTTTGTCTCTTTGTGACTCAATTGTATGTTGTGGATAGCTCCACTCTCCTCCCCATTTGACTCATCCTCACTGTCAGACACCACCTCTATATAATGGATCTTCCCTTTACTCCAGCACTTATGGCATGGCTGCCAAGATTCTTTGCATGTGAAACATAGATGCTTCCTTCTCAATTCCCTCCTCATAGCTTCATCCGTTTTCCCCTTTCTTTTGTCCATCTGCTTGGTATCTCGCCCTCTAGTAAAAGTTGGAGGCTTAGGCGTAAATTGGTTTTACTAGCTGCTCCAGTTAAGTCCCTAGTGTGCTCAATAACATCCTATAGGGTTGCAGGTTTGAAATCCTTAACCCACTATAATGTTCGCAAGCAAAAAAAAATTCTTGGAACACTAACTGCTCACTGTTTGTTTGTGTTTGGTTATGTGTTTGCAAGTTTACTATTGGAGTTGCGCATTAGGGTTTATATTATGATGATTATAGCAATGAAGTAACAGATCTGAAGTATATACCATAAACAAAGACAAGATACAATAAGGAACACCAATATAGAGTCAATAATGTCAGATTTGACCTTTATTTAGATAGTAGATAGATCCTGTAACAAGAGATCTATAGATCTGGAAGAAAACCCCAATAATATCCAAAATGGGATGACAAATGGTACAATAATAGCCAATACAAATGATAATATCCTTCCAAAGGCACTCTGAAGAGAAGATACAAGCCTCCAAAGGCCAATAGCTACAAGAGAAGACTGATGATATGGAAACCTGGTCCAATGCAGTGCCAAACCCTCCAAACTGGCTGAGTTGCGCACTATCCTAGTAGTTGTAGACACCCTAGGTTTCGACCCTCCTCTTCCTGTGCTCCAACTGCCTCAAAACTCCCTTGGAATGTAGATCGGGCTACTAGAACCCCCCTGGAAAAGTATCGGACTGAAGGGTGAAGTTCTGGCTCTCCAAATGAGAAAACCCTCAACTGGTTTGCGCCCCCCTGGTTGACTGAATCTCCAATATTTCGGCCTCACCTCTAGAGGCCTCTAACTACTACAAAAATCACCAGAATGATAGATCGGGCCAACAATCCCATTGGTGAAGTCTCAAGATGATCTATAAAGATCTGGGCCACCAAATGATGAAAACCTCCTTCTGTAGTGCACCCCTCTCTTTTCCAACTCATGCCAAGCTCTAGGAAATAATCTGTTGGGAAAACCTCCTCTTGAATAGACAAAAAATGATGCCCTGGACCATACGAAGAAAACCCAGATGTTCCTTTGCCAAAAATCTCACTCCTTACTTCAGATCAAACTGATCTTCACAAGGTAGTGCACCCTCCTACTAGAAACCCCCTTAGGTTGCGCACTAGTATGCCTCTGCCAATAGATCTGACCCCGGTAGCACTGTAGAATGGTGTGGGAGGATTGTTGCACCTCCGAGACCAATCTTGGATCAAGAAAGGTTGGATATTTCACTACCGAGTTGATCTCTAGGGTTTTAGTCACAAAACCCTCAAAATTGCTTGTGCTCAAGAGCCCAAATGCAAAATATGATAATTATCTAGAATTCCTTAGAAGTGTGCCCTTCCTTTCTTTTATACCTCCAATTTATTCTTTTGTTGAGTTAGTTAACTCCTAGCTTTAATCCACCTTTTCTTTTCTTTCGTTGAGTTACCCTTTTTCACACAAAGTCAACTCAGTAATATAACGTTGTGCTTAGGAAGTGACTTTTGGTTGACTTTATCCCCATGATGCATGAGACTATAGTCTAGTGGGGATAGCTAGACTATTGAGTCTCTCCAAACCTCTTCATCAAGAGGTGGGGAACAAATGATTCAGGAGGTGGGGAACAGATGACCTATCTCCTGAATCATACGTTCCCCTTCCCAAGTGGCATCCTCTATGGGTAGGTTCTTCCACTTGACGAAATAATCTTTGATGCTTCTTTTCCTCAATTTCTTCTCTCGGACTTCTAATATCTCCTTCGATGCCAGAACGAACTGTTCTTCTTCATCCAAAGGTGGAAATTCCTCAATAGGAATGATGTGTTTACCAATGGCTCTCTTTAAGCAAGACACATGGAAAACATTGTGTATTTTTCTTCCCTGTGGTAGATCAAGCTCATATGCCACGACCCCTACCTTCCTGTTGACCCTGTATGGACCAAAAAAGCGAGGTTGGAGCTTCTCTTCGCCACTTCTCTTAATGGATGCCTGTCTGTATGGTTGAAACCTCAAATAAACCAATTCACCGACCTCAAATGTGCACTCCACCCTATGCTTGTCTTCCTGTACCTTCTGTTGATTCTGTTCCCTTTGCAGGTGGTCCTTAAGTTCCCTGAGTATGTCCTGGCCCTACTAAATCCAGTCTTGAACCATGGGAGCCCTGTTGTTGCCAAAGACAATCTCCACAAATGAGAGGGGGTCATAGTTATATAAGGCTCTAAATGGTAGCATACCAATGGGCATATGATGGGTGGTGTTGTAGCAATACTCCCCCAAATGAAGACATTTAACCCATGCCTTTTGTTGCCCTGACACATAAATCCTGAGGTAGCCTTCAACCCATTTGTTGACTGTTATCGCTCAGTTTGTAGGATAGGTTTAGGTATCTTGAAGTCAAGGCTCAAACTGGCATAACAGGAACTTCCCCACCCACTGTCACCTCGATGGGGAGCTCTTTCTATTTAGGGTGGCTAATCCCAAGGGAGACGTCCCTAGTAATCTGGGGTTCTGAAAGGAAAGGATCAAAGGTTCAGAAGCTTTCCCTTCACAGATTACTGCCAAGATGATAGTCAAGGAGAAGAAATTCCACTGAATGGCACCTGTTTGCGAGACAAGGCAAATAAAACTAAAAATGTGTTGCAGTGGTTAGTACTTCAAAAACATTAATGACTATCTTTAAACTATATGAGCAATAATGAGTGTAATTATTGACGAAGTCAATGATTGCAATTAAACTTATATTTTAAGTCACTTCTTCAATAAATACACAAGAGATATTGGCATTCAATGTATAAAATCAATCCTTATTATATCATAATGCAATAAATATCATAAATCTGCTCATACATAAATATTGTTGCTGCGTCACTATGCAGATTGAGGGTGACGTCAGCCCTAGTATTAGGTCAATTTTTTAAGACAATGAGAGGAACGTTTTGTCAATTAAACTTATGAAAATAATCAGCAACTCAAAGCCTATCAAAAGGGTGACAATGTCACAACGCTTTATGCCAAACAAGGGTTTAAACAAGTATGACGTCACCTAGGGTTTAGGGTAGGTTAGCTAGACAAAGAGGAGAACGTTTTGCTAAATTAACCAAGAAATTGCTTAATTCCTCTATGGCTATCAAGGGATGAGTCAGCCGCAACTTTTAGTCCAATGAAAAGTTCAAATAAGGCAAGACGTCATCAACAATTAGGGTTAGTCTAGACGCTAGGGTTAGTTAGGGTTTCAATTAAAGAGTGTTTAAAAGAATTGTTTTAGCACAAAAATCTCAACGTTGTGTTCTTAGACTAGTGCCTTGGGTTAATGGAGTCAAATGGAGAAAGGCTAATGGCTTGGAAGGACTTAAACCTAAGGACGGGAGGGTTAGGTTTAATGGTGCTGCTATGGCAGGGCCACCAAATCAAAACCCTAAGGGGAGGAGGCTCATTCCGGTGTAGCTAAAGCTAGGCCTCATGCTCCTCCCTCTTTCCTTAAGACTGTTTAGCAAAAATGGCTAGCTTCAAACTATAAGTCTAGGGCTAAAAAGTGTTGCTTGGGGACAAGGCTTTTCAAACCCTAAGGTCAAAACCCTAGGTGTAAACTAAATTAGGCCTAGGACGTCTTCCTCCTTCAACTTATAATTCAAATCTAACTC
>ML789307.1:112227-126745 GCA_009831015.1 Picea engelmannii
CGGCTCGTGATGAGACCTCCCATCCTCTTGGTTAGGTCTTGCATTTATTTTATATTTTATCATTTTTTCTTAGGGTCCCTCAGTTTCTTATTGAGAGGCTTTTTATTGCCTTCTCGGGGATCCCCTGGGCGAACCATCTCTAGGTTTTATTTCCTATGGCTTTTATCTTTTACCAGCTGCTTTTACCCCCTGGGTCTTTATCCCCTTCTTCCCACAAGACAAAGTGTACCCTGAGAGGTCATCCTAATGGCCAGACTAGGGGAATGGGATGGATGAGCGGGGTATAAGATGTAGAAGTGATAAAATGGTGGGAGCGGACGATGGCTCTGCAAATCCCCCTTGGTGGCTAACCAAAACCCATGAATACCAGCTTGCTAAGTTACCCCATCAATCACCCCAACAATGGTCAAGTGGATTAGTGTAAGATCCAAGTAGTCATCAGAAATGAAAGGAACCTAATGCATATATAAGAAGGTTATAATGATCAAATATGACACATACCATGATACCTCGGACCAATTACCTCATGGAGCAAGAGTCCTCTCCGATGCAAGCCCAGGCCGGTGGTGATGGATGCTGCTACTGCTGACAGTACAAGTCTGGCTGAGAAGAAGAAACATGGGCCCTCAAGGGCCATGCTCAAGTGAACCCTGCTCTCGGTACTCCATGTCTAGGACTATGTGGGCCTCGAGACATGATCTCCTAGTTATCCCTAGATATCAGGGATAACATTGACTATCTCAGTTTGGCCATTTGTTTGAGAATGATAGTTGGTACTAGGTGTTAAGGCCGTACCTACCAAACTGAAGAGTTCCTGCCAAAATGTGTTCATAAACCTGTTGTCCCTGTCACTCATGATAGTTTTGGGTAAACCATGCAATCTGAAGACCTCCCAAAAGAACAAATCTATAACCTGTGTTGCACTCTAGTCTTTCTAAATGGAGAACAAGTGCGCAAACTTACTCAACCTATCTACTACCACAAAAATGTAGTCTTTTCCCTGAGCCTTGGGAAACCCTGTGATGAAATCCATAGATATGTTTTCCCATTTGTGCTCTGGGATGGGAAGTGGTTGTAGTAATCCTGTTGGTTGAGTGTGTTCATCTTTGTTTACCTGACAAGTGGTTCACTCCTTGATGTGGTGCATCACGTCTTCTTTCAATCCCTTCCAAGCGAATCTCTCTCGTTCCTTCCTGTATGTCTTGATGAACCCTTGATGCCCTGCTACTGGTGAATCATGGCATGCTTGTAGCACTTTGGCCTTAAAGGTTGACTCAAGGACCAAGAAAATTCGGCCCTTGTAGTATATGATGTCATCCATGATTCTAAAGTTGTCATCTTGTACCTATCCATGCATCAGTTTGCATGCAAATCTGTTTTTGGAGTATTCCACCAAAAGGTGGGCCTTCCAGTCCACTGAGATGTCGATCATGGAATAAACGGATGGTCTTCTGGATAAGGCATCTTCCACCACATTATTCTTCCCTTTGAAAAACTCAATGTCAAATTCATAAGCCTGGAGTTTTCTCACACATTTATGTTGTCTCTCATTTAAGTCCTTTTGATCCAGGAAGTACTTAAGGTTGTTGTGATCTGTCCTCACAATGAATTTTTCCCCAACCAAATATTGCCTGAATTTAGCCAATGCATGCATGATGGCTAGCATCTCTTTGTCATAGATGGTGTAGAGGAGCTCAGGATCTCTCAATTTTCAACTTTCATAAACAATAGAGTGCCTACTCTTCATAAGCACTGCTCCAATGCCTTCCCTTGAGGCATCACACTCTACTATGAAAGGTTGTGCGAAATCTGGTAGGGCCAATACTGGACATATACTCATCACCTTCTTCATTTTGTCAAAGGTCAACTGTGCTTCTAGACTCCACTTGAATGCCCCTTTCCTGATCAAATCGATCAAAGGTGCGCAAAGTTGAGAGAAGCCCTTGAAAAACCTCTTGTAATAGCAACAGATGCCCAAAAACCCCTTCAATTCTCTGAGTGTCTTAGGTGTGGGCCAATCAAGTACAACTTGTATCTTCTCTTGGTGTACCTATACCCCCTTCACTCCAATGATGTGTCCTAAATAAAGGACCTATGCCATTCCAAACTCACATTTGGATTCTTTAGCATATAAGGATTTCTCTTCCATGATAGGCAAAATCTGCTCTACATGCTGAAGGTGCTCCTCCCAAGTTTTGCTATAGATCAACAAGTCATCAAAGAAGACCAAGAGGAACTTCCTCAGTTTCTTCTTGAAAACATGCTTCATGCAAGATTGGAAGGTGGTTGGCACATTAGTCAGCCCAAACGGCATTACCAAGAACTCATAGTGTTCATAGTGACATTGGAAAGCAGTCTTGGAGACATCTTGCTCCCTCATCTTTATCTGATGATTGCCAGAGTGCAAGTCAATCTTTGTTAAGTATACATCCCCATGGAGCTCATCCAATAGCTCATCAATCCTCGGGATGGGGTATCTATTCTTGGTTGTCTTCTTATTTAAATCCCTGTAGTCAATACACATGCACATAGTCCCATCCTTCTTTTTCACCAATACTACTGAAGATGTAAATGGACTGGAACTTGGCCTAATGTGGCCCATGTCTAATAGTTCTTTATTGGCCTTCTCAATACCATCTTTATACTTCTTTGGGTGCTTGTAGGGAGTAGTGATGACAGGTTTCACACCCTCCTCCAATTCTACGATGTGCTCAAACCCCCTATTTGGTGGTGCTCCCGGTGGTATGGGCTCAAAGACCTTGTTGTGCATGTTAATGATTCTCTGGATCTCTGGTGAGTAGTGAGTTTCCCATTTCTTATCCACCCTAAATGATATTATAAAATCTGCTGCATAACCAATGTCTTCCCTCCTGAAGATGGCCTCCATGCACTTTGTTGTCACCACTCTTGGTGTGTTGCCTATCATGCCCCTGAGAACCACCTTTTTCCCATTTTCCTCTGTAAAAGACATCTCCATGGTCTTGTAATTTTTAGTGATTGGGCCCAATGTACTAAACCACTGTACTCCAAGGATGATGTTGGTGTCTGGAAGGTCCATAACATAGAAATCCTGTGCCAAATCATGTCTGCCCAACGTAAGCTTCATTCCCAGAATATCTCTTTCACAAGGCATAGTGCGCCCATGCTACCTCCACATGAAATCCCTCAAACTCAACTATAGGTATGTGTCTCCTTTGCAGTAGGAATGAATCAATGAAGTTGTGTGAAGCACCCCCATCGATGAGAACTGAGAACTTTTTCCCTTGTAGCACCCCTCTCATTCTGAAAGTGTTGAACTTAGGTACCCCGCCGATGGATGCTAGTGCCACCTTCTCATCTACTGCAAGGTTGTGACTTGCATCCTCCTCTTCTGCGTGTCCTGTGGGATCTACCTCTATGTTCTGTAGATGGCCGAAATATTCCTGCTCATCATCATCTGAGATCACCTCAATGTAGTGAGCCTTGCCCTTACCCATGTATTTGTGTGTTGGATCCCAAGGCTCTTTGCAGGTGAAGCACAACTACTTCCTTCTCAATTCCCTCCTAGTGGGCTCATCCATTCTACCTCTTCCCAGGTTAAACCCCCTTTGGTCTCTCCCTCCTTGGTTCATAGGAGGTCTTTGGTCTCTACCCCCTTGGTTTAGAGGAGGTCTAGGAGTAAATCTCATCTTTTTTGTTGATCCCAAGTCCCTAGTCTTCCATATTGCATCATGCAAGTTGGCAAGCTTAAAAGCCTTGACCCAACCCCTTAAGGGCTCCATCAACCCCTCTATGAAGAGCATCATAAGTCTCGATTGAGACACATCCTACTATCCTCTGAAGCTCTCCTATGTAGTTAACCCATAGTACTACCAATGATGAGCCTTTCCCTCCAAGTAGATGGTGGAAAACTTGATGGCATCCATCTCTCTCATGAGGTTAATTTGTAGGTAGGTATCAAGTTTCTGCACCCGTGCTTGCGCAGTCACCTTGGAAGATCCATCAAAGTAGGGGAGTTCCATCTTTCCTACCCTACGCTCCAATTCATAGTTAGGCCTTTGATACTGCTTAGGCTTACCCCTGAACTTGATTCCACAATATTGATCCATCATGACTTGCCTCTGGAACGCTTCACTCAATGTGTGATATTCCCTAGCATACTGCTCAAAGTTGTCCTCAATTTCATCCTCATAGTTGCATTGTGGCTGGTTATCCAAGAATGTGGGTAGGTAGGGTCTAGGGGTGGCACTACTATGTGTTGGCCCCTGAGGAGCTCCACCTCCATAACTCTGTCCCTTAGTGTGATAGTGAGAGCTATGCTCTTGATGAGCTCTAGTCCCCCCATGAAACCCACTGGCTTCCCTGTTTGCATAAATTTTTGGTCCCTTCCCTGCATGTGTCATCTGTAATAGGAGTTGCGCAATCTTCTCCTGGATGGCATTTACTCTTTCCAGGGTCTCCCTCATTTCAAATTGTCCTCTTTGCATTGCTTCCTGGTTCTCCTGTAGATGGTGCACAAATGCACTTTCTATCTGATTTATGGAGTGTTGTAACTCCTTTTCAAAACCTGCTAGAACTTGTGGCTCACTATCCTCACCTGAACCCTCCATTTCTACCTCTGGTTCACTTGAAAACTTTCTGCGACTTCCCATGTAAATACCGTTGAATTTATGCATGCGCTAATCCCCACTAGTTGGGAGGATCAATTCTCTGATACCACTGTAATGTTCCCAAGCCAAGTTTTTTGCTTGGAACACTAACTGCTCACTATTTGTTTGTGTTTGGTTATGTGTTTGCAGGTTTACTCATGGAGTTGTGCATTAGGGTTTATATTATGATGATTATAGCAATGAAGTAACAGATCTAAAGCATATACCATAAACAAAGACAAGATACAATAAGGAGCACCAATATAGAGCCAAGAATGTCAAATCTGACCTTTATTTAGATGGTAGATAGATCCTGTAACAAGAGATCTGCGGATCTGGAACAAAACCCCAATAATATTCAAAATGGGATGACAATTGCTACAATAATAGCAAATACAAATGATAATAGCCTTCCAAAGACACTCTAAAGAGAATATACAAGACTCTAAAGGTTGTTAATGTTTATGCCATTATTATAGTTCTTTGCATTTCAATAGATAAGAGCATAGTAAGAACAAGATCACTGAGAAATACACATTCACAAGAGACACAACATTTATCCTGGGAAACCCTCTAGGGGAAGAAAACCCAGCAAAACTTCCTTATCATAAATAGCTTAAACAATGTTCAAGAGATAACTCAAACCAATACAAAAAGTCCTCCCCAAGAGATGTGCCACTCTTCTCCTCCTCTCTCTGGTAGTTGCAACTTGCCTCATAAGATAAATGAGCAAGTGAGTTGTGTGTTTGAACTTTGAAGTGAGGCACTAGCCTCTTATTTATACAAGACTGGCACGTGTGAAAGGTCACAACTGGCAGGGCCGACCTCTCACTCTGGGTGGGTAAACCCACCTTTAATTAATTATGGGTCTTCCATAATAATTGTTGGGGCTGACTTCTTATTCTTCCCTTTATAATTGTCTAATGACCAATCCGCAAAAGGGGATTTGGTCCTTATACAATTACCGACATGATTAATCCACAATGGGGATTAATCCAATAACAATAATAATAATAATGACATGATTAATCCGCAATGGGGATTTAATCCAATAATAATAAGAATGCTCTTCGCAGTTACATTATTTCAACACTCCCCCTTAACAAAAAGGGTATTCTTCATCAGCATCAGGCGAGAGAGTTCTACATCATCAGTGGCATCTGGAGGAAAGTATCGTCAATATCATCTTGAAACATTAGCTAGCATATTTATGAGTCATCAGAAGTTTTCTTCATCAACAGCATCATCATTCTCGAAAGAATGCTATCATCATCTGCATCAAATATGTATCAGTAAAAATGATACCTCATCACAGCACTAGGCTAGCACATCACAGTACTACACTAGCTCAATGTCACAACGGTTAAGCTGGTAGCTCAGTGTCAATCACATCTTGCTTTACGTCTAACAACTAGGTCAGAAGCAAGTAATATCATCATCTCGCTTTATGTCTAACAACTAGGTCAGAAGCAAGGAATCACAGCGTCATGCTTTACGTCTAACAACTAGGTCAGAAGCATGACTCATCTTGCTCGTCTAACAACGAGGTTAGAAGCAAGGAACACATCAACATCTCGCTTTACGTCTAACAACGAGGTCAGAAGCGAGGAATCATCTTGATTTATGTCTAACAACTAGGTCAGAAGCAAGGAATTAGCGGCATCATGCTTTATGTCTAACAGTGAGGTCAAAAGCATGACTCATCTTGCTTTACGTCTAACAACGAGGTCAGAAGCAAGGATCACATGGCGTCATGCTTTACGTCTAACAGCGAGGTCAGAAGCATGACTCATCTTGCTTTACGTCTAACAACTAGGTCAGAAGAAAGGATCACAAGGCGTCATGCTTTACGTCTAACAGCGACGTCAGAAGCATGACTCATCTTGCTTTATGTCTAACAACGAGGTTAGAAGCAAGGAATACATCTACTCCCCCTTTCAGGGAGGGTCTTTTCGGACTATACCAAGCTTATCTCGAAAGTGTTCAAACTTTACACGAGATAGAGGCTTAGTCAACACGTCGACAACCTATTCATCTGTGCTAATGTACTGGAGCTTCAAGGCTCCTCTCTGTACCATGTCGCAGATGAAATGATAGAGGATCTCTATGTGCTTTGACCTATCGTGGATCACAGGATGACTTGGATGATGGACTTGGGAAGAATTTCATTGGATGATAATGAGTTGGGTAAGAAGGATGCTTGCCTTGGAGGATTGCATGGTTCTTATATAGTGGGAAACATCGATACATGACAAGGGAAGAAGATTTGTTCATGAGCTTTACATTGTTTGACTCAAGTATCTATGAGGAGCTTGCTAGGAGGACTAGGCATGTAATACAGGGATCTGCAGTAGTGGTATTCTGGATGGATTCAAGGGATGTGTTGCAAGTGGAAAATGTGCTATGGGTGCTAGAAGTGTGTTTTTAGCCTCAAAAATTGATGAGTAGGGATATGCAGTGTTTTCCAGGGATGATATGGATGGTATGGTGAAGAGTAGCAGTGATGAGAACCAGGCCCTTGTAGCTCGCACTAGGAAGGAAAGAAGAGGTTCTTCTGGGAGACGGGCTTCTCCTAAGAGAGAATCATCTCTAGAGCCGATACAAAAGAAGGATCTTTGTAAGATCAGATGTTTTTAGTGTCATGACTTTCGGAACTATGCTTCATAATGTCTACAATAGAAAAGAAGGGGAAGAAGGCAACATGCATCAGTTTCAAAGGTTGATGAGGTTGTAGACAAGTTTAAGAGGGAAACCTTGTTGGTCTCCACCCTTTCAAGTACAACCTCCAGTAGGAGGAACAGTTGGTGGATAGCGGAGCATCTTTCCATATGACAGGTGCTAGAGAGTTATTTGACAGCTTCACAGAGACTGGATCAGACTTGTGTGTGGAGCTTGGTATGGGAACCAAACATGCAATACGAGAATCTAGTACGGTATCATTCAGACTGGAGTCAGGTGAGGTGTTGAGGGTGTCGAATGTGTTATGGGTGCCAGAACTTAGGAGTGTTTTCATAGTCTCAAAGATTGAGAAGAAGGAGTACCATATTTTTTTTTTAGATGGACAAGTGTTGATTGTGCCTAGATGATCTAGCTTGAAATCAGGGGTGATTCTTGGAGTTAGTGAGGGAAGCCTATATAGGCCGAGGGGACATCCTATGCGTGTTGTGACCAATAGGAGCAGAGACACGAAAGAGGAGGAGAAGTTAGCCACCAATGGTGAGGCAGGTGGCCCCACCAACAACACATGTATAGAAGGAGCAAGTAACTTCACTAGTGGTGAAGCAGGTAGCTCCACCAGTGGTACAGGCTCAGAGGGAGTCAGCCTTCAAGATCTAGTGGGGAGGAGTAACCTCTTAGGACTGTGCAGAGGACAATGGACAGGGAGAAGGTAGCTTCGGAGGTTGTGTAGACTGAAAGGGAGTATGAATTCAAAGGGAGTCAGTGGATTCAGAGGGAGTCAGGATGCTCAGAGGGAGAGACAATCATTTAGTGGGATCCAACCTTCAAGTTCAAATGGGAGAGAGGCGTCTTCCAAGACTATCAAGAGGGTGACATGGGTTGAGATGGCCAAGTAGGATGCTAAGGAGCGAGAGGATTTTAGGAGCGGGGTGTCTTCCAGGGAGGGTTCATGCCAGACAACAGGATTTTCTTCAGTGACCAAGTATGTAGCCAGTCAGGAGGACAGAAGAGTAGGATTTTCTTCGGTGACAAAGGCGGCAGCCAATTAGGCAGATTGGAGAGAAGTTGTGGTAGCAAATCCAGTGCGAGAAACAGAGCATAGTCCATGGTATTGTGGAGTGTGGTGAGAATACCTCCCTCTCTAAGAAGGAGTATTGATTTTTGAAGCTTCGGGCATGTATTCTCATGTTCCCTAGGTGTTGGACATGTGGGAATCGTCGTGAGCACCACATTACACTCTTTGTTCCGAGAAAACCGCCATTGGAATGAAGTTGGAGCTTCATGGGTTTGGTGGTGGGCTTTGTGGGTTTGTGATGGGGCTTCACACCCACAAGAAAAGTCTAATTTGATGTTGACCTGTGGAGGGGTTTCTATGTTGACCCCTAAGGCTTGTATATAAAGGAGAGAGTTCATTGTGACATTATATGGTGTAGAGTGTGTGGAGACATAATGGAGTTTACATAAGTGAGTCTGTACCTGTGCCAAGGAGCTTGGTTATCTCAACAAAGGAATGTTTGTAACTCTGGAAAATCTGGCCTAGGAAGGAAGAAATTGAGCAAATCATATGGAAGTGTCTGTACAGTTTTCGTACATGTATGCGGGTCTTAGTCGTGTATGTATGCAGGTCTCAGTGTGCACAGTCTTGTATGTACGTGGGTTGTAGGAAAGTGAATCGCGTATGTATGTGGGTTGCAAGAAGGTGAATCCCATATGTATGCGGTTTGCAGTGGGCACAATTGTGTATGTATGCGGGCTACAGAAAGGACATTCGCGTACATCCGTACAGGGTTTATAAGCAGGAGAAGGTCTATACAGGTGGTGTTAGTAGTTCGTACAGGTGGTTTGCAACAAATATGTGGGCAAAGGAAATTTCCATGGATTTGTTGAGATTTGGTTTTTGATTTTCTGGTTATTGGAGGACAAGGTTGTCCTAAAATTTTGGTATAATTGTGACAATTGGGAGGGTTGGTTTTTCCAAAAAAAAATTCTCAGGTGTGTTGATGATTCATCTATGATCTTTTTCTTTCCACTACATATATTTTTCAGTAAAAAAATTTCAGTGTAAAATTGTTGAGTGATAAAAGCTAGAGTTTACTGTTAGCTCACTAGGAAGTAATTTTCAGATCTGAAATTTAGTCACATAGAATTTCATGTGAAAATTGACAAGGGTATCCATGGATTATGGATATGTCTAAATGCTTGAAGGCATTGGTAACCAATGGTCGTAAACCTATTGGAGATAAAGGAAGTCTTTGACCAAAAATAGACTTTACTACAAGTGAATTATGAGGAGGTTTCCTCTTGTAGACCTTGGTAGGATTAGCAAATATTCTATTAGGTCTTTGATTAGTGTTTTGAACACTTGGGTCTATGGAGTTTCCAAATCAACTTACTAGACAAGGCTTATCAAAGTTTACATAGGTAAGAGGGCCTTTTCCCTCGGTGGAGTTTCTAGGTGAGTAGTCTAAGTAAGGCTTTGATATAGGCTCATGAAAGAGTGTTTAAGTATAAACTTTGTATTTCCAAGAAGAATTAATTAATTCTTCCCAATAATGGTTCCAAAACTAAGTTGCAGGAAATTCCCTACCCTCTGTTTCTCTCTCCGAAATGAGCCAAAACGGGTGCGGTGCGGTCGAGAAACATCGTTGTCCGTATCATATGACATTTCTCGATTTGGAAACATCGTACGGTACGACTGACGATGTTTCCCGGTCGTACCAACCCGTGCGGTTTACATTTCGATCATACTAGCTCGTGTGGTCGATGTTTTGGTCGTTCTAAGGCATCTTAGAGGCCAAAAAAAAATAAGGGGGCCATGGGGCTCCTAAACACTCATTTTTAATTTAATTTGGCTTTTCTAAATTCTCCAATGAGAATAAAATTGATTTTCTCCTTTTTTTTCATTTCAAAAAGAAATTTCTAGAAACTAATAGAAACCCTAAATCTCCTTCCTTTGCTATAAGAAACCACTTAGTTCACTCATTCCTCACATTTTCATTAGTAAGAGAAGCTTCCTACAACAACAGCAAGAGGAGCTTCTTACAAGTGTTGTTGATTTAACAACGATTTACTAAGAGAAGTATAAGCGCATACACCCTCTTAGTCCAAACCCTAGCTAGGGATACTTGCCTTGGGGAGTAAGAGGATTTACACCCCCAAGGAGGTAGTACCTCTAGCTCATTATTTTCTTGACTCCATTAACCCAATCATTAAAGGCACTACTCATTACTTGTTGCATTGGAGAAATAAATTGCTGCCTTGGCAAACATGAAATTTTCAAGTTATGAAGTTCTCTCTTTTGGAAGTTGTTCCTTGAGCCTTTGGCTCTCTTGCCTCATTTATGCGTCCCCTTTCAACCATTAAATCTCAATGCTGTTACAACTAACTTATACAGCCATAAGACTGCATAAAAACTAACCCTTTAACCCCTAATAACTTCTAAACTAACCCTAGGACTAACCCCTAATTTTGCCCTAACTCTCTACTAACCCTAGCACACATGTTGAGCTAGTTAAAGGTGGTTTTCATTGGCTGATTTTTCTGCTATAAAGCTTGGTTTGCTACAGCCATAAGGTGGATAAATATCTCTGCAGAAAGCTTTTGTTTTCAGCCTTGCTTTTGTGCTAAAGTATTGCTTTATCATTGTTGGGTTAAGATAGCTTTCACTAGCTTGTATTTGGATTATTCAATCATACTTTTAGCACTTATTTTGTAGACTTTATTATCTTCTATATGCTGATATATATCATTTACTTTCACTGCAATTAGGGACATCAAGCTTAACTTGCTTTTCCAACTAGCATATTGCAAGTATTCTTGGTTTTCATTGTGTCTTGGGCATGTACTTTACTCTCGGCAGGTCACTCAACTCATTTGACAACCCTTAACCCTTCCCAAGACTCGTTTCCAACCTCTTTATATCATTTAGAATTGACCTCTAGGGACATCCATCCATACTTATCATTTTCCATCTCAATTCCCCCTATGGTCACCCACCGGGTTTCCCCCCTTTAGGTGACTACCTCACCTCTAAAGTGATGGGAACACCTACCTAAGGTGACAGTGGGTAGGTTCTCTCTAAGTTGTCGCCAATTGGTGGTTGGTTCGGGCTTTACCCAACCTACAACTTGTGCGATGACACTTCCATGGGAGGGTTGGTGTCTTCCAAGGTTGGTTCGGGAGTATCTTCAACATGAATGTAACTGTGGGTGTTTCCACTGTCAATCAACACAATCAATTTCCAGTGCTTCATGTAGCCAATCAATTTCAAGCTATTGTAATGTATCTACTTGTCATGCAAAGGGGCTTCTTCCATGGGAGGGGTGGTGTCTTCCAAGGATGGTTCAAGAGTATCTTCAACAGGAATGTCCTCAGAGTACTCATGTGGAGATACATCCATTTGAAATAATTTATGTTTCTTATATTTGTCCCCTTTTAAATATCGCTCATCACAATTATAGCAAAGACATAGGTGTTGACGTTTTTCCATCTCTTCGGGAGATAATTTGTGGTTGTAGATTGGTTGAGTTGGATAAGTTGGGGTTAGATGCCATAGGGGGGTTAGGGAGAGTGGTGAATAAAGGTCTTTTAGTTTGTGCATTTATCACTATCTCAGCTTCTTTAGCTCTATCACAAGCTTCCAACCATGTTTGTGGGCATTGCATCATGAAGTATGCTCAAATTTCTTCCTTGAGATCACTAATGAAACATTCTCCAAAAAATGAATTAGTTTGGCCCTTTGTTCAGATTGCTATGTTGTCAAAGGAAACAATATAGTTTGTAATGGTGCTAGTTTGGTGTAATTTTGTTAGGCATCAGAAATGGTGAGTGTCATGTTTAAAACGAACATAAAGTACTTGCACAAACTGGTCCAATCAATGTAGCCTTTATAAGCTTTGTTATACTATTGCCACCACTACCAATGTTCAACATCCAAATATAAGACCTCGACTTGTAGTTTGTGTCGGTCATCAGTAATGCCATGGATAGAGAATTAATGTTTCATTCAGGCAACTCACCCTGAGGGATTAGACCCTTCAAATTCGTTCATGTCGGCCTTTGGAAAATGATGCCATGAATTGTGATCTTGAAACTATGGGCGGGGATAGTCATGAAACCTGTGTGCATCCTACACTTTGTGGGATGGAAATTCCTCCTTGGTTGGATCAATGTTTGGATTTGGTATATCGAGATTCAAGCGAGCACCTAATATTTTCAATATTTCTCCTTGCTTTTTCATTGTTTTGTTCATAATGTGGAGTGTAGCCTCAATGCCAACAACCTTTTCTTCTATTGTTTGGCACTAAGTGGGTTGGGTTTGTTGTTGGTTCTCCAAGTTGTCCATGTTGCGAGTTTGAAACTTCGGACCACTAAATATTTTTGTGGAAGTGTTATTCTCCACTTATTTCACTATGTGGTTAGCATAACACAAGGAATATTTTGAGATATGTCTCCCACAATGATGTTGGCGGGATCCGGAGTCTTTTTTTTTATAAATTTCTTCGACTACTACTTTTGTGGGAATATTACTCATGGTTGGTTATTACTGCAGTCACAGAATCTTCAAAGTCCTTCTAGATGCAAAGATGTAGGAATTTCACTGACTAATTGCAAAAGGTAGGGTTTGCTAGGTCCTGTTATCGCTCAGTTTGTAGTTTAGGTCATAGACTAGAGGATAAGGGTCAAACTGGCGTAACAGGGACCTACCCCACCCAATGTCACCACAATGGGGAGGTCCTTTCTATTTAGGGTGGCTAAGCCCAAGGGAGACATCCCTAGCAATCTGGGGTTTGAAAGGAAAAGGCTCAAAGGATTAAGGTTAGTTTCCCCTTCACAAATTACCACCCAGAAGATAGTCAAGTAAAGAATAACCACAGAAAAGACACTTGCTTGCGAGACAAGACAACAATGAAACTAGTACATGCAATAATGGTTAATACTTCATAAATCAATGACTATCAAAGTTTAATGTATATGAGCATATACAGCAGTAAATATTGACGAAGTCAATGTTTGTAATAATGACAATGGCAATATAATGTTACTTGTCAATAAACACTAGAATAATATAGCATCTAATGAAAATGATCAATCCTTCAATTAAATCAATGCATTAAATGTTATTAATTGCTCATATACAATAGATTGTTGTGTCAATATCCTAGGGATGACGTCAGCTTCCTTTAGGGTTAGTATAATAGACAAAGAAGGTCAACGGTTTGCTAATTAGCCAATGAAAATCATCAATTTATCAATGTCTATCACAAGATGACCAAGCCAACAGTATTTTGTATCAAAAAAAGTTCAATAAAGGCATAACGTCATCATTTATTGCTGAGTTAGAGGGTTTGCTACATCAAGTATGACGTCAGCCCTAGTTAGTGGCGTTAGGGTTAGTTAGGGTTTCAAAATATGAAAGTTTGAAAGATGAATTTGCACAACAAGCTCAACGTTGGAAAGAATACCAGTGCCTTAGGGTAATATGGAGTCAAAAGCAAGGGCAAAATCTCAGGAGGATTAAAATGTAAAGACTAGAAGGTTAGGTTCTATGGTGCTGCAATGGCAGGGCCCTAGAATCAAAACCCTAAGGGAAGGAGGCTCATTCCGGTGTTGCTTGAGCAAGGCCTCATGCTCCTTCCTCTTTCTCTAAATACTCTTGGCAAAACGACTAGCTTTAAAGTACAAGTCTAAGGGAGAAAAGTGTTGCAGGAGCAAGGCTCTTCAAACCCTAGAAGGTTAAAACCCTAGGTGTAGAATTAACTAGGCCTAGGACGTCTCCTCTATTCAACCTCTACATTAATGCTAACTCATAAAAAGAGAGATAAGTGTAGCAACGGCTAGGCTATATCTTCCTTTATCAATGGCTAAAACAAGTTTCTCAAGCATGGGGACATATAGCAATGAGCTACTAGTGTGCTTGCTACCTAAGGTTTCAAGATTTAGCAATATAATAGCAATGATATAGCAAATGTAAGAAATTAAACCTACAACCATTCATTTAAGAAGTTTTGCATGAAAAATTCACTTACAAATCATGAAGAATGCTTAATCAAACCCTAGTTGTAAACTTTCCATGAGAGAAACACCATAAATGCCAAGAAGAATCCTCCAATAAGAGTTGCGCCTCACTTCCAAGACCAAAGATACCAAGCAAAAGACTAAAAGTTGATCTCTCACAAGAGAGTGAGTTGTGTTATGTTTAAAATGAGGAG
>ML789307.1:133093-155212 GCA_009831015.1 Picea engelmannii
GTTGGTGTGCACATACACCACTAAGTCACTTGACACGACGACAAAGAGAAGAGTTTATACTTGAGTGAAGGGTACATTTTTACTGGGGTCGTGACAAAAGAGTTGAACAATCAATGCCACCAACATCGAGGTACATAAAGGGATTGGTTCTCTTGATTAAATGCCAGTTCCATACCCTCATACATGATAGAATCCAGTGGAAGCATTGCAACCTTGCCATTCTTGAAATCCTGAAAACTGTTAAGTCTGCTAAATTTTGAATGAGACCTAAAATTCTACTTTCTCCATATGAAGTCCAATGAGGCTGGAACCACTCTCAAACATCCTGAAACAATTAATGGTAATGTTAAAAATTTAAGTAAAAGGATGAAAATGAAAGATAAAGGAGAATGTCACTTTTACTAGGGTGGGTGAAATGGAGGGGGTGGGGACCTCTTTAACTAGCCCTAGTAAGGACAAATAACCCTCACATACACACACAAACACCTCATTCCCCCTTGGAAGCATGTGGGCCTTCCTCAGAAGCATCTATGAAGCGCCCTCCGAAGCGCACTCCAGAAATTTGGAAGCGCGCTTCCAAATTTCTGGAGCGCGCTTCGGAGGGGGACGCTTCAGAAATCCCAGGAATTGCGCTCAAGAGCCCCGAAGCGTGCTTCCAAAAATTGAGTCGCGCTTTAGAGGGCGCTTCCAGGACGCACCCGCCCGGATCGAGCTTCGGGGCTTCGAAGCGGGGGGGGGGGGGAAGCTTCCGGTAACCCTGCTCAATGGAGCAATCGAAGAAGAAGTATATATTGAACAACCTCAAGGGTTTGAAGTACATTCCAGAGACACTCATGTTTGCATACTAAAGAAAGATTTATATGGACTCAAGCAAGCTCCAAGAGCTTGGTATGTCAGAATCGACAGCTATCTAATGAGACTTGGTTTCTCCAAAAGTCATGTAGATCCAAATATTTACTACAAAGTCGTGAACAATGCGCCAGTGATTCTACTACTATATGTTGACGATCTATTCCTAACAGGTGAAGAGTCTCTCAACATCCAATGCAAAAAGGAACTAGCTTTTGAGTTTGATATGAAATATCTTGGTCTCATGCATTATTACTTGGGACTAGAAGTATGGCAGAAGCGTGGTGAAGTATTCCTTGGACAAGGAAAGTATGCAATAAAGATTCTTCAGAAGTTTGGAATGATGGATTGCAAATCCATGGACACTCCTATGACTACAGATATAAGAAAAGTAAGAGATTTAGATTATGATCCAGTAGATCCATCACTATAATTTATTGGGTCATTGATGTATTTGGTAAAGTCAGTTCCAAGTGGAACCTATTCATGAGCATTGGACAGCTGCAAAGCATGTTCTAAGATATATTCATGGAACACTAAACTATGGTTTAAGATATATCGCATGCAGTGATATACAACTTCATGGATTCATAGATTCAGATCTGGCAGGAAGTGCAGAAGACAGAAAAATTACTTCAGGGATGTGTTTCAGCTTGGGCTCCACTATGATATCTTGGGGCAATAGGAAACAGAAGTCTGTCGCACTCAACACATCAGAAGAAGAATATATCGCAGCATGTGAGGCATGCACAAAAGCAATATGGATGAGAAAGATAATCTCCGATTTATTTGATCAGGTTCCAGATTCGACCATAATACACTATGACAATCAGAGTTGTATAAGGCTATCAAAACACCCAGTTTTTCATGAATGGTCGAAACATATTGAGATCAAATACTACTTTATTCGAGATAAAGTCCAGGAAGGAGAATTAAAGCTCCAGTATATCCCCACAGATGAGAAGACAACAAATATCCTGACAAAGCCTCTATCCAGAATAAAGTTTGCATATTTCCGAGACAAATTGGGGATCGTGGAAATAACTCCCTTAGTTGAAAGGGAAGAAATGACTCTCCAGGTTGGGAGAGAGAACTGGCATATTATTGAATTGAGGACAGTCATTTTCAAGTTTGAAAAATGGTTTAGCTTGGGTAGTTCCTTTCCAGTTCGGAAATTGGTTTGAGATTTCTGACGGACAGGCATTTTCTAGTTTGGAAAATGGTCCAGATCGAACAATCATTTTCGTAATGAAAATGGTTTGATGGATTGTTGATGTACCATAGATAGTGATTTCCCATTGTGGTTAGCATGGGGAATGGTCTAGAGAAGTCTCTCTTCTTGAGGGTTACTCAAGAAGACTGGCCTGCCTCGCCGGACAGTCATTCTTTCAAAACTCACAATTGTGAGCAGTTTCGAAGAATGGTCCGTTTTGGAGTTGGTACAGGACAGTCATTCCTTAGGGTAGATTCATGCTCTCCAGGTTTCACTTTGTTTAGTGTAGGAGGAATGGCTCAGGGTGGGGAATGGTCCAGGTTCAGCAATCAAGGACAGGCCTTCCCTAGGGTAGACTCATTCCCTCCAGTTTGCACTTTGTTTAGTGTTAGAGGAATGGCCCAGGGTTGGGAATGGTCCAGGCTTAGAAATCAAGACAGTTATTCTTCCTTGCTTGAGAAAAATAGTCCAGATAGCCCATCGTTAATGTTCTACTCTGAGGGCAGATGCTCTTTCAGATCTCATAGATGTGAGTGAAAAAATGGCCCAGATAATTCAGTTTATATTATAACAATATTTTCTGTGCAAGTTGATATCAGATGATTGTTATGGAGACTACATGTCTCAAGACAGTAGAGATATGCTACTATGGTGGATATGTTCCACTGCTTGTGACTATGTGTCATGGTTTGAGTAGTTGTGTACTACTATGGATAAACACATTTGTGTTCTATCAATTGACATTGTACCAGTTGTCATGGAGATTATCCAGTTGGATAATAATGACGGTGCTTGTGATACTACCAGTTGAATGGTTTGTTTGTGCTCAAGACCATTATTAATTATACCTCCCTAGCTAGGAGGGAGTGTTGATATTATGGTAGCTTCGAGAGTTATCAACCTCCATTGTGACCTTTGACAAGATTAGTGTAAGTTTTAAACCTGCGAAGTAAAGCAATGCATATAGATTCTTAAGCAATACAGAAATTAATCAATGGCTCATACACAGAGTACACAGAGATTTTATACTAGAAACCCTCAACCGGGAAAACCTTTCTTATTTTCATTATATCGAATTTCACCATTCACCATACAATATATAAAATGTTTTTAGGTATTCCGTAGATACCAAAACCCTAATCCCTTAATCCGGGATTAATTTACAAATCAGCTAAAAATAGCAAAATCGTCAGACGCAGTTGTCGTATCTGTCGCACACACATGCAAAGAATATAACACATACCCAACAATTAGAATATTTCGAAAGAAAGAAAAGAAGTGAACGTAACCCTAGAAGGGATGTCGGCTGAGAGAGATAATTAATATGAATTAATTTGTACCCAGAATGAGAAGTCAACCTAGACAATTTGCCAGGATTAGTATAAATACAAGGCGCCAATCTTCATTTGACACACACTTCTCAGAATTGCAGAGAGGTACTTGTGCGCACTACAGTCTGGCAGTCTTGTGCACAAGTTCTAAAGAAGGTGTTTCCGCCAGTTCTGGAGCCTATTGCTTCTATCTTTTTGGGTTGGACTCTCTGATTAGCTTTGGTTGCTTCTTGCTTGGTGCATTAGCCTTGCTTGGCTATTGGATTGCTACTAGGATTCTTCTCTCTGTCAAGGTCAAGGTGCTCAGAGGGTGGCTTCAGCCTATGGTTGGGTGACAATAGTGATATTGTCTATGGTAAAACAAACACATTCTAGCATAGTGGTCAATCCCCATCCCTTGATGCTAGTGGATTCTTTCCCATGCATTTAAGGTGTAGAACAATATCAAATTTTCCTACCAAAGTTGTAGGGATGAAATGGATGCAAAGTGCTTAGGGTTCTCTATGCATGTGGTATACTGTTCAATATTCTTCTCATCTTATTGACATGAAATGGTACAAGCCATTAATAATGCCCCTAAAGGGTACAGGAGCTTTATTCAACTATGACAAAGCAATAGCCATGGGACTTGACAAAGAAAGAGCCAAAGTACATAATGCTCCGAGACAATTTACAAATGATTTGACGAAATATGGTGTGTCCATTGTATCTAATATTTGGACAAATGTTAAAGGTAGGTGTTAGAAATAGGGAGAAGAACAAAAAACATACTTTTTAAAAAATTATGTTAACTAGATCAGCAAAAACACAGTAGATCTAAATAAGAAACTCTGATCAGAGATGTATAAGAAATACAGTAGATATGAAACACTACAGTAAGATCTAAACGGTCAAATATTTCTGAGTATGCAGAGTAGTAGATCTGAACTAAACAAATATTTCTAAGTAATGCAAACTAGTAGATCTGAACCAAAAATAATTATAGATCTAGAACATTAAATATTTCTCAGCATTTCAAATAGTAGATCTAAGTATAAAAATAAATCAAACTGAAGTGCAACTACAACTTACCTCTAAAAATTACCTTTGTGTAATGAGGGAAGAACTTGACACACAAGTGAGATGTTAAGCCTTTGAATTTATGCTCAGATATAGTCTTGGACTCATGGATCAACCACCAAGGGTTAGATCTCTATCAAAGGGAATATAGGATTGTTTTTCCACCATAGAAAAACCTCAAAAAAAAGACAAGAAACCCCAAACTTACTTCTGGAAGTAAACCCTTATCTCAGCCACACACATAGAGGAATCTACTTGAAGAAAAGTGTGACAACAAAAAAAAGTTACAGATCTTCTCAAAATGTAGATGGAAGACTATAGTAGAGGGATAGCAACTTAGAAGGACAGTCGCGGCCCTCAAAGGTTCCTTCTTTGCACATAGGAGTAAACGACAACCTAGAGGAGAGGGTCTGCTACCCACCATACGGATCTCACACAGATGGTCGACTGCTTAGAATAGGACAGATCTAAGAGTAGGGTGGTTGGCTTCTAGAATAGGACAGATCTGAGTAGTAGTACTAACCTAGCCACAACAAACAAGTCAGCAAGAGAACCAAACAACACAGCACTTCAAAACACCTTCCAGCACAAAGAAAATGAACCAAAGATGAACAATCAAGGAGGATGTTGGACTAAGGAAGAAAACCTTAGAGCTTATCCGCCACTTAGAGGAGGAGAGCGTAAGTGAGTGTAACAGAATAGTGAGGGAGGGGTTCTATTTATAGTTTTAGGCTAGGGCTTAGGTTAGTAAAACTAATAATTAATATAATGACATATTATTTAATATAAATATTAAATTAATATGTCATATTAATTAATATTTCTAATTTAATCATCACTAAGCCCTAAAACAAAAATACAAACCCCACTCATACCCAAACTCAAAAACCAAAGGGTGAAGATCAAACAAGGGTTTAGGAAGGGAAAAGGGGTTTTCTTAGTGGCAAAACATGTCCATATGATTCTCAAGGTGACCAATTAACTTTATCATCACTGCATAAGGGGTACATCACACAATGTGGTCATGCCCATATTCATAGTCTCTCCTAGGTCCTGTGGACCATCCTGGGAGAGAGGAAGAGGATCACACACCAACACATCTTGGTATTACACCAAGATCTACCTGGTCAAATACCAAGTTTCCCCAGAACACATCTGGGGTCTTATACACCAAGGTACAAGACCAAGGATCAACCCATGCTTTAGACATGGGTTCCCTGAAACACATGCAGGGACCCTACACACTTCTAGGGACTTACATCAACCACCAAGGAACACATCTAAGAATCAATCCAAGCTCAGGGCAAGGATTCCCTGGAACACATACAGGGGCCCTAGAATATATCTAGGGTATTTACTGCTTGGTACCAGACCAAGAACCCCGGTCATCTACTAGAGGCCCTCACAAGGGTCTTTTTCCATGGCTCTAACTGCTTGGTCCCAGACCAAGAACCCCAGGAGTGTACTAGGGGCCCTAGTCCACAACTAGGGTCTTATGCCATCCTCCAGGGAGAATGGCTATTACAGTTGCATTAAATTCAACACTCCCTCTCAGCAACACCAAGCTTGTCTCGAAAGTACACAAACTTTGTCAAGGACAGTGGCTTGGTCAAAATATTTGTCGTCTGTTCTACCGTCGAAACATACTGAATACTGCAAATGTTCTTCTGCACCATGTACCGGACATAGTGATATCTCATCTCAATGTGCTTCGACCTGTCGTGAAACACTAGATTCTCGGAGAGCTTTATACAGCTCTGTTTGTCACAGTGGATGACTGTGGGTTCTAGCTCTGTACTGAACAAATCTGAAAGTAGCTTCTTGAGCCACACTGCTTCTCTGCTAGCAGCGCTTGCAACAATGTATTCTGCTTCTACAGTGCTCTGGGCTATGGAGCCCTATTTCCTACTGGACCAGGAAATCATCATTGAACCCAAACTGAAGAAAAATCCGGAAGTGCTCTTCCGATCCACTGTACTTCCCATCCAATCTAAATCTGTAAATCCATGAAGCATTACACCTCCACTGGAAGTGTATCTGAGACCATAAGCTATAGTCCCCCGAACATATCTCAGAATATGTTCAACAACAACCATATATATATGCCTTGGTTCACACATGAACTCTCTGAGTGCATTTACTGCATAACAAATGTCCAGTCTAGTATGTACGAGGTACATCAATGACTCAATGATCTACCGATATAAGGTGGGGTCTTTTGGATTTGAACCTGTAACCTGATCTTGTAATTTCTTTAGGTTAGAGATCATTGGTGTGGTCATGGACTTACAGTCCATCATGCCAAATCTGCAAAGCACATCAACTGCATATTTGCACTGTGAGAGAAAGATCTCACTTGGTTTCTGCCACACCTCCAAGCCCATGAAATAATGCATGAGCCCCAAGTCTTTCATTTCAAATTCTACGAAAAGCTCCCTCTTAGTCTGAGCTATCAAGTTTTCCTCTCCAGTGAGGAATAGATCATCCACGTATAAGACTACGATAACAGGATGATTTTGTACAATATTTATATAAAGATTGGGATCTTCTATGCTCTTGGTGAATCCAAGACTCTGTAGAAAGTTGTCTATTCTACCATACTAAGCTCTCAGAGCTTGCTTCAACCCGTACAGGGCTTTCTTGAGTTTTCACACATGAGATTCTTTTTCATGGATCACGAAACCTTCAGGTTGTTCGATATACACTTATTGCTCAACTTCACCATTAAGAATAGCAGTATTGAGTTTTAACGTCCATCTGATGAAGTTTCCAACCAAAGACTATGGAAAGAGAGATAATAATCCTGATGGAAGTATATCTGGAAACTGGAGAAAAGATCTCATCATAGTCAATTCCTTCTTTCTGAGAGAAACGACGAGCCACGAATCTAGCCTTGTATTTTTCAATACTACCATCTGCTACATGCTTTATCTTATAAAGCCATTTGGAAGTTACCACTGATTTGCCACAAGGTCTAGGAACCACTGCCCATACATCATTCTTTAGAATTGAATCATATTCTTCTATCATAGCATCTTTCCACACTTGATGTTTGGAGGCTTCTTCAAATGTGGAAGGTTCTGAATCATTCACAAGATTCAACTTAGCTATAAGACCGGAGTACTTATCTGGTTTCTTACTTTCTATGAAAGTTCCCTTAGGAGATGAATTCTTTTCTGCTTCCTTTAGAGTTTCCTGACACTAGGCTGGTTTCCTTTTAATAGGAGACTTCTCTAAAGAAAACTCAATAGTATCCCTTGAGGGATCCACTAGAAGTTCTGAGGTCTCCTCTCTCTACTCATCTGAAGAATCAAGTGATGGAGCTTCTTGCTCCCCTGAATCACATGGAAGTTCTCTGGCCCGACGAAAAGATGCGTCTTTATGAACAGTCACGTCTCTGCTTACCTTGATGAAATTTTGACATGGGATATAAATTCTGTAAGCCTTTGAGGTTTCACTGTATCCCACAAAAATTCCTTTCTTTCCGGAGGGCTCTAACTTAGTCCTCTTTTCTTTTGGAATGTGAATATAGACTGGACTGTCAAAGATTCTCAAGTGATCAACTGAAGGCTTTATACCGGTGAAAAATTCTTCTGGAGTTTTCGCTTCAAGAGCTTTGTGTGGACATCTATTTTGAATGTAGACTGCAGTACTGGTCATACATCATGGCCTTGGCTACTTCATAGATAGTTCTGTTTTTTCTTTCTGCGACCCCATTCTGCTGGGGGTTATATGGCACAATCAACTCCCTCTTAATCCCAGAAGCCCAACAGAGTTCATCATATTTGAAGGAGTCAAATTATTTACCATTATCTGTTCTGAAAACCCGGATGTGTCTGCCTGTTTGATTTTCAACAAGATTCTTGAAATCTTGAAATCTGCTAAAAGATTCATCTTTAGTCTTTAAAAAGTAAATCCAAGTTTTACGAGAACAATCATCAATAAAAATGATATAGTAAATACAACCATTCATAGATGGGGCAATCATGGGCCCACAAAGATTAGAATGAATTAGATCTAGAATGCCATTAGATTTTCTATTGCTATGAGGATAGGGTTTCTTTGTATTCTTACCGAGTGCACAACCTCTACAAGCACTATCATGCTCAAAAGAAAATACTGGCATACCTTTCACCATCTTTTGAAAACCTAGAAGTGCATTGTAGTTGAGATGTCCAAGCCTCCTGTGCTAGAGCTCGCAGGGATTTATCTTCTCGTGAGCTAGTGCTTGAACAACTTGACCTGAGATTTTATAAAGTCCACTCTCACAAGTTCCAATAGTCATAGAAATGCTCATATCTCCATTTGAGGGCCACATGAGAGCCTTCTCTTTGGTAAAGGCTATTGAGTATCCTTTTCTTTCTAACACTGCAACTGAGATTCGATTTTTCTTTAAACCAGGAACATAAAGAATTTCATCAATATGAAAGATATTACCTGATTGAAGTTGGAAAGAAGCAGATCCAAAACCTTTTATGTCATAAGTACCATCATCACCCAGTTCTACCTTTACATTGAATTTCTTGTCTCGATAGTTTGCAAGATTTTGTTTGAAGCCTGTCATGTGTTTGAAAGCACCGCTGTCCATTAACCAAATCTCCYCTGACTTGATTATAGTGTCAGAAAGAATTGAGATGAGATAGTATTCTTGATATTGTTCTTTCTCTTTGGTGGCTGCCCTAGTTTGTCTTCTTTGAGGTTCCTCTTGAGGTTTACCCTCTTCAGTAGCAACTGAGGTTTGGAACTTTCCTTTTCTTCTCTGCTGAGAGGGAGAGTTCCTGCAATCTCTTGCATAATGTCCCAGATTATTGCAGTTAAAACATTTTACTTTAGATAAATGAGGATTAAGATGAGATAACTTACCTTGAGGTTTCTTACCTTTTCCTTTAGATTGAGGGAACTTCTTCTGTTTCTTGGATTTTGCTGAAAGGGTATGATCTCTTAGAATTGAATGATCATTTCTGCTTTTGAGTCTTCCTTCTTCTTCTAAGCAGTCATGCCACAATCTATCAAAGTTAGGCTGGGCTTCTCTTCCATTGATTGATGTGAGAAAAAGTCCCCATGACTCAGGGAGTCCATCAACTACAGTTTGCACAAGGTCATCATCATCTACAGTAACTCCTATTGCTATAAGATGATCTTTGGTTTGAGCAATCTTGAAGAAGAATGCAGCAATCGATTCATCTTTTCCCATCCTCAAGGTACGTAGTTGTTTCTTTAATATTCTCTTCTGAGTTGGTGCCTTCTTTTCATAAAGGTTTGCCAAAGCATCAAAACACTCTTTGGCGCTCCTTAGATGACCAATGATGGGCATCATGTTGTCCTTAACAAAATAAAAAATGATTCTTTTAGCCTTGGCTTGTTTCTTTATAGATGCTTCCTTGGCTGTGTTTGAAGTGGGTTCTTCAATTACCCTTGTAATCAGCTCTTCCAGTTCACTCTCTTCAAGAATGTTAAGGATCCTACATTTCCAAGCATTGAAGTTGGAGGCCCCCTACAAGTCTATCTTCAACTCTAATTGAAGAGGAGGCCATGCTGAGTTCTCTGAATCAGTTTAGTAAATGAGATGTTGTTGATCTGCAAAAAAACCCTAACAATATGGATCTACACAGGCTCAAGTCTACACTTCTTGAGCTCTTTTCACGCCCTAAGATCTGATACCATGTTAGAAATAGGGAGAAGAATAGAAAACATACTTTTTAAAACATTATGTTAACTAGATCAGCAATAACACAGTAGATCTAAATAAGAAACTCTAATCAGAGATGTATAAGAAATACAGTAGATCTGAAACACTACAGTTAGATCTAAACGATAAAATATTTCTGAGTATGCAAAGTAGTAGATTTGAACTAAACAAATATTTCTGAGTAATGCAAACTAGTAGATCTAAACCAAAAATAATTATAGATCTAGAACATTAAATATTTCTAAGCATTTCAAATAGTAGATCTGAGTATAAAAATAAATCAAACTGAAGTGCAACTGCAACTTACCTTTGAAAATTACCTCTGTGTAATGAAGGAAGAGCTTGGCACACAAGTGAGATGTTAAGCCTTTTAATTTATGCTCAGATATAGTCTTGGACTCATGGATCAACCACTAAGGGTTTGATCTCTATCAAAGGGAATATAGGATTGTTTCCCCACCATAGAAAAACCTCAAAGAAAAGACAAGAAACCCCAAACAAACTTCTGGAAGTAAACCCTTATCTCAGCCACACATAGAAAGGAATCTACTTGAAGAAAAGTGTGACATAAAAAAAGAGTTACAGATCTACTCAAAATGTAGACGATAGACTATAGTAGAGGGATAGCAACTTAGAAGGACATCCACAACCCTCAAAGGTTCCTACTCTGCACACAGGAGTAAACGACAACCTAGAGGGGAGGGTTCGCTACCCACCATACGGATCTCACACAGATGGCCAGCTGCTTAGAATAGGATAGATCTTAGAGTAGGGTGGCCAACTGCTAGAATAGGACAGATCTAAGTAGTAGTAGTAACCTAACAGCAACAAAAAGTCAGCAAGAGAACCACCAGCAACACAGCACATCAAAACACCTTCCAGCACAAAGAAAATGAACCAAAACTGAACAATCAGGGAGGCCGTTGGACTAAGGAAGAAAACCTCAGAGCTTATCTACCACTTAGAGGAGGAGAGAGTAAGTGAGTGCAATAGAATAGTGAGGGAGGGGTTCTATTTATAGTTTTAGGCTAGGGATTAGGTTAATAATAATAATAATTAATATAATGACATATTATTTAATATAAATATTAAATTTATATGTCATATTAAATATAATTAATATTTCTGATTTAATCATCACTAAGCCCTAAAACAAAAATACAAATCCCACTCACACCCAAACTCAAAAACCAAAGGGTGAAGATGAAACAAGGGGTTAGGAAGGACAAAGGGGTTTCCTTAGTGGAAAAACATGTCCATATGATTCTTAAGGTGACCAATTAACTTTATCATCACTGCATAAAGGGTACATCACACAATGTGCTCATGCCTATCTTCATAGTCTCTCCTAGGTCTTGTGGACCATCCTAGGAGAGAGGAAGATGATCACACACCAACACATCTTGGTATTACACCAAGATCTACCTGGTCAAAGACCAAGTTACCCCAGAACACATCTGGGGTCTTATCCACCAAGGTACAAAACCAAAGATGATCCAAATTTATGCAGGAACGCAACATAATACGCAAATAACCATGAATACAAAGATGCAGCGGAAATAACACTTCATTTCATTAATATCAAAGAACTGAAATTTGTTTACAGACATAATAGAAATAATCTAGCTAGGGCGTTGGTAGCTTATCTCTGAGAAGAGATGTGGCGGCTACAGGCCTCTAAACTCTGTGTTACAATGAGGCTCAAAGGCCTATATATTATTGAGAAACAATGGAAACCCTAAACATCCAAAAACCTAACCCTAGGAGATGAAATGCCAGAATATGGGTCCCGTCGGGGTAAATTGGAACATCAATTTCCCGGGGTTGTAACTTTGGCATACTATTTCCGTTTGACGCTTATGATACATTGTTAGAAAGATCAATCCGAGAACTACAACTTATGAGAGTGAATATCATAGATTGGAATAGTCAAATATTCGTCGGAGTTTGATACCCAAAAAACGTCATTTAGGGCCTCAAAATGGCTTCGGAAGTTCAGGACCCGAAAAACTGCCAAAAATAGTAAATTGTGCTACAATTAAGGAAATGGAAAAACTGAAAGAAACAATGGCGGGGATCCAAGTGGAATAGGAGGGTGGTCACCAATATCCATCTGGATCATTCCTCCCCCCCAGGAAGCAACGGTCCCTATTGCGTTGAGTTCCTCCATGAGATGAGGAAACTTCTGCTGAACTTGGTCCCTAGTGAACCACTTGTCCCGGTGAAGGAGTTGGCTTGCTTTGACAACTCGATATAGCTGGATCCTCTGTTGGCGGGTGTTCTTGATCTGTGTATCCATAATCTGATCAGTTGTGGCTTGTTCCATGCAGTCAGGGTTTAACTCTGTTGGTGTGAGTTGTTTTTCCATGTCGGATGTGTCCAGTAGAGGTGGAAAGTAAGGCCGAAGGCGGTCCACATTGAACACTGGGAACAGACCAAAGAATGGTGGGATACTGAGCTCGAAGGCATTGTCCCCTACAGCCTTGGTGATGGTGTATGGCCCATATCGGAGTGAGCGAAGCTTGTGGTGGGGTCCATCGAGGCGCTCCTTCTACAAATGTAGCCACACTTTGTCGCCTACCTGGAAGTTGTGTTGCACCCAATGTTGACCACGCCACTGCTTGTACTTAGCATTGGCTCTGTCCAATATGTCATGAACCTGTTGGCGAATGTGTTGAATGTGCTTAATGAAGTTGTTCGCCTTGGTAGCTTCAAACTGGACATGAGCCGAATCAGCCTGAGTAGCTGCAAATGGTATGGCTATGTCAATGGGACATAGTGGCTGAAATCCCAAGCCCACCTGAAAGGGGTTGTGGTCGGTTGAGTTATGGAGGGCTTGGTTATAGCTATGTTGTACATAGGGGAGGATCTCATCCCATGTGCGTGGATGGTTTGAGTTGTACATGCACAAAATGTGTATGATCATCCTGTTGACGACCTCTGTCTGGCCATCAGTTTGGGGATGGAAAACCGTGGACTTGGTGAGCTTGGTGTCCAGCATTGACCAGAGGCTGGACCAAAATGTACTGAGGAACCTGTTATCCTGATCTAAGATGATAGACTGTGGGATCCCAAAGTGTACCTGTTATCTCCCACTTTTGGGGATAACTAGGAGATCATGTCTTGAGGCCCACATGTCCTAGACATGGAGTATCGAGAGCAGGATTGACTTTAGCATGGCCCTGGAGGGCCCACCTTTTCTTTCTTCCAACATCTTTATCTTGTCAGAAGTAGCAGCATCCATCACCATCGGCTTGGTCCTATGTTGGAGATGGTTCTTTCTCCATGAGGTAATTAGTCCAGGTATCATGGTATGTGTCACTTTGATCATCAAAACCCTGGAATGTGTGCATCTGATTCCTTTTATTTCTAATGACTGCTTGGATCTTACACTTGCCCACTTGACCATGTTTGGGGGGATTGACAGGGTTCCCTAGCAAGCCTGTGTCTGTAGGTTTTGGTTTGCCACTAGGGAGATTTTTGAAAATCTATCGTCCGCTCCCATCACAACACCACTTTTTCATCTTTTTTTCCACTCACTTATCCCATTCCACTTGTCCGGACACTGGGTTGACCTATTTTCAAGATTGCACCTTATCTCGTGGGAAGAAGGGGCTAAAGGCCCAGAAGGTAAAAGCAAGCTGGTAAAAGATAAAAGCCTTAGAATGAAACCTCGAGATGCTTCACGCAGGGATCCCTGAGAAAGCAATAAAAGGCTTCTCAGCAAGAAACAAGAGGGACCTGGAAAAGTAATAAAACAAGACTTAACTAGAGGATAGGGGGTCTCATCACGAGCCAGCCTATTAGGTCCATGGGTACCTAGCAGTATTACATTGCCACCAGTTGGTTACCACACCAGGGTAGTGACTCTTGGTTGCATGGCCAAGGGAAAGGGGGTCTCATCACGAGCCAGCCTTCTCATTTCTGTGAAAGTACTTGTAGGTAACGTTGTCACCACTAGTCACCATGCTAGGGCAGTGTCCCCTGATTAACTCTTAAACAAAAAAACAATAAAAAATGAAAATATAAAAAGAATAAGAATAAAAGGCAAGAATGGGCTTGGAAAAATTGCATCCAGGATGGGTACAACTCGCCTTCTACAAAGGCACCCACAGGTAACGTTTCTTGCATCCTTGACCCTCATTACACCTAGATGCTTAGACATCCCCTTACCACATCACCCACTTACATGTCTTGGATGAGGTCTCTTCTGGGAACTTTCCTTTTCCAGTGGATTCTAGCCCAATAGGAAGTCTTGTCCTTTTCTCCAAACTTGTATTGCAGGCTTGTGTAATATCTTTGAGCTTTTGAATGATATATTAGGGATTTTATGCACGTGTTTAATAATATTGATGATGAGAGGTGATTGACATTGCTATGATCCCTGTGACTGATGAGCCCATGGAGGGCGTAGCTATTGATGTGCAGGACCATGCCTGAAAGACATGTACCATTTTGGACCAGTACACATGGGGAGATGATCAGTTCGGACCTCCATGGGGCTGAAGAGCCCACCAGGTTGATGTTGAGACCCCATCAAGGGGCAGAGACAGGACAGAGATGGATCAGGGGCTTTGCACCAGAGAAGAGGAGGACATTCCACCAGAGGCACCTTGGCAGAGCATGACCTAGGGGGATTGGCCCTTTTTCAGTGGAACGTTAGCCTTGGAAGGCCTAGGACGTCACCCATGATGACCATGATGTCATCCATCCTTATGGACGTCTTGTGAGGCAGACTGGGCAGTATCGACACATGTGGCAGGTTGGAGAAGCCCAAGGAGGGCTAACGTTTTGCTCCAGGATGCCCCATTTTCCCTAGAAGGGGCTAATGTCTCCCTTAGAGGGGCTTGATGTCTCTTTTTACCTTGATTAGGGTTTTAATTTGACATTTTAATGTAAAAAACATTATGATTTAGTGTTTTGGCCTTGTCGGCCTTTTTCATGACCTAAAATGTAAAATTAGGTCATGGTACTGTATAAATGAAGGATTTTTACCTTCATTTTTTCATCATCTCACACTCACTCATAGTGAGGTCTGAAATTTGCGCCCTCTCTTGGGTTATTGGCTGAATTTGTGAGGCGCACTTGTTGAAGGAAGACTTTCTTGGCATATTTTGGCATTTCTCTTAATGGAAGGTGTTACAACTAGGGTTTGCTATGCTTTTTCTTGGTGATATATAAGTATTTTTCTGCAAAAATTCTCGATTGAATGGTTGCATTACTTATTTCTTGCATATATTTATAATTTTGCTGAATAAACCCTAGGTGACAAGCACACAAGTAGGTCCTTGTCTCATGTCCCCATTGAGAGATTTTTCAGCCATTGTTTGAAAGAAGGAGAGAGCCTAGCCGTAGCTACACTATCATTCTTTCTTCCTTTTTGCTAGTCGTTACTATTTACAAGCTGAGAAGAAGGAGATGCCTTAAAGCCTAGGTCTTCTACACTTTGGGCCGATTTTTCTAGGGTTTGCTGGTAGAGCCTTGTTGTAGCAACACTTTGCTTCATCAAACCCTCTTGTCTCGGTTTATGCTATTTCTTCAGCTAGCCGTGATTTCCATTGAGTTAAGGAAGGACGAGAGAGAACCGAGGCCTAGTTCCCCTACACCAAGGTGAGCCTCTCTCCCCCAGGGTTTTGACTTTGAGGCCTTGCTCTAGCAACACCTCAAAGCTTCTCCCTCTAGTCCTTAGCCGTACTATCCTGATCCTTCAACTCTTGCGTCCTCCACTCCATTAACCCTAAGGAACTAATCTAAAGACCTCTTGCTTTGAAGTGAACCTGATCACAATCATTTTCAAACCTTGAATCAAACCCTAACTACTAACCCTAGCCTAGGAACTAACCTAAGTAACCCATTTCTACCGTCATCTTTAGCTATAATATCATTGGTGCAGCTAAATGTTTTCTTTATAAGCAATTGAATGGTGATTAAAGGCATTAATTGAATGAAGTATTGATTTGTTGCATTGAATGCCATATTGTTCTAGCATTTATTGAAGAAGTGACATAATTTTCATTGCTATTTTTTTTTTTTTTTTTTTATGTCTGGCGGAATCAACAACTAGTTGGACACGTGGCCGTGTTATCCAACTGCTACCACTATAACCTCCAGGTATGCCCACGATGCTGCTTATGTGGCACACATTGTAAGTCGAGGGGAGTTGAACTCAAAACCTCATGGAACTTCATTTTCACGGCACTTGCCAATTGAGCTGCCCCCCCGGGGGCTTTTTCATTGCTATTTTATAAACATTGACTTTGTCAATATCTATTATCAAATTTCTTATATGTGTATTAGATAGTCATTGATTTATATGAAGTACTAACCCATTGAGCAAGCTTGCATATATCAGTTTATTGTTGCTTTGTCTCAGGCAAGTGTATCTCTTTGGGGGTTTTACTTTATTATTGGTTGTTTAGCTAGACTGTCTGCTCGGTGGTGACTTGTGAGGGGGAAATTGTCCTTGTCTTATAATCCTTTGCCTTCTCAAAACCCCAGGTCACCGGGGACGTCTCCCCTGGGCCTTACCACCCTAAACAAAAAGAACCATCCCATTGTGGTGACATTGGGTGGGATTGGTTCCAGTTACGCCGGTTTGCCTCTCCAATTTCTAGCCTTTTATCCTTGCTACAAACTGTGCGATAACAGTACCCACACTCGTTCAAAGAAGAGTTTAGCAGTGGCTTCTGCTGTGATATTCTTCTTAGAGGCTGCCATAATGGCCATCTTCGAGAATCTGTCGACGACCACGAAAACACAATCATTGCCATGCTTAGTAGAAGGAAGGCCCGACATGTAATCCATGGAGATGGATTCCCGAGGTAGACTAGGGGTAGGCAACGGAGTATAGAGGCCTTGCTTCTTGATGGTCGATTTGGCAATGGCGCAAGCAGTGTAGGATCTGATGTACTTCCCGACATCCTGTCGAAGGTTTGGCCAATAGAAATACTTCTGCAGTACTGCCACTGTTTTCTCAACCCCGAAATGCCTAGCGACCCAACTATAGTGCGCTTCCCAAATCATCTTGGCACGCTTGCTTGAAGGAACACAAAGGTGTCCCAGGTGACATAGTAGTGCATCCTGGAGGTGAAAATTTGGAACTCGGTTACCCTCCAAGAGCGTCTTATATGTGTGGCCGAAATATGGATCGCTCTTGTAGAGAAGCGCCCAATCAGAAGTCTCGTTCCCACAAGAATTGAGTACAGTGGTTATCTCCATGATCGGTGGTCGGTTGAGGCAGTCTGCAACATTATTGGTGTTTCCCTTCTTATACTTGATGTTCAAATGAAATTGTTGCAGATATGTGGACCACTTCTGATGGCAATCGTTCTACAAATTCCCTTGTGTCTGTATGAACTACAGGGGTCGGTGGTCTGTGTGGATGATCGTTTCCTTCTCCATAATGTAATGCTTCCATTGTCGGCAAGCCTGCACAATTGAATACATTTCTTTGTCATAAGTGGGATACTTTCGGACTATGTCAAACAGTGTCGCACTGTGATATGCCACTGGATGCCCCTGTTGAGTAAGAACTGCCCCAATAGCATAGTCAAAGGCATATGTCTCGATCTCAAATGGTTGTTGCAAGTCTGGTAATGTGAGCACTGGGGCACAGTAGAGGCGATGTTTCAATTCTACGAATGCCTTTTGTTGAGATTCCAAACAAAAGAATTTTTCTTTTTCTCCTCCCTTGGTGACTTGACTCAAGGGCCAAGTGATATGAGAGAATCCCAACACGAACCTGCGGTAGAAATTCGCAAGACCCAGAAATCTGTGAAGCTCTGTTACAGTGGTCGGGGCTGGCTAATCCCGGATGACTTGGATCTTGGTTGGATCCACATGCACCCCACGCTCATCAATAATGTATCCCAGATACTGAACCCGGGTCATGCCAAAAGTGCACTTCTCCAAATTGGCACACAACTCATGTTCTTGCAGTGTTTGGAGGACCTGTCAGATGTGGTGGAGGTGCTCTTCCCAAGTCTGGCTGAAGATCAGGAAATCATCCAAGTACACTACTACAAAGGAGTTGGTGACTGGCCGCAAGATGTCGTCCATCAGCCTCATGAAGGTTGGGGAAGCATTCGTCAACCTGAAAGGCATGACCAGCCATTCGAAAAGGCCCTCTTTGGCTTTGAAGGCAGTCTTCCACACATCGGACAGTTCGATTGGTACCTAGTGATACCCAGACTTCAAGTCGATCTTGCTGAAATATTTCGCCCCTTTGAGTTGGTCCAAAAGGTCATCAATCCATGGGATCGGGTACCTATTCTGAACAATGATCTTGTTCAACACCCGATAGTCAATATAGAGTCTCCAAGTCCCATCCTTCTTCTACACCAACACGATTGGGCTCCCACAGGGCGATGAACTTGGCCGGATGTGACCTTCTGCAACAGCTCCTGAATCTACCTCTTGATTTCATTGTTCTCCAGAACAGATCGCCGATAGATCGGTCCATTGGGAAGTGACGCACTTGGGGTCAAATCAATGGGGTGCTTGACCTGGCAGTGCAGAGGCACCCCTGCGAGTGAGGTGAATATGTCCCGGTACTCCTCCGCGACCTTGTCCATTTGTTTTTGTCATGCAGAGGAGCCCTGTCTAGAGGTCGTGGCCACAATCTTCTTCTTTTCCTGAGGGCGGATCATCCGGAAAACAAATTTCCTGGTTTTGGAAATGACCTTACTGCATTGTTTTGCAATAACCAAAGAGATAGCAGCAGGTGGTGGTACCTCTAGTATCCTATACAATTTATTTCCCAAGGTAACAATAACAGCGCAAGGCTGGGACTCATACACAACATGTCGCTTCCACAAGTATGATTGGCCTAATAATACATCACAAACATCAAGAGGAGCAATGTCACACAATACCTCATTGGTGAAGGGCTTGATGTTGTAGGGAAGGCGACACTGTTGGCTGACGCGGAGATCTCGTCCTTGGTGAAGCGACCCGATGGTGTACGGTTGTGGGTGTGTTGTGGTTGGCAAGCCCAATCACTTCACGACCTCTGCTGAAATGAGGTTCTTTTGGCTCCCACTATCGACAATGAACTATAGCGGGGAGCACTTTATCCACATATGGGAGTGGAAGAGACACTCCTCCTCTGGATCTTTCGGTTCTTCCTTTTGGATCTTCATGGTGGCAACGGTGGCATTGGGCTCCGCATTGATAATCTGCTTCCCCTTCTCGGGTTCTGATTCAGTGCCGAAGCATGCATCTAATTCAGAAGCCCTCATCTCGGCCACCAATGACTGTTTGCCCCGACACTCACTTGTGTTGTGAGTGGAGCTCTTATGGAATTCACACCACTTTCTCGTGTCCTTCAACTTCGCGGTGTTTTTCTTTGCTTGCGGCTTTGGCAGGTTGTCTTGAGCTGCCATGCCTTGGCTTTGTCCTTTGTTCTGCGGTTTGGGGGCACCTTTCACTTGCTTTTGATTCGCAGATCCAAAGTCTCGCTTCTTTTGTTTGAATTTCTACTCAATCTTGGCAGCATACTGGTATGTCATACCAAGCGAGGAGATGTCAAGGAACTCCATTTCCTCCTGAACGTATCTATGTAGACAATAGCGGTCCTTTAGCACCAAATGTTTCTCCGAATCTTGATACCCAAATTTGTGCGCAGGGTATGGAACAAATTCGTCAACTCAAGCACATCTTGATCCCTTTGCTGTCGTAGCATAGTCCATTTTATGTACTTTTCCTCATAGCTCCCCAAAGGATAATATTGTTCCTTGATGGTGTCTCGGAAAGAATTGCAAGTGGGTATGACTGAGAACAGAGAGGGTTCCTCCTCGTCCTTTTTCTCACAGTAGGTTTCCCACCAGTCCTTGACATGGGGGGCGTCTTTGAGCAGTGAAAAAATAATCTTCTCCTGGTCGAAAAAGTCATGAACTGAGAAATATCCTTCTAATAGATTCAACCATATATCTACAATGTCTGCATCTATTTGGCCATTAAATATGGGAATGTCAAAGTTTACTTGTACCTTAAAAGGGGTTGCGTCTCCAGAGGGGCTGCTGGATGCAGATGTGCCGCCAGTGGGCAATCATTGAAGGATCTGGGCGAAGTTATCCATCATCGCGTTCCTTTGTTTTTCAAGGGCCTCCTAGAGAAATATTTTGATAGGATCTCATGTTCCCTCATCTTTCTTTTTGTCCCCCATGGGTGGTCGTCGGGGTTTGCGAGGTTGATCTTGCAAAGGTTCAACCAGATCGAGCCCTAACTACTTATACCCTGACCTCGTTGGGGACATGCAAAGAAGGATTGAGAAAGAGCAGACCGCTCTGATACCACTGATCCAAATTTATGCAGGAACACAACAGAATACAAAAATAACCATGAATACAAAGATGCAACAGAAATAACACTTCATTTCATTAATATCAAAGAACTGAAATTTGTTTACAAACAAAATAGAAATAAACTAGCTAGTGTGTTGATAGGTTATCTCTAAGAAGAGATGTGGCGGCTACAGGCCTCTGAACTCTGTGTTACAATGAGGCTCGAAGGCCTATATATTATTGAGAAACAATGGAAACCCTAAACATCCAAAAACCTAACCCTAGGAGATGAAATGCCAGAATATAGGCCCCATCGAGGTAAATTGGTACATCAATTTCCCGGGGTCGTAACTTTGGCATACTATCTTCATTTGACGCATATGATACATCAATAGAAAGATTTGTCTGAGGACTACAACTGCTGACAGCGGATATCATGGTACAAAACAAAATAGTATGCATCGGAGTTTGATGCCCAAAAAACGTCGTTTAGGGCCTCAAAATGGCTCTGAAAGTTCAGGACCCAAAAATAGTAAATTGTGCTATAATTAAGGAAAATGAAAAACGAAAAAGAAGCAATCGTGGGGATCCAAGTGGAATAGGCAGGTGGCCACCAATATCCACCTGGATCAAAGGATCAACCCATGCTTTAGGCATGGGTTCCCTGAAACACATCCAGGGGTCCTAGACACTTCTAGGGACTTACATCAACCACCAAGGAACATATCCAAGGATCAATCCAAGCTCAGGGCAAGGATTCCATGGAACACATCCAGGGGCCCTACAATACATCTAGGGTCTTTACTGCTTGGTCCCAGACCAAGAACCCCAGTCATCTACTGGAGGCCCATACAAGGGTGTTTTTCCATGGCTCTAACTGCTTGGTCCCAGACCAAGAACCCTAAGAGTGTACTGGGGGCCCTAGTCCACAACTAGGGTCTTATGCCATCCTCCAGGGAGAATGGCTCTTGCAACTGCATTAAATTCAATAGTAGGCCATTGATAAATATTCTTGGTGTGTTTGTTGGTGATGAAGTCTTCCTTTCAGCCCATGACTACTCAAATCGCTGCAAGATCGATATTAATATTTTTGAACCTTACTAAAAACCATTCAAGGGATTGGGCCATACAATGTCATTCAAGTCATCACTGATAATGTTGCTAATTGTAATGTCATAGGAACAATCATTGACGATATGTAACCTAACATATTTTGGTCTTGGTGTTTGGTTCACATATTGAACCTACTGATGCATGATATGTTAAATTGAAGGACCATGATTATAAATGGATTGGTGCATTGTACAAGAAAGGGAAGAGAATGATGAAATTTATTATTAGTTGTATCCATTCCCACTACATTTTCTGCAATCACTACTTAAGATTGGAGAGACCAGATTTGGTAGCTATTACCTCACCTTTTGTCGCCTTTTGAAGGTGTTATCCCCGATATCTAGGGATAACTAGGAGATCATGTCTCGAGGCCCACATGGTCCTAGACATGGAGTACCGAGAGCAGGAGCGACCTGAGCATGGCCCTGGAGGGCCCATGTTTCTTCTTCTCAACCAGCTTTGTCCTGTCAGCAGTACCAGCTTCCATCACTACCGGCCTGGGCTTGCATCGGAGAGGACTCTTGCTCCATGAGGTAATTGGTCCGAGGTATCATGGTATGTGTCATATTTGATCATTATAAC